>JBBGZY010002370.1:305000-334110 GCA_037952925.1 Lithobates clamitans | reverse complement strand
CAACACCCCCCCCCCCTCCACCGGACTTCCATCGGTATCCCACATGGTTTATCATATCTCTTTCCATTCTTAACTAACAAGCCGTCTGGATGATGTTAACCCTTCCCTACCTGGATGTCATTGTGCTACCATTTATTTAACATTTTAAAGCCGTCTGGATGATGTTAACCCTTCCCTACCCGGATGTCATTGTGGTACCAGTTATTTAACATTTTATACTAGTATCTATACTGGCTATATGCTCCTATGACTGTTTTTTGCAAACTCCTCAAGTTTTTATAATTGACAGTTGTTTTTCACCTTTCTCAAGTGCAATAAACAAACTTTTTACTTAGCCAATGGCTTATAAGTATGTATGCTTTTACCCATAGAGCGCTGTTTGGCAGCTGCACTAGGTTCTAGACCATTCCACATCTCTCCGGGCATTTACATCCATATATATGGCTGACAGCTCCTAGCGCACAAGGAACTTTGTGATTGTTTTGGTGACTTTTTAAAGTCTGTTCTATACAGTACTGCATTACATGTTGTCCTGTTTTTCCCTGAGCTTTTCCAACCAACCAGGAGAGGTTGCGTATAAATGCATAATGCGG
Organism: Lithobates clamitans; assembly: GCA_037952925.1. Taxonomy (NCBI): domain Eukaryota; kingdom Metazoa; phylum Chordata; class Amphibia; order Anura; family Ranidae; genus Lithobates; species Lithobates clamitans. The sequence continues at coordinate 333,517 of JBBGZY010002370.1, read as the reverse complement.
TTTTCTCAGTGCACTGGAGCTGTGATAAGTAGCTAGTGCCTCTTTCCCTCCAACAAAGCCATAATAAATGGTGTCAATCTCTTGCACCTGGACTCTATAATTAATTGATTAAATTACATTATAGAGAATACACCAGGGAATATGAGACTGACATTCTGCTTTGGAATGTCTGGGAAAGTCAATGGAAGCAGGAATTGTTGTGGCGATACCTCACCTCTAAAGGCCTCAAATAATATATTGAGCCAAATGTCATTAATTCGATTCGCCAGCCATGCCAAAAACAGTTCTAAGAAGATGTGGCTTTTAATACGCTATTCAAACGTGAATTTTTGTCAAAACTACAAAATTATATTTGTTAATATCTTAAATAAATGGACACAAAATATGTCAAAGTGCAATGTGCATAAACAAACGGCAAGCGTTCTAAAATCCCCTTACACTGCTTGATCACAGAATCAAGAAATCTATCTAGTTTCTATGGATTGTTATCAGGCTCACAGTTCTGGTATTTGACAGAAGGACTGAGTTGTTCGAGATTAGGTGTGGGCTGATGGAAGTTCATGTAAACTGATCAGACTCAATCAGATCTAATGAAAATTTCACAGGAGTCATTACTTAAAACATAAGTATTAATAACATAACATAATAACATAAAATAACATAAAACATTTAGCCTGTCTGGTCTGGGGGCGCAGTAAAAAAAGTATTGGGGGGCATACTGTTAACATTGTGTGAGTAATTGACAGTCTGTCTCAGATGCAGGGACCCAGTATTCCCTTGTTCATTCGGCATTTCTGTACCTCAAATCACGATCCGGAAGTAATGTCTGACTGGTAGTACAGAGGCAATGCAGGAAGTGAACAGGGGACACTAGTATGTATTGTCATTATTGTCATTAGACTAGGATGAATAAAAAGAACATGTGTCGCCTATGTGTTCCTACTAGAGTCCCAGTTTACTTTAGGGTCCTCATCATAGTCCCCATTTACACCATGGCCCCCATCTGAGTGCCCCCTTACATCAATTCCTCCCTAAGAATGCCCATCTAAATTACCTATCCCTATCAGAGTGCGCCCTTACATCAACTGTTCCCATCAGAGTACCACCTTCCATTATTGTCCTCATCAGACGGCTCATGGATTGGTGCACTCTTAGAGACCTGGGTGGGGGTACACAACCAAAATCTGTGAGGGTACAGCCCACCCCAGCACCCCTCCCCTCTTGATCTGGGCCTGATATTTGCCATTAAAAAATATGGGTGATGCCAAACGTTGTCCTCCTTTGGAAATATTAGTTGCCTACCTGCCTCTAGCATCAGTCTTGTCTGACTCCTTGACCTGGACAAGTACTTAGCAATTGAATTCAGAGCTCCTGGTCTGCATGCTTATTTCAAGTATATACATCTATGTAACCATATTTAAAGTTATTAAAGCTGAACTTGAGGCAAACAGCTAAATGCACAGATGAAATACATTTAGGGGAAAAGTTTTACATGCCAATAGATTTGTATATCTATCTATACAGTTCTGAAATGTACGCACAGCACTAGCAAGAAAGAAAACCTTATTTTGTAGTAGTCAGCCAATTTCCTATAATGCCAGGAAATCAAGGCCCTGCCCACTGGGGGCACATCAGACAGGAGAATGCTGGAGAGAAAAAAAGCCATATAATCACACCTACCAACTTAATGAAATGAACAATAGGGACACCTTCTAATGTAAAGCATGAAGGAAAAAAATGTAGGAAAAGAACAAACCCCTGGCAATGCACGAGTTACGTGGACCATTCAATAATTTAGTGGTTGGATGTACAATTTACTGTAGAATAACACTTCTGGTAGCTAAATAGTACATTCCTTTATAGAGCTCTATAAATCAGACCAAAAAAAGGAACAATGAGGAGGAAAGAGGAATAGAGAGATTTGGTTCCACAAGAGGGACAGTCCCTCCAAATCAGGGCCGGTTGAGAGCTATGATATATAGTAATTACAAGGCTGTTCTCTAGGGTTCTGTATGGGTTTTCTACTAGATAAGAAAAAGGCTCCCATTTGTCTTTACATAGCCTCCCATTTGACCCTAGGGTCTTCCGCTCTATCTGGAAAAGCTGTGTCTTTGTTTTTGTCACTTATAGATAAAAACCTGCTGTCCCTAATGTTAAATACAAACCTAGCAAAAGCTGCTGGGAGGATTCACAAAACTCCCTGTAGGTGGGGAAATTTGACAGTTTCTTTGGGTGACTACGGTTTGCATATAACATTAACTACTTCTCTTGGTGCTCCAATAAAAAATAAGTCCATGTATATAATAATAAATATAAAAAAGAAAACTGCGCTGGATGCAAACCTAATAACTCTAGAAACAACTCAAAGTGAAATACACACAAATAAAGATAAATAAAAAGTAAGCTGCGCTCGTAATGACGTCACCACGCTGTTTACGTCCCGATTGTACGGGCGTTTGTATTGTTGCCGGCCGGTCTAATTTTTTGTTGGAATTTTGTATACACTTTGTAAGCGATACTACTTTTTTTATTAATAAACAACCATCTGGTTTTACCCATGGCAATTTTCCCTGCTTTTTTTCTGAGCTGACATAGCCTCTTACATCGTGTGTGGGCCTGCAAGCTGTGCCTCTAGCCACCTCCCTGATTAACGGCTTACTGCGTCATATGGCTTGACCAGACACCAGAAGTCCTCGGAGGAACAGGCCCTGGCTGGGTATTAGCCACAAGTGTCTAAACTGGTGCAGCTGGTAAGCGTGCACTCTGTGTGGTGGTGGATTCACTCTGTTCGTTTCAGAAAGTCACAAGATTTTCACTAAACTTTTGCTGTTTGTCCATTTTCCATTGGAGGATCTTTTAAGGTTTCAATGTTCACTGGAGGACTTTACATAAGTTACACGACTCACTGTTTAGGACTTTTTTTCTAATATGATTTTTTTCATTTATTTATCTTTTTTTTGTTTGAACATTTGATTAATATGTCGCTTTAAGAGCACAGCTTACTTTTTATTTATATAATAATAAACACATAACTCTTCAAACATGTGCTTGCTATGCACTTAACAAAGTAAGACTAATCAGAGATGATTTTTGTCTTCCTCATAATGATATAGTTAATACCAAAAAGCCCCTAACTACCCAGAAGCTATGGTGAGCTTCTCTGGTCTGACCTGCTTTACAGAAACAGGGTGTTACATCACACATTTGACACACTAGATCTCACTTGAAACTGAGCTTAATCTCTTCATTAAAATATTAGCCTCAGACACAGAAGGAATACTGACCAGTCTTAAATGATCTCTTAATACTTTCTTGTACATGAAGCATTGTGGTGCAAAAAATATAAATGATAAATATATATATTAAGTGGGGGGGGGGGGGTCCAATGGGGAGGGAGACCTAGTGCCAGCCCTGAAATCGATCCTCAGAACATACATTTTTAGAATTTTCTCTTGTAAGGCATTCGTCATGCACTTTTTATTTATGTCATATACTCAAACAGTGAAAATGTTCATTTGACCACATTGTTCTGGGTCCTGAGTGGGTGCTGCAGCTGGTTGGAGTACTCAGGACAGTGGTACAGTAGGGTGGTGTCACATGTTTGTCAGCCCTCACCAAGCAGCCCAAGACCCACGTGACTACTAAAGTAAAGATTTAAAAAAAATATATCTACACTTCTATTCACTACAAATGGTATGCAGGCATATGAGCAGGCAAAATGTAAAGCTTGGGTAATAGATTGCCTTTCCTTATTCTTCAATTGTGCCTAAGCAGTATTCTGAAAAATGTACCTTTGCTCTGAGAGAAAACCCCCTGCCTTTACCAAGATGCTTCCATTTACCCAATTCTCCTTTTTATCCAATTACAACAACACCTTTTGGTGGTTTTATCAATAGCCGCTCAGTGGGGAGCGCTATATATAGGTATATCCAGTCCCCCTCCAAGTAGCTTGAGAAAGGTGTGTGCTGTGTCCTAGTGTGCATGCTCTGAAACGCGCCGCAATAACGTCCAGTGATGTCATTGTGCTTGATGCTTCATTCCACCAGTGTTCCAGTGTTTGGTCTGACCCTCTTTCCTGGCTCTCCTCCATCATCCTTCCTACCATCTAACCGACTCTGGATCCTGATGGGTGGCGGCGGTGTCAGCTGCATCATGAGCATCCGACTCCATTACCAGACATGAACCAAAGTTGCGCCTGTTTTTATCCCTTCTAAATGTAAGTGTAACTACACCTTTTTACTGAATAAATTTATGTTACAGTCTACACTCAGAGGCACCCCTGTATCTTCTTTTTTGCATGTTTCCTGGAGATTGCTTCAGCTTCCTATCAGAAGGTTCACCCTGCAGTACTGTCCTTTTTCCATTGCCCCTGTGCTTTCAAATTTGGATGGACTTGTTTTTATTGACTAGCATCAAGCCACGGACTCCCCATACAGTGTAATGCATACTGCTAAGGACCATTCATTTTGCGCCATTATCTTATTTGTCTTTACCAAGTTGGTTACCTACGCACTGAGACACTGTCTTGGAACGATCATCTGCAGGGAGACCATGGGCAATACTGTTGACTAGATATTCGCTCTTTGTCTGTTTTTTTGTCATACAGTAGTTTCCACAACCTTTTTAAGAATACTACTTTCCTGACTATCCCTGGATTCTGCAATTTATCTCACCAACACAGAACAAACATACAGATAAGAATCTTAGAGTGTTATAGAACCCGAAACCAAAAATGTAACATATTGCAGCTTACCAATCATTAGATGTGGTGGCTGTATCCATTTTCTTTTCTTGGCTTTTTCCCCTCTGTTTTCACCTGGCGATCTGACCAGTAACACATCTCCTATATTAGTAAGAAATAACTCAGGAGAAATTAGCAGAGGAGGCACAGTAGACAGCAGCATTGTCAGTCTGGGGGTGGGGGATTCTTAAATATATTAGATTTAGAACCACAAACAAATTGAAGCCAAACGACAGCTCACACTTTATCAGCAGCTACAGGAACAGTTTTTTTTTTTCTTTTGGGATAAAGGTTTGCATGAATAAATAAAAGATGATCATTTTAATCACCCTGCACAGTTTTAAAGAATATGTAAACCAAACATTTCATGTTCCTGATATGTACCTGCTATACCATGCACTTCTATGAAAAAGTATCCTGTTCTCGTTGTATTGCTTCCTTTGTGTGAAATCCCTGGTGTTCCTGCCAGTCCCTCTGCTTTCCTATTATAAAACTGACCACACTAAGCAGGAGACCACACGGTGGTCAGTTCTCTAGCTATGCAGGGAACTAAGACTGCTCTCCTCCAATGATCACACTTGTGTTGACATGCCTCTGCTGTACAGCCATTAACTGGAGAGCTCAGTGTGCTGCTGTTTCTCCTCCCCCAGCTCTAATGCAGCTAAAAACAGAGGGAATGTGATCAAAAAGGGAAAAAAGGTGTTTATAATGTTTTGTTTATATCTATATACAAATGTTGTGCCTTTCACAGGGTGATTGTTTAGAATCACTTTAACCAGTTAACGACCACGCCATAGCCGAATGACAGCTACAGCGTGGCTCAATAACTCTGGAAGGGCGTACATTGACGCCCTCCCAGAATCCGGCTCCCGCGCGCCCCCGGGAATATCCGTGACCGCCGGGTCCTCTCGGATCACGGGAAATGGCTGCTGACAGCAGCCGTTTACCACGTGACAGAGCAATCACTTGTAAACAAACCGGCGTCACATCCGGTTCCTCTCTCCCCTCTCTGTACCATGTGAGCACAGTGTGAGCGGAGAGGAGAGAGATCGGTGGCAACAGCGCTGTGGGATGGATCTGTAGTGCCCACAGCGCTAAAATGTGCCCATTGCAGCCATCCATCCATGCTCAGCCATCCATCCATACTCAGCAATACTCATCCATCCATGCTCTTACTAAATACCTTGGAATGTCTACTTTCCAAAAAGGGGTTATTTGTGGGGTATTTGTACTTTCCTAGCTTGTTAGGGTCTCAAGGAATGAGATAGGCCGTCAGTACTTCAGCTTAGCCGAGCTTAGCACCATAGCTTGTGGACTCTATAACTTTCACAAAGACAAAATAATATACACACCAATTTGGGTTATTTTTACCAAAGATATGTAGCAGTATACATTTTGGCCAAAATATATAAAGAAAAATTACTAATTTGCAAAATTGTATAACAGAAAGTGCATTTTTTTACAAAATTTTCAGTTTTTTTCATTTATAGCGCAAAAAATAAAAAACCCAGTGGTGATTAAATACCACCAAAAGAAAGCTCTATTTGTGTGAAAAAAGGAACAAAAAATTCATATGGGTACAGTATTGCATGACTGAGTAATTGTCATTCAAAATGTGAGAGTGCTGAAACCCGAAAATTGGTCTGGTTAGGAAGGGGGTTTAAGTGCCCAGTGGTCAAGTGGTTAAAGTGGAACTTCAGTCATTTTTTAAACTTTCCATCTATTAAATCCCCTTGTTGTTTTAATTTTGGATAGTAAAATATTTTTTTCTGCCAGTAAATACCTTATACAGCCCACTTCCTGTTTCTTTTCTGGTAAAAAGCCTAGGCTACTCACTTTTTTTGAGATACTGTGTGTGTGTATATATATATATATATATATATATATATATATAGTTTCAGGGTCTTGGCAATCTTCTTATAGCCTAGGCCATCTTTATGTAGAGCAACATCTCTGAGGATTTTCAGATCCTCAGAGAGTTCTTTGCCATGAGGTGCCATGTTGAACTTCCGGGGACCAGTATGAGAGAGTGAGAGCGATAACAGCAAATTTAACACACCTGCTCCTCATTCACACCTAAGACCTTGTAACACTAATAAGTCACATGACACCGGAGAGGGAAAATTGCTAATTGGGCCCAATTTGGAAATTTTTACTTAGGGGTGTACCCATTTTTGTTGCCAGCGGTTTAGACATTAATGACTGTGTGTTGAGTTATTTTGAGGGGACAGCAAATTTACACTGTTATACAAGCCATACACTCATTACTTTACAATGTAGCAAAGTGTCATTTCTTCAGTATTGTCACATGAAAATGTATAATAAAATATTTACACAAATGTGAGGGGTGTACTCACTTTTGCGAGATACTATATATATATATATATATATATATATATATATATATATATATATATATATATATATATATATGTATATTTATTTATTTATACACTCACTGTCCACTTTATTGGGTATACCTTGATAGTACCGGGTTGGACCCCCATTTGCCTTCAGAACTGCCTTAATTCTTCATGGCATAGATTCAACATGGCAACAGGGTTTCGTTAACATTCCTCAGAGTTATTGGCCCATATTGACATTATAAGATCACACAGTTGCTGCAGATTTTTTGGCTACACATCCATGATACTAATCTCCCGTTTCACCATGTCCCAATAGTGCTCTATTGGATTCAGATTTGGTGACTGTGGAGGCCATTGGAGTACAGTGAACTCAATGTCATGTTCAAGAAACCAGTGGTGAGATGATTTGAGCTTTGTGACATGGTGCATTATCCTGCTTGAAGTAGCCATCAGAAGATGGGTACACTATAGTCATTAAGGGAAGGACATAGTCAGCAATAATACTAAGGTAGGCCATGGTGTTTAAACAATGCTCAATTGGTGGAAAAAAGGGGGGGGGGGGGTGCTGCACTATCTAAAATGGCTAATGGGAATATTCCATAGTGGGGACTCCTAGATAAGGTGGTCCAGCTGGTAAAAGAAATGGATCGAAAAGAACTGATGAAAGACAAAGCTCCAAAGGAGATGACACCAACGGCAGTACCCAAATTTGACAATAAAAAATTAGAAAAACGTAGCTTGGTCTGATGAGTCTCAATTTCAGCTGTGACATTCAGATGGTAGAGTAAAAATTTGGCGTAAACAAACATAAAAGCATGGGTCCATCCTGCCTTGTAGTAATGGTTCAGGCTGCTGTTGGTGGTGGTGTAGTGATGTGGGGAATATTTTCTTGGCACACTTTGGGCCCCTTAGTACCAATTGAGCATTATGTGATATGTATTATTCCTGCGCTACCATATGGAGAAAGAACATAAAAAAATATATAAAAACATGAAGTATATGGACAGCTGCATGCACCAAAATTGGGGACAAACAGGGCCCAATACGCAAGAATAGAAAAAAGGGGGGGTGGGGTGCTGCGCTATCCAAAATGGCTAATGGGAATATTCCATAGTGGGGACTCCTAGATAAGGTGGTCCAGCTGGTAAAAGAAATGGATCGAAAAGAACTGATGAAAGACAAAGCTCCAAAGGAGATGACACCAACGGCAGTACCCATAATCCTGGATTTTAACGCACAATATAGGAGAATCGAGAAGATTATCAGAAAACACTGGCATATACCTTAGGCAGATGGGGAGCTACAGGGTAGGTTACCTCCCAATCCCCGATTTATATATAAGAAAGTACCAACCCTCAGAGATAGAATTGTGAAGAATGTAATTGATCCACCTAAGAAAGCATTTTCATTAATTTTTTAACTGAAAACGGCTTCTTCCCTTGCAAGAGATGCTTTGCTTGTTTGAGAACAAAACGTCCTAATGAAAAGAAATTAAATTTCTAGTACGGGAGAGACATACGAAATTAAGGAATTCATTTGCTTTAACACGGAAGGAGCGGTATACGCTCTAGAATGTAGTTGCGGCCTACAGTATATAGGCCGTACTAAAAGACCCCTTCGGGTAAGAATCAAGGAACATGTGAATAACATCTTGAATGGGTATGACAAACACAGTGTATCTAAACATTTCATGCTGTGTCACAATAAAGATCCCACGCAATTAAGATTCTGGGGAATTGAACGATACGTTAGGCACTGGCGGGGGGCCACAAGGTTAGAGCCCTCAGCCAGTTGGAATCGAAATGGATATTCACATTAGACACATTCTCGCCGAGAGGTTTGAATATCGAATTCGACCTGAATTGCTTCCTTAGTGATTTTTAAACCATACAGCGGTACATATGTCCAATTTTTTATCAACTTTTTGTAGTACTATAACCCCCTCCTCCTCTTTTTGATTGTCTCCATTGTCCAGACCCCCTTCAATCCTATACCTTCCTAATGTGTGGAGAATTAGGAACTAACTGTTAGGAACATAGGCATACAGGCACAAGATATGTGTGTGCACTTTGATGTTTTATGCACCAGATCTGTACCCTCCTAATGTGTGGAAGGACAGATATTGATCGGTAGTAACATAGGCATATAGGCACAAGAGAGGCGTATGCATTTTGAGGTTCCATGCACCAGGTTATTGACTCAGTATAGACAGGGTTCCCCCCCCCTCGTGTTTAATTGTTAATTTTTATATATTTTTATTTCAATGCTGGTATTTTCTGTCTTCCTTTATATATTTTTATATATATGTCTATTCTTGCAGAATGTTGAGCCTGTATAATGCTTATATATCAGGATATATGCACAGATCTATGGAGAGGCCCATTCTGTCCCAGCTTTATTTAAAACAATTTTTTTATACACCATTTTTTGATATTATTATAGTTTTATATATATATTTATTTTAAATATATATATTTTTTATATATTTTTTATCTATCCTTAAGATTCTATTCTTATTTGATTAGTCATTTGCTTATATGCAATCTCCTCCCCACGTTCTGTCTGTCAACAATCGATTTTATATTATTTTTATCATACATGGTATGCTGGCAGATCGGCCGTTCCCACGGCGCCTCTGTTGGCCATGTATTATCTACATAGAGATGCGCAGTGAGCTTACTTCCATCTGCTCATATGTAATTTGAGAGCTTTACCCACCTAGAAAATGGCCGCACACATAGTCCCTCAATTAATGGTGGAAGCGGCTACAAGAAAATTAGGAACAATGATTGAGACTATTTAAGGCAGTACAGTGCCCTTTCTTTTATCCCCTGATGAAGTCACGTGATAGGTGACGTCACGCGTAGGGACGGAATAGGCACTTCAGATTGATTGAAGCTAACGAGCTTGCTGCTCGTGAGAGATAAGCTTCGGTCTGACTTTTTTATGTGAGTACCTGTATTTATTTGCAATAAAGTTCCATCTTTTAATCTACTACACTATGAGGTACCCCCTTGTCCTTTATTATTGGTATACCCTAATTTGAGGCACGGAGGCGGAGATAAGACCTGCGCTAGTCTAGGACCAGAATTAAGGACCACATCCACCTACATTAGCCTGCGGCTTGTCGAGCACCACCAGGAGTGGAAGCAGGGACAGAATCCATACAGTCCAGGACCCCGAGTAAAGACTACAATCACTGGCCAGTTGTTTTTTGCGGTTGACCTAGCACCGCTAGGTAAGGGGCCACTGCTCACTTAAGTGTGTCATTACACGAAGAGGACACAGATTCCAATCACTTTTCTGGCACCCCACTCTTATCATTATTGGATTGAGCACATTGAACCCTTTTAACTGCTCACCTTAGGACACTATCACATTCATACTGTGGATATTATCACTTCTATTTATAGATTGTTAATTTTTTATTGTTATTTTATTTTATTTTATTATTTTTTACTTTTATACACAGGTGTATGTTATGTGATCTTGTATTTTCAATATAGTGCACAGAGGAGCACTACTTTTGGTACACTGTGTGATTTTATAGAGTATTTATAGTCACTTAGCACCATACACCTTTCATGCGTTTTTTGCATGCGGTAATAGATATTTAAGTTGCACGTTTTGAATGTGTTGATTATTAGATTGTTTTACTGCAATTGTTTCAGCTCATGTTTGAATACTCATCTTTAGTATGCACATTTAGTATTTATTTACAGAAGATTTGTTTATTGCAGCACTTGCTTGACTTTGCACCTATAGATATTGGTAATGATAATAGTGGCATGATATAGAATATTAGTTTAATACCATTTTTCCCTTTACCAGCTGGACCACCTTATCTAGCAGTCCCCACTATGGAATATTCCCATTAGCCATTTTGGATAGCGCAGCACCCCACCCCCCCTTTTTTCTATTCTTGCGTATTGGGCCCTGTTTGTCCCCAATTTTGGTGCATGCAGCTGTCCATATACTTCATGTTTTAATATATTTTTTTATGTTCTTTCTCCATATGGTAGCGCAGGAATAATACATATCACATAATGCTCAATTGGTACTAAGGGGCCCAAAGTGTGCCAAGAAAATATTCCCCACATCACTACACCACCACCACCAGCAGCCTGAACCATTACTACAAGGCAGGATGGACCCATGCTTTTATGTTGTTTACGCCAAATTTTTACTCTACCATCTGAATGTCACAGCTGAAATTGAGACTCATCAGACCAAGCTACGTTTTTCAAATTTTTTATTGTCAAATTTGTTGAGCTTGTGCGAATTGTAGCCTCGGTTTCCAGTTCTTAGCTGACAGGAGTGGCACCCGGTGTGGTCTTCTGCTGCTATAGCCCATCTGCTTCAATGTTTGATGTGTTGTGTGTTTAGAGATGGTATTCTGCATAACTTGGTTGTAACGAGTGGTTATTTGAGTTACTGTTGCCTTTAACCACTTCCCGCCCACCCTATAGCGGATTGACGTCCGGGAAGTGGTTGTGTTATCCTGACTGGGCGTCATATGACGTGCAGCAGGATAACATGCTGCAGCGCGCCCCCGGGGGCGCGCATCGCGGCGATCGGTGGAGCGGTGTGTCAGTCTGACACACCGCTACACTGATCTTGGTAAAAAGCCTCCGGCGGAGGCTCTTTACCACGTGATCAGCCGTGTCCAATCACGGCTGATCACGCTGTCAATAGGAAGAGCCGTTGATCGGCTCTTCCTCACTCGCGTCTGACAGACGCAAGTAGAGGAGAACCGATCGGCGGCTCTCCTGGCAGGGGGGGTCTGCGTTGATTGTTTATCAGCGCAGCCCCCCCGCAGATCACCCCACTGGACTACCAGGGATGCCACTAGGACCACCAGGGAAGGGGCAACGTGGATGGCCAGGTATGTACCCCATGGCCATCCACATGTGCCCAATCTGTGCCAATCAGTGCCCACAAATGGGCACTGATTGGCACTAGTATGCCAATGATATGCCCAGCAATGCCCAGTAATGCCCAGCAATGCTATATCAGTGCCACCTGTCATTGCCCATCTGTGCCACCAGTCATTGCCCATCGGTGCCACCTGTCAGTGCCCATCTGTGCCCATCTGTGCCCATCAGTGCCCACCTATCAGTGCCCATCAGTGCCACACATCAGTGCCACACAAGTACCCATCAGTGCCACCCATATATGCCAATCAATGCCACCTACGAGTGCCCATCAGTGCCGCCTATGTGTGCCCATCGGTGCCACCTATGAGTGCCCATCAGTGCCGCATACCAGTGCCACCTATCAGTGCCCATCAGTGCCACCTATCAGTGCCCATCAGTGCCGCCTATCAGTGCCCATCATCAGTGCCCGTTAGTGCCACCTCATCAGTGCCACCTCATTGGTGCCACCTTATCGGTGCCCATCAGTGCCGCCGTATCAGTGCCCATCAGTGCAGCTATATCAGTGCCCATTATTGAAGGAGAAAGCGTACTTATTTACAAAAAAATTTAACAGAAACAAAGAAAAACTTGTTTTTTTTTCGAAATTTTCGGTCTTTTTTTATTTGTTGCGCAAAAAATAAAAACCGCAGAGGTGATCAAATACCACCAAAAGAAAGCTCTATTTGTCGGAACAAAATGATAAAAAAATTATTTGGGTACAGTGTAGCATGACCGCGCAATTGTCATTCAAATTGCAACAGTGCTGAAAGGTGAAAATTGGGCTGGGCGGGAAGGTGTCTAAGTGCCTGGTATTGAAGTGGTTAAATAAGCATTTTTTAATTGTATGGATGGTTTATTAGAGTTTATTAGTAGTTTTAATTTCTTTTATTTGGTGCTGATGGCTGTTATTGGGAATTTTATTGTGTCTTTGTGTCTTGTTCTGTTCATTGTTGTGATCTTGTGTTGTCTTTGTTGAGCATGGCATGTGTTGCAATCATTTCCCTTTGGGATTGAAAAAATATTCTGAATCAAACCAGTCTGCCCAGTCTTCACTGACCTCTGACATCAACAAGGCATTTTCATCCACACATCTGTCACTCACTGGATATGTTCTCTTTTTCGGACCATTCTCTGTAAACCCTAGAGATGGTTGTGCATGAAAATTATAGTAGATCAGCAGTTTTTGAAATACCCAGACCAGCCCGTCTAAGCCCAGCTAAGTCAATTAAATTTCTTTTCTTCCCCATTCTGACCACATCTAGATGCTAAAATGCATTAAGTTGCTGCCGTGTGGCTGATTAGCAATTTGTTTTTCCAAGCAATTGGACAGGTGTACCTAATAACCTAATAAAGTGGTCGGTGAGTGTGTATGTGTATATATATATATATATATATATATATATACTAAACATAGGAAAGTCAGTAAGAATAAACAAGGACGATTGTAGGTTAATTTGAGTTAGAAATTGACATGTCATTCCCTGCAGCTGCTTAATGAGCTATATTGCCATGCCCACTACTTCGATTAGTAGCATTAGGGCAATGTAGTGTTATATCAGTCATTGAAAGAAGAGAAGAAGAGGGAGGGATGAACAGGTTCCTAGATAGTGATGTCATCCATCAATCAAGTAAACAGCTGCCGGCCCCAAGTGTAAAGTGAAGGCTGTACTGCTAATCCATTTGTTTTGCTTTCGCCACATTCTCCAGGCTAAGTGTCATGCTCCCAATTTTGAGATATTTTGTTATACATGCTAAGTTCATTCACAAGCACAGCGACACACCAGAGCTGATACTGCTTTTTAAGTAAGAGTAGGGGAAGTCCAGATTTCTACAGCTAGCCACTATACAAATAATTTAATCCAACCCACTATCGACCTTGAAAAGGCAAAGGCATGCACCTCATGGAGAATGTGTAGGAAGATGCCTTGACATTTATACTTTCTCGGTTCCTAGAGTAAAATAGAAAATAGTAACAACAGCATGTCTGTCATTGTCTTTTATAGTGTTAGCATTGCCAACAAAGTAAAAACAACCATTCTATAAAGCAGTCCAAAGTGTACGGAAAGTGGGCTAATACTTCACTAGGTTTGGTTAGGTTTATTTGGGTTATATGAGTTTATTTAAACAGCAGTTTCAGGCTACAAGTGACATACTGCAACTGTGCTAAAGTTAGCAAGGGCATTCATTTTACCCAAATCTGTGGTCCCTGCAAGGTCACACAGCTTCCCACATGTCGGATGACTAGATGCGCTTGCTGAACCTGGCTCTGTGTAACTTGATCTCTTTTTATGTATCACCGATCAGATTCACACCTACATGGCAGTTATGCATCCAGTTGGTGGCAGTGAGAAACAACTTAGATATACCTAGAAAGAAGAATAGAACCATGAACAGCTTGACATCTTCGTATGGTTTTGCACAACCTGAAACCTCAAGATTGACCCTGATACCCTCAGAAATAGAATGAAGAAAATTCTGATATTTCATTCGCAGCACCTATTAGGTTGACAAGCATATTTTATCAGCATATTTTTAACATCTTGTCTATGTTTTAGTGGGAAGGTGACATCACTAGATATCATTAAGAGGATGCACAGGGCTTCTACTGGATACTGTTTACACTACTATACAGGCTTCAGGCAGGCAAACATGTTTTTCAGGAGGACACTGTCGTCATGCAAGCATGCTTCTATGTTAGTTAGTGTACATGGTGAAGGAAGTACAGCTCCTGCTGTACTTTCTGGAAGCTCCAGCTGTAAGTTCTGCAGTTTTCACTGCTACTGTTGCATCCTTGCCTCTCCCCACTATTCACAAAATGCACAGCCCCAGGCTCCATTTTGTGAATGGCTTAGAGGCAAGGAGGTTGCAAAGAAATGACCATAGGGCTGGTGTCTATGAGACCTGTAGTGCTCACTGCCAGAGCAGCCAGGAAGTATGGGGAACTGTACTTTCTTTGGCATGTAAACTAATGCAGCATACACACGGGTGGACTTTTCGACCGGACTGGTCCGACGATCTACCCGACGGACTTTCGGCGGACTTCCGACTGACTTTTCCAACAAACGGACTTGCCTACACACGATCACACCAAAGTCCGACGGATTCGTACATGATGATGTACGACCGGACTAAAATAAGGAAGTTGATAGCCAGGAGCCAATAGCTGCCCAAGCGTCGGTTTTGTCCGTCGGACTAGCATAGAGACGAGCGGACTTTTCGACCGGAATCGAGTCCATCTGAAAGATTTAATCTAAAGTCTGTCAGATTTTCGACCGAAAAAGTCCGCTGCAGGTCCAATGAAACCCACACATGGTCGAATTGTCTGCCGGACTCGGTCCGTCGGACCAGTCCAGTGGAAAAGTCTGCCGGTACGGGGCATAACTGATTCATAGTGTATATCTTCTGGAATTGATTACTACATCTTGCAACTAGCACCCAGGGTCAGTGGCAGCCCATCCATTAGCGGTGCACGGGTCTCTATCCATGCGCTTGGCCCCCTGATCTACATACAGGGCGCCAAAATATGGATTCCAATAGGGGGTGTGTTTTTTTTTTTAAGCATGTGATTAGAGCCAGAGGCTCTAACAGGCTTCAAAAAAGGGTGGGCTCAGGTTTGTATAGGTTGTTCGTCTCCCATGGGAGGGTGGTGGATGGTGTTCCCGGTGTCCACCCCCAGACCCTCCCCCTCTCCCTCCCGAATTATTGAGCACTAGCCGCCACTGCCCAGGGTACAGCTGCCTGGGGCAGGATCCATTGAAGTTTTTGTCTGTTGATATCAGATATATATTATAAGACTACATGTTAGCTTGTCTGTTGAATATCAGCAACTCTATAGATTATATTTTGGATAGCTTGTTTGAACATATTTTTTATTCCTTTTGTCAGATGCCTCTAGTATAAACTGGAAGATTTTGCATAATGCTTTGAACACAGATCTCTTCCTTATACTTGCAATTGATGGATTCTGGCCATTTGTTTTTACTCAGGTAGAGTGACCATCATTACTGTTTATTGAATTTGGAAACTATGGAGATGACTCTTTCACTGCCCTTTTCCTCCTCTGGACCCTATTCCATGGCTGTCTTTCCTTTCGCTATCGAGTGTGGTGGGTGGCTGGGCCCTCAGGTCAAGATGGTATTTCATAACTATGATACATGTACAGTTAGGTCCATATATATTTGGACACAGGCACAATTTTACTGGTATTTAACAAACTATATTCAAGCTATAGTTATATATAGCTATAGTTATATAATGGATATGAGCTGAAAGTGCACACTCTCAGGTTTAATCTATATATATATATATATATATATACACTGTATCCTGTGTAGCTAGATCTGACTGCAGGCCATCCCTGGTGTACGTATTCAAATACACTTTCAGGCAGGCAGGCCAGGCAGGTTATTCAGTGATCTGC
The DNA here is from genome assembly GCA_037952925.1 of Lithobates clamitans. NCBI lineage: Eukaryota > Metazoa > Chordata > Amphibia > Anura > Ranidae > Lithobates > Lithobates clamitans. The sequence continues at coordinate 317,074 of JBBGZY010002370.1, read as the reverse complement.
AGTGCATAAAATATATATACTGTCTCCTACATACATCCACTGCATTCTAGTCTAGCCAAGCCTATATCTGACTGCAGGCCATTGCTGGTGTACATTTTCAAATACACTTTCAGGTAGGCAGGCAAGTGATTCAGTGATCTGCAGTGCATTAAATATATATGTACAGTCTCCAACATATATATATCCACTGCATTCCAGTCTAGCCAAGCCTATATCTGACTGCAGGCCATTGCTGGTGTACGTTTTCAAATACACTTTCAGACAGGCAGGCAAGTGATTCAGTGATCTGCAGTGCATTAAATATATATACAGTCTCCAACATATATATATATATATCCACTGCATTCCAGTCTAGCCAAGCCTATACCTGACTATAGGCCATTCCTGGCGTACGTATTCAACAACACTTTCAGGCAGGCAGGCAGGTGATTCAGTGATCTGCAGTGCATAAAGATATATATACAGTCTCCTACATATATATCCACTGCATTCTAGTCTAGCCAAGCCTATACCTGACTGCAGGCCATTCCTGGTGTAATTTTTCTAGTAAACTTCAGGCGGTGTTTTGCTAATCCAATTTTACAGCATGTCTGGAAGGCCACCAAAGAAAGGCAGACGCTCACAGGCCACTAAAAGAGGGCAAGCAGGCTCTGTGTCTACAGCCAACAGTGCTGGTCGTGGACACGGTGCATCCTCAGCACTTGTCCATGGGGCACGCTTGTCCCTTTTTTTGACAGCCGCCCTGTGTTGAGCCACAACATGCAGAAGAGTTGGTAGAGTGGATCACAAAGCTGTCCTCATCCTCCTCATCCTCTGTCACCCAGGCTAAGACAAGTTTGGCTGCCAATGCAGCTGCCAAAGCGGCCTATTCCATTGGCTCAATGGAAACAGTCACTCCTTCCCTAGCCCCACCATCATGTCCTCAGGAGTCCCCGCAGGGTACATGCCGCAGGAGGATGCGCAGCATTTTGAAGGTTCCAATGATGGTACCCAGGTTGAGGATGAAGGCAGTAACGTGAGCCCAGAGAGAGGGGGTGCCCAAGAAGGACAAGAAACTGTCAGTCATGTTCCCCCAGCTGCAGCATACTGCCAGGTTTGCTCCAGTGGCGAGGAGGGAGGGGATGATGAGGTCACTGACTCTACGTGGGTGCCTGATAGAAGAGAGGAGGAGGAGGCACATCTCCAACGAGGCAGGATGCCCTCCAGGGGCCAGCTTAAGGACAGCCAACTGACTGCATCACACCGCAGAGCTCCGCATGTGCAGGGCGCTGCTGACTCGGTGCAGTTTTTCAAAAGTTCCTAGGTGTGGGCCTTTTTTGAGACGTATGCAGCAGATCGCACAGTTGCTGTTTGCAACATATGTCTGAAGCGTATCAAGCGTGGCCAAAACAGCAGCCGCTTGGGCACCACATGCTTGACCAGACATATGTCGAGCTCCCATGCAGTCCATTGGCAACAGTACTTAAAAGACCCACACCAAAGAACAAGGTGGACCTCTCCTTGCTCCTCATCAGCTGGATTCTCCAACCCCACTACACCTTCAGTCCTCTCAGAGACCTGCACTGAGAGGAATGAAGGTGTAGAATTAGGTGTCCCAAGCACTTGCGGGCAATCTGCTAGCAGTACACCTAAATCCAATTGTAGCAGGCAAATTTCCCTACCCCAGTTGCTAAACCATCGAAAGCAATTCGGTCCCAGCCATCCACATGCTCAGCGGCTGAATGCTAGTTTGGCTAAATTGTTAGCACTCCAACTTCTGCCTTTTCAGCTGGTAGACTCTGCACCCTTTCGAGAATTTGTGGACTGTGCGGTACCTCAGTGGCAGGTTCCCAAATGCCATTTTTTTACTCAGAAGGCCATTCCGGCTCTCTACCGGCATGTGGAAGGCAATGTCTTGGCCTCGTTGGACAGGGCGGTCAGCGGTAAGGTGCATATTACTGCTGACTCATGGTCCAGCAGGCATGGACAGGGATGTTACCTTTTTATCACGGCACACTGGGTAACCCTGCTGGCAGCTGGGAAGGATGCAGGACAGGGTGCAGTAATGTTGGAGCTTGTTCCGCCCCCATGCCTCCAAAATGCTGGTAGTGGTGATTCTGCCACACCTCTCTCCTCCACCCCCTCTTCTTCTTCTTCCTCTATGGCCTCTTCCTGTGCAGATTTGTGCTCTGAACCAGTGGTGCTCCGTAGGCATTCTAGGGGCTACGCAAGCACTCAGGTAAAAAGATGCCATGCGGCGCTTGAGTTGGTCTGCTTGGGGACAGGAGCCACACTGGGGTAGAGATTCTGGCAGCTCTGCAGGGGCAGGTTCAGAGGTGGTTGACGCCATGCCAGCTTCAGCCAGGAATGGTGGTTTGCGACAATGGCACCAACCTCCTCTCTGCCCTCTGACAAGGACACTTGACCCATGTTCCCTGTTTGGCTCACGTCCCTAATTTGGTGGTGCAGCGGTTCTTGTGCAGGTACCCGGGCTTACAGGATCTCCTGAGGCAGGCCAGGAAAGTCTGTGGGCATTTCCGCAGGTCATATAATGCTAGTGCTCAGCTGGCTGACCTTCAAAAGGAATGCAACCTGCCCAAGAACCGCCTCATCTGTGACATGCCCACCAGGTGGAACTCAACGTTGGCAATGCTGCAGAGGGCCATCAATGAGTACTGGAGGCAGAACAGAGGGAGGAAGAGGAGGACTTCCTTACCTCTCAAGGCCCCCTTTATCCAGACAGTATTCCTTCCGCCTATCACACAGGAAGAGGAGGAGGAGGCTTGTGTCAGCATCAGCAGCAGTGATCCAGGGATTGTTTTCAGTCCCTAGAAACCCATGGACTTGTACGTGGCTGAGAGGAGGTGGCTGCGGATAATGTCGTCCTTAGTGACCCAGAGGACTCCGGACCGAATGCCTCAGCAAACCTACGCTGCATGGCCTCCCTGATCCTGCAAAGCCTGTGAAAGGACCTTCGAATTTGTGATTTCAAGGAGAGGGATCAGTACTGGCTGGCAACCCTTCTGGATCCACGTTACAAGGGTAAGGTTGCAGAACTTATCCAGCCTTCGCAGAGCGAGCAGCCAATGAAACATCTTTGGGAGGCCTTGCGGAAAGTTTATTTTATTTTATTTATTTTATTTCAGGTACTTATATAGCGCCATCAATTTATGCAGCGCTTTACATATACAGTGTACATTCACATCAGTCCCTACCCTCAAGGAGCTTACAATCTAAGGTCCCTAACTCACATTCATACATACTAGGGACAATTTAGACAGGAATAACCTATTAGCCTAACCTATTAACCTACCAGCATGTCTTTGGAGTGTGGGAGGAGACCGGAGTACCCGGAGGCACAGGAAGTACATGCAAACTCCAGGCAGGTAGTGTCATGGTTGGGATTCGAACCAGTGACCCTTCTGACTGCTAGGCGAAAGTGCTATCCACTACACCACTGTGCCACCCCATGTTTGTGCAATGCGTTTCCAGAGCCTGGGAGGTTGCAATTTCCTGGTCCTCCTGGACAACGTGTTGCTGAGGCTTTGGTCAGTCACAGAAGGAGCGGTGGAGAAGGTGGCCATCTGATCGATGCGTTCAGACAATTTTTTAGTCCGCAGCCCCAAGGTCTGATCGGTTCCAGCAACCATCGCTAGCATCTGATTTACATGGTGCAGGAATACCTTGGGGCAAGATCAGACTTGGAGACCTTTTCAACCGAAAATCCACTGGGTTACTCTGTCTTGAGCATGGATCACTGGCCAGAGCTTGCACAGTATGCAATTGAGATACTGGCCTGTCCTGCATCCAGCATTCTATCTGAACACACATTCAGTGCTGCTGGAGTCTTTTTAAACGATCACAGAATGTGCCTGTCCACAGACTCGGTTGATCGGCTCACCTTCATAAAAATGAATTAGTCTTGGATCACCAGCTTCCAAGCACCTGATGATGATGTAACCGATTATTTTTTTTATGAATGTGAGATCCCTTAAATACTGCCTATGCTAATGCTGAGTGACTATCCTGTTATGCTGAGTGACTATCCTATTCCTCCTCAATGTTCATGTTGATAGCTTCTAAGAACATTTTTGGTTCTGCGCAACACCACCAGTGCCTAAAGCCCAATTTTTCTGCCCCTGTTTAACAGGGGCGTGTAATTACAATTTTTGCTGTAATATTTTGCAGTAGGGCTCATTCCTGCGCTCAACTAGAGTATCTGTGAGGGGTTGCAGTGTTGTTGCACCAGCACCTGTATCTAAGGTCCAATTTGTCTGCCCCTGTTTAACAGGGGCGTGTAATTACAATTTTTGCTGTAATATTTTGCAGCAGGGCTCGTTCCTGCGCGCAACTAGAGTATTTGTGAGGGGTTGCACTGTTGTGGCACCACCTCACCGCCTAAGGCCCAACTTTTCTGCCCCTGTTTAACAGGGGCACGTAATTACAATTTTTGATCTAATATTTCACAGCAGGGCTCGTTCCTGCACTCAACAACAGAATCTGTGAGGGGTTACAGTGTTGTGGCACCACCACCACCTAAGACCCAATTTTTTTGCCCCTGTTTAACAGGGGCGTTTAATTACAATTTTTGATCTAAAATTTCACATTAGGGCCCATTTCTGCACCCACCAAGAGTAACTGTGAGGACTTACAGTGTTGTGGCAACACCACCACACCACCACCAAAGGCCCAATTTTTCTGATCCTGTTCAACAGGGGCATGTAATTACAATTCTTGATATAATATTTCACAGCAGGGCCCGTTCCAGCGCCCACCAAGAGTAACTGTGAGGGCTTACAGTGTTGTGGTACCACCACCACCACCAAAGGCCCAATTTTTCTGCCCCTGTTCAACAGGGGCATGTAATTACAACTCTTAATATAATATTTCACAGCAGGGCCCATTCCAGCGCCCACCAAGAGTAACTGTGAGGGCTTACAGTGTTCTGGTACCACCAACACCTAAGGCCCAAATTTCTGCAGAGTATATAGGGCAGGCCGTATAGTATATACAGGCAGTCCCCTACTTTAAAACATCCGACTTGCAAACGACTCATACTTACAAACGGAGGGAGACAACAGGAAGTGAGAGGAAATCTACCCTGAGGAAGGGAACTTCTCTCCCATAAGAGTTAATATGGGAAAAAGGTGTCTCCACTGATGCTTTATTATCCTCAATCCTTGTTTCCCTAAAAACCCTACATTTTCAAAATCCAATTGTCATTGGGACAGAAAGTGAGATGAAATCTTCTAAACAGGGGCACAGACAGCAAAACAAATGTTACAGGGGTGATGATAACCCTTCCCTATGTTATCCAAAAAGCTTAAAAATACATTTTTTGGCCAGAGCTATACTTAAAAAATGTACCTGTTCCAAATTACAAACAGATTAAAGTTAAGAACAAACCTACAGTCTCTGTCTTGTTTGGACCACCTGTATACTGCTATATATAGGGCCTAGGGGCCCCACGCCTTTTCTTTTTTTAATTCGGGTGCAGGGTTCCTCCTAATATCCATACAAGACCCAAAGGGCCTGGTAATGGGCTGGGGGTAACCCATGCCATTTTTCTCAATAATTTTCATCCATATTGCCGGGACCCGACATTACATTTCAGCAGCAAGCAGTTTTAAATGACTTTTATTCCTTTAGAAATGTCCTTTTGTGCAGGGACTGTTCTAAACATGGGAAACACGCGCCAGTTTACAGGCATACTATAGACACCCCCCAGGTATGATATTTAAAGAAATATTTCACTTTTATTTTTTCACTTTAAGCACCATTAAAATCACTGCTCCCGAAAAAACGGCCGTTTTTAAAACTTTCTTTTGCATTGATACATGTCCCCTGGGGCAGAACCCGGGTCCCCAAACCCTTTTTAGGACAATAACTTGCATATTAGCCTTTAAAATTTGCACTTTTGATTTCTCACGTTCGAGTCCCATAGACTTTAATGGTGTTCGAATGTTGGCGCAAACCGTTCACATGTTCTGGATGCGAACCGAACCAGGGGGTGTTCGGCTCATCCCTAGCTTTGAACCTACATCATGCATTCAAATGAGCTGTCCATGCAAGTGAAACAGGCCATTGTAAGGCTTCAAAAATTAAACAAATGCATCAGAGAGATAGCAGCAACATTAGGAGTGGCCAATTAACTGTTTTCTACATTCTGAGGAAAGAAGAATGCACTGTTGAGCTCAGCATCATAAAAAGGCCTGGACATCCCCGGAAGAGAACAGTGGTGGAAGATTGCAGGATCCTCTCTATGGTAAAGAAAAACCTATTTACAATATCCAGACAAGTGAAGGACACTCACCAGGAGGTGGGTGTATCATTGTCAAAGTCTACAATCAAGAGAAGACTTCATGAGAGCAAATACAGAGGGTTCACTACAAGGTGCAAACCATTCATAACCCTGAAGAAAAGAAAAGCCAGATTAGACTTTGCCAAAAAAAATCTAAAAAAGAAAGACCAGTTCTGGAAAAGCAATCTTTGGATGGATGCAACTAAGATTAATCTGTATCAGAATGACAGGAAGAAAAAAGTATGAAGAAGGCTTGGAACAGCTCAAGATCCAAAGCACACAACTTCATCTATAAAACATGATGGAGGGAGTGTGATGGCCTGGGCATGCATGGCTTCCAGAGGCACTGGGTCATTGGTGTTTATTGATGATGTGACAGAAGACAGAAGCCACTTAATGAATTCTGCAGTGTTTAGAGATATACAGTCAGCCCAAATTCAGCCAAGTGCAGCAAAGTTGGTTGGATGGCTCTTCACAGTGCAGATGGTGAATAATCCAAAACACACTGCAAAAGCAACCCAGTAACTTTTGAAGAAAAAGAAGTGGAATATTCTGCAATGGCCGAGTCAATTACCTGATCTCAACCCAATTGAGCATGCATTTCACTTGTTGAAGACAAAACTAAAGGCACAACAAAACATAAAGAACAACTGAAGACAGCTGCAGTTAAAACCTGGCAAAGCAGTTTCTAAAATTTGTACTTGATATTTATGTTCAACCCCTTGAATTAAAGCTGAAAGTCTGCACTTCAAATTCATTTGAATTGTTTTGTTTTACTTTTATTCTGGTGGCATACAGAGCCAAAAGTATGAAAATTGTGCCTGTGTCCAAATATATGTGGACCTAACTATATACCTTTTCTTCTTCAGAACAATTTTGATACAATACTAGACTGCCGGTTCCTGAAGAAGTGGAGCATTCCATGAAACTCGTCGGCCACAAAAATCCCATCTTTCACAATAAGTTACTAGACATTTATAATACAGGGGTGGGCACTTTATAATTAATTTGGGATTATAACCGATTTGCAGTACATAGAAGTTATAGAAGTATGCCTGTATGACCATAAGTTCCCCCAAGGAACAAGAATGTTTGCATGATAGAAACCTTTAAAGGTAGGTTGTAGGTGTATGGGTAGTAACATGGCTAGTTTCATTGTAATAAAGTAATCTGTGCCAGTCTTTCTTTAATAAAAGCAATTCCTTCAAAAACATGTCTCTTGCATTCTATCTGTAACATGGGTAGTCTTTCCCCCACTCTCTATAACATAGATTGTTACTGTTTCTCTGTAATGAGAGGAGTCTTAGACAGTTTATAGCTACATTTCTGTATAGACAGATTCCAACACGGTTTTGCAGTCTATTGGACAACATTTGATCTAGAATTTCTTCACACCTTAACAGAATTTTCAGCATTCACAAGACTACTGGGTATTTTCAGTGTCTGTGTCATCTCCCGCTGTGGTTCTACCCCGCCTTCCAAATCCTTTGTCAGTGTAATTTCCAGGTGTGTGTGTGGTGGGCGCTAATCCAGTACTGCAAATGTGCCCGCACCAGACGATCCCCAAATGTACCCTCGTGTTGATGTCACCACTGCAAAATCCTCTTCTTACACGTATTGTACATCACCACTGCAGATTGTGCGAATCCTGAGATGACAATAGAAAGTGTACATGTCATTCAAGCCTGTGACATGGACATCCAAAGATTCCTGTAAAAGAAAAGAGATGGAGTGCCACATGACTCTGAGTAAAGTGACAGTGATTTAGAGTTGGTAGAGAGGAGTGGGGGTAGAGGAAGCCTGCTTCCACCCACGTAACATATAACATTGGTGGCAAGAGGGTGGGTTTTAACACCTACATGCGGTACATAAGCCTCACTGGGTAGATAATGTTTCTGTGCTCACAGCTCACTGTGTGTTCTCAGCACAGAGACTGAGCTGTCAAGGACAGCTCCCGGTCCCCACTGACAATTATAGCTAGCAGGACTGACTGCAGATTATATGACCACTGTGACATCCAATCACAATGGTCACATGATCACCGATCCTTCTCTACCCTGGGCATTTAGAACTTTTTAAAGGGATGCTGGGGGAAGGGGGGCAGGAAGGGGGTAGGCAAAATAGCTTTTGTTTTAGCACACAGTACAGCAACATGTGTCAATGCACATGTCCAAGTGTGTTTTGGTGCCATTCATTGTTAATGACACCCCAAAACACTCTCTGCTAGCAGCCAATGCAAGCCTGAGAAGCAAGTGGTGTTTTATTGTGCTTTTTGTTATACTCCTAGCTTCTGCATTTTATCAGCTATGTTGTGTGTTACATATTCCTGACTATGTTCTGAGCTTTATATGTGTCTGTGAGACTTGTGGCACTGTAAATAAAGAGTACTTTGTGGGTACAAGGACTGCAGCCTATGTGTGCAGTGCATACTCTGAGTAGAGTATATAAAGCCTTGCCCAATATTCCACATAATGTAGTCACAACCACTTCTTGCTGTAGCTTGCTGCATGTTTCACAGATATTTGCATGACAAAATGTCCCTATCTGTTAAGTTTCAAAATTGGTAGTATTAGTTTGCATTCCTACTGGTGCATGGTGTGCCTGTAGTCTTATGCCCAGTACACACGGTCAGACATTGATCGGAAATTCCGACAACAAAATCCATGGATTTTTTCCGATGGATGTTGGCTCAAACTTGTCTTGCATACACACGGTCACACAAAGTTGTCGGAAAATCTGATCGTTCTAAACACGGTGACGTAAAACACGTACGTCGTGGCTATAAACGGGGCAGTAGCCAATAGCTTTCCTCTCAATTTATTCGGAGCATGCGTGGCACTTTGTGTGTCGGATTTGTGTACACACGATCGGAATTTCCGACAACGGATTTTGTTGTCGGAAAATTTTATAGCCTGCTCTCAAACTTTGTGTTGGAAAATCCGATGGAAAATGTTCGATGGAGCCCACACACGGTCAAGATTTTTGACAACAAGCTCCGATCGCACATTTTCCGTCAGAAAGTCTGACCGTGTATACGGGGAATAAAAGTCACCAGTGGTCCAGCTACAGCATGCTATTGGGGCGCAATTTGGTACTGACATATGGTTGAAGTCCTTGATTAATTTTTTTAATTACATGTCCGAGGTGATTTCTTATAAGGGATTCATATCCAGGTGCTACTCTATGCTGCTTACCATTTTCCTGAAAGTTTTTTCCCTCTAGGGTAGCGAGTAGGTGGGAGAGAGACATGGGAATGTTTGAGGAGGATCAATGGGAGGAAGCCCTACAAGCAGCACCAGTTTTTTCTCTTAATGTAACACAACATCTTTCGCAGTGGTATATCTCCGTATTTAAAATGGACTAAGAGAGGACCTGGTGTGTATTAGATGCTCTTGGGACCATGGCGATCTAATTCACCTCTTGTGGCGGTGGCCAAAAATACACCTTTACTGGACAAGTGTTCTTAATACCATTATTAAGGTATTTCAGGTTAACATTCGGGTAGATGCTAAACCATAAATATTATCTGATCTCATGTATCAAGCACCCACAGGAACCTTCTCCTAGATACACAAGAGCAAACAAGAGGCGCTCATAAGCTCAATAGTGCAATAACTGTATATGTGTTAACATACCACCAAATGATAACTACACATAAGTGCATAAATACCTAAATAAGCTGAATAGCGTAATAAAGCAAGACACAAATTACTTCTAAGTGACAGTGAAAATTGTGCCAAACGAGTAATTAATATGCAAATCAAGTGAAAAAAAGCTCAAAACATGGTGGGATGTGTTCACGTTTGAGCACTACCGTAGGGAGAATCTGATTTTTAGAAGCCTGAGGTGGGATGTCCCGCCCCAGGATGGTCTTAATGACCAACCATTCATGAATGAATGGCTGGAATTTTTTAATAAGGTAGGAAGGGAATTGCAAGCACTAGTCCTCAAAAGGAAACAGATTAAACTGAGTTTGTTAAATGAAAAAATAAAAACTTTACAAGAGAAACTTGAACCTATGAAGGATTCCAATCTAATGAAGGATTTTAATGTCAATATTAAAAAGAAGTTAGAAAAAGTCGACCGAGAAACGCAGAAGAAAAAAGTTAAAAAATTTAATAGGGATTCTAATGATTTTAAAACTAATAAAATTTATGCATGGCAAACAGGAAACACTATTAATATGGATGATCCAGTTGCCTCTAGTTCTGGTACAGTTACATCGGGGGGTGGAACAGGAGGTTCCATTAATCCCTTACCTAACCCTGGGATTAACAAAAATAAAAAAACAGGAAATAAAGGTAAAGTAACACAAGGTGGTACTGACCCTGGACCACTGGATAGAGGAAGAGGCACGATGGATGCACACCACGGACGAGGTTATTACCAGTCCCCGAGGCCAATATCGCGAGGAAGAGGTGGGTACCCGATAAGGTACCAGAATGAATACTCTTCCCCAAGGGGCTATGCGAGGGAAGCTCCGTATGGGTATGATACCCCGCCAGAGCACAGGCATTGGCAACAATATCCCCCATACCATCAAAATACTAGGGGCACCTCTGATGTCCCTTTACATAATAGATTCGCTCCACTGGAATATGAGGACCAATCAAGATATGCCCTTCCAATGTGCCTTTTTTAGGCCAGCGGGGGAGAGAGAGGGGAACTCCGAGGAGGAACCCCAGAGGTTCATACCAAAGAGGGGGAGGAAGATCCACCCCGACCCAGGGATACAACCACGATCATGTGACCCCCCGAAGAGAAGAAGGGGATGTAGGGCAGGGCGATCAAAACAACCCAAGAAAGCGACTGAGGGATGCATGATTACTGGAATATTCAACCTGAGCAGTGTTAAGCTCAATTATAAAGAGCTCAACATATTGAACTTAGGTTTGAAGTGTGCCCCAAAGAGGGAAATGAACAAATTTGATGTCTATATAGATACTCATAAATTTATCAGGTCAATGAACATTAAAAAGTATTTTTTGAGCCATCCAGTGGAATCCACTATTAAATCAAAAGTGCCGGACACTAAAATGGATACGGGGCTTAAGAATAAATCCATTTTTAACCCCCAGAATCCGAGCAATCACTTTATAGAAGTGTTCAAGAGTTTGGTGCTCAATGATATTGAGGAACTTATCCCACGTAAAGGGGTCAACCCATACTATATTAGAGAAGGGATACGCTTGTTGGAAGAGAGGAGGGATCTGATAGTGCGACCCGCAGATAAGGGGGGAGGAGTGGTGCTGTTAGACAAATCTTTTTACCTTAACCAACTCTTATGCCGCGTACACACGGTCGGACTTTTCAGCTACAAAAGTCCAACGGACGCTGACGGACTAAAGCTGGCTGGTAATCCGATCGTGTGTGGGCTTCTCCGGACTTTCAACTTACTTTTTTAGCCTCAAATCCGACGTACTTTAGATTTGAAACATGCTTCAAATCTTTACGTCGTAACTACGACGGACCCCGAAGTCCGCTCGTCTGTATGCTAGTCCTACGGACAAAAAAACGACGCATGCTCATAAGCAAAAACTAAACGGAAGCACTCGGTCTAGTAAAACTAGTGTTCGTATTGTAGGTAGCACATTCATCACGCTGCAAAATCTGTGATCGTTGAATGCAGCGCATTTTATTTCTTCTTTACGAATGCTCTAAAGAACGAAGGTGTTTTGCTGTTCATAATCAGAGTTCTCCCAAACTGATTTCTGAATTCTTTTTCTCTTTGATCTCATGAATGATATAGTATGCTTTTTATAAACAATGTTTCCATACTAATAATACTTTTTCC
>JBBGZY010002370.1:0-300000 GCA_037952925.1 Lithobates clamitans | reverse complement strand
AAAGAAAAATAATTAATGTTAAAAAACAAAAAAAATAAAAAAAATTGATTTTAAAAAACAAAAAAAACAAAAAAAAAATTGCTTTTAAAAAAAAACAAAACTTGATTTTCCAACCAAAAAAAAGCCTGTTTTCGAAAATCAAAAAGCCAAAAATATTTTTTTGTGGATTAGGTAGAAATATTTAAATATAATTATATTTTGCTACATTATTAAGATACCATTATATTTTTGTCTATGAACATTTTATACTAAATGCAGAACTGAATGCATAACAACCATTAATAAAAATATCTCCTTATAGGATTTTAACAAATGTGTGGTTTGTTATTTCAAGGCTCAGTATCAGTTTGGTTATAATTGTCAAAAAGTTGTTTACAGTGGCAATGGAGCTTATTTAGACATTTTTAAAATTCGAATACAGTTGGCACTACAACTGCTCGACCATAACCTAGGAGACAGCCCAAAAGAAAGGCAAGCAAGAAATATAATGCCAGATTTCAGCAATATTTTTTTTATTGTAAAAAAATTATATATCCTGGCCCATTGCAATGGCCCCCCTACCCATAAAATAATCAACATATTGCTGTCTAACTTGACGGGAACTTTGGGGGGCCAAGCCAGTACGGACAGTATCCAGGCCTGTAAGGTTGGCTTCTATTTGTCCGGCCTCAGGCCCAACTGTGCCTATATAATTGGCAGAATGCTTGTTTAAAAAGTTGTGCAGAATGCAGCACGATAAAATGATAAAATTAAGTTTGTATTCCGCCAAATTAATGGCTGTTTGAAACAGGCGGAACCGGCTGGCCAGAATTCCAAACGCATTCTCAACCACTCTTCTAGCTCTGGCCAGCCGGTAATTAAAAACCCTCCTCTCCGGGGTGAGGGTTCTTTGGGGGAATGGCCTCATGAGGTGCTTGCTGAGAGCGAAGGCTTCATCGGCAATGAAGACAAAGGGGAGTCCTTCCACGTTATCCTCATCAGGTGGCAATCCCAGGCCACCACTCTGGAGACGCTGGCAGAACTCCGTCTGGGCAAATACTCCTCCATCCGACATCCGGCCATTCTTCCCCACGTCCACATATAAAAAATCATAGTGTGCCGACACCACCGCCATTAAAACAATACTGTGGAACCCCTTATAATTAAAATAATATGACCCCGAATGGGGTGGTGGCACAATGTGGACATGTTTCCCATCTATAGCCCCTCCACAATTGGGAAAGTCCCAACGGCTGGCAAAATGGGATGCCACAGTCTGCCATTCCTGTGGCGTTGAAGGAAACTGGGGAATCAAACAAGAAAACCAAAATCAATTAATTTGGAAGCTAACATTGCAAGAAAATTAGACAATTAAAAACATTATTCCCCAGCATCAGTATAACATTCAATAATTTAATTCTTCTGGAATAACTAATATGGAAAAAGGCACACTTATCAGATTGCTCACCCCCTCTGATAGAACATTGATTACATTTTAGGGGGTTGTGAAATCCCTAAAAAAAATTACTTTAACGACACGCAGGAATTTAGGGACTAAAAAGGCTACAAGACTGCAGTTGTCGCACTCTGCAGGTGCAGTTGCTAACCAGCTTACAGTAAATGAGGTAATGTCAAAAGGCATTCATGTTGCAAGGAGTACACAATCACAGGCAAGGGCAAATAATGAAAACACTTTGAGGCTTGCATATGATTTGATGATGGAAATCAGCAGAGCTTCTGCTCATTTACTAAAGCACTGGAACAAATGGACTTGTAGAGTGCACATGCATTTTGCAAAGTGCAACATAGATTTGCTTTAGACAAATCAACACCACAGAACATTCAAGCAAATTTTAACGAGGGTGGGGGTGGGGGGGTTGTGAAATCTAGCTAATTGCTAATTAGCAGCACACTATTTGGAGTGAGTTCAGGTGGGGGGGGGGGGTTGTGAAATCTAGCTAATTGCTAATTAGCAGCACACTATTTGGAGTGAGTTCAGGTGGGGGGGGGGTTGTGAAATCTAGCTAATTGCTAATTAGCAGCACACTATTTGGAGTGAGTTCAGGTGGGGGGGGGGGTTGTGAAATCTAGCTAATTGCTAATTAGCAGCACACTATTTGGAGTGAGTTCAGGTGGGGGGGGGGGGTTGTGAAATCTAGCTAATTGCTAATTAGCAGCACACTATTTGGAGTGAGTTCAGGTGGGGGGGGTTGTGAAATCTAGCTAATTGCTAATTAGCAGCACACTATTTGGAGTGAGTTCAGGTGGGGGGGGGTTGTGAAATCTAGCTAATTGCTAATTAGCAGCACACTATTTGGAGTGAGTTCAGGTGGGGGGGGGTTGTGAAATCTAGCTAATTGCTAATTAGCAGCACACTATTTGGAGTGAGTTCAGGTGGGGGGGGGTTGTGAAATCTAGCTAATTGCTAATTAGCAGCACACTATTTGGAGTGAGTTCAGGTGGGGGGGGGGGTTGTGAAATCTAGCTAATTGCTAATTAGCAGCACACTATTTGGAGTGAGTTCAGGTGGGGGGGGGTTGTGAAATCTAGCTAATTGCTAATTAGCAGCACACTATTTGGAGTGAGTTCAGGTGGGGGGGGGTTGTGAAATCTAGCTAATTGCTAATTAGCAGCACACTATTTGGAGTGAGTTCAGGTGGGGGGGGGGGGTTGTGAAATCTAGCTAATTGCTAATTAGCAGCACACTATTTGGAGTGAGTTCAGGTGGGGGGGGGTTGTGAAATCTAGCTAATTGCTAATTAGCAGCACACTATTTGGAGTGAGTTCAGGTGGGGGGGGGGGGTTGTGAAATCTAGCTAATTGCTAATTAGCAGCACACTATTTGGAGTGAGTTCAGGTGGGGGGGGGGTTGTGAAATCTAGCTAATTGCTAATTATAAGCACACTAAATACACTCCAACAAAATACATTCAAAATGAGTAGACTAGGTGGATATGTTCCCATCACTTCATGCTGGGAAGGTTATTGAAGGAAACTATACATGCATGACAAAAAATAACAGGAAAAAATTCCAGCATGTGTGAGGATAAAAAGGGGACATTCACACTATATTGCAATGATGGGAAGTAGTGTTTGAAGCAAGAAATACATTACATTATCAAAGATTACATAAAAGAACATGTGATGCTAATAAAAGAAAAATATCTTACCTTAATATAGTCCTTCTGCAGGACCTGTATGATGGCAGAACAGGTCTCTGGGATAATGATCCCCAGAGCCTGGGGGGAGATGCCTGTCGAGAACTTAAGGTCCTGCAGGCTTCTCCCTGTGGCCAAATACCGCAAGGTAGCGACCAGCCTCTGCTCCGGACTGATGGCTTGCCTCATGCAGGTATCCTGCCTGCTGATATAGGGGGTCAGCAAAGCCACCAAACGGTCAAAAACGGGGTCCGTCATCCGGAGAAAGTTCCTGAAATCCTCAGGATTATTCTCACGGATCTCACGGAGCAAAGGCATGTGACAGAACTGGTCACGCTGAAGCAACCAATTCTTGGTCCATGAACTCCTCCTCGCCCTGTTCATGGACTGGTCTTGGGCTGAAGAATAAACTACAGCACCAAGCACATACAATGCACGAGCTCTACGACGAGTACGTACAGGTAACATGGCTTCAAAACGGTCGGCTGGTCAGAACGCACTAAACAGAACGCACTGAAGAACAGCAAGGCCTGTGAAGAACGACCTGAAAATCAGGAACGAGCGGCCAATAAAACAAAGATTTCTCAATGCCAACTGACCAAACGCACTGAAAAGCAGATACAAACCTCACAAGCACAGACTGAACAACAGTTAAAACGAACTGAAAAATACGAGTCTCACAAGCGCGAATCGTCTCTCACCAAACTTCTACTAACACGAGATAAACACGAGATTAGCAGAAGGAGCCCAAAGGGTGTCGTACGGGCTATTGAACTTCCGTTTTATAGTCTCGTCGGACTTGGTGTACGTCACCGCGTACTAAGCTGTCGTACTTTTGTGTGGTCGTGTGTGGGCAAGTCCGTTCGTAAGAAAGTCTGCCGCAAGTCCGCCGAAGGTACGCCGGAAGTATGTCGGACAGGCTGTCCGACTTTTGTAGCTGAAAAGTCTGACCGTGTGTACGCGGCATTAGACCTTGTCGGGGATAGATCCACATATAAAAAATTGTCTTTTGACCCCACGGAGGCAAATAAAACTCAGTTGACGATTTTGGTGGAATGGGGGTACAGAATGGATGCATTAAATCATAAAGAGAGAAGATTTCTAATCCCGAGTGCGTGTAGAATCCCTGTGATCTACACCCTGCCAAAAATACACAAAAGTACACAATGCCCACCGCCTCGCCCTATCGTCAATGGTATTGGGTCTGTTACAGCTAGACTGGGGGAGTACTTGGATAAATTCCTCCAGCCGAGCGTAAAGGCCACAAAGGCGTATTTGAAAGATACGGGGGACTTGCTAACATCGCTCAAAAATGTAAGGTTGGAGGCTACATCTTCAGTATACTTGGTAACGGCTGATGTAGCCTCCCTGTATACTATTATACAACATGAAGACGCATCCCTGGCCCTAAATTGGGCACTAAGTAAAAGGGATGACATCCCAGGTATACAAAAGCGTTTTCTGGGACATGTATTAGATTTTTGCATGTCCCATAATTATTTTTGGTGCAATGGGGATTTCTATTCCCAACAGGTTGGCGTGGCGATGGGAGCCAAATTTGCTCCCAGCCTCGCCAACCTGTTTATGGCGGAGTGGGAAGACAGGAAAGTATTTAGTGTGAGAAGGCCCCAGCTTCTATTTTAACCTAAGATTTATTGATGATCTCCTATTTATCTGGGAAGGTACGGAGGATTCGGTAGTTGAGTTCTTACAGGAACTCAACAATAATACCAATAACATTAGATTGGAATACCAGATCAGCAGTGATACGGTGTACTTCCTAGATGTGACAATTGTAAGATATATGGACACATTAAGAACAAAAGTGTTTTTTAAACCGACTGATCGTAACAGCTATCTGTCCATAAGAAGCAGCCACCACCCCGCGTGGATAAAAAATATTCCAAAGGGACAGATTTTACGAGTTCGGCGTAACTGTACGCAGTTGGAGGATTTTTATAAACAAGCAGGAATCCTAAAAAAGAAGTTCATACAAAAAGGTTATGACACCAATGTACTAAATAAGGTCATTCAAAAAGTGGCACAAACCCCGAGGGAGAAATGTTTTGAAAAAAAGAATATCCCCCAAATGGCTGAGGGCCAACATCAGATTGGGTTCGTATCAGGATATCATTGCCAATATAAAGATATAGAGGGGATATTCAGAAAGCATTGGCATATTTTATGCAAGGATAGACACTTGGGGCAAATCTTACCGAATCAACCGAGATTCATTTACAGAAGAGCTCCGAGCTTTGGGGATCATGTAGTAAGAAAAATTCTTGATCCACCTGGACATAATGATTTGAAACTAGACCTGAAAGGCTTTTTCAGTTGCAGAAGGTGTATATCCTGCAGGACTGTAAAAGTGAATCACAGGGGGGTTACAAGTGTAACGAATAGAGAAGGAGAATCCTTCGAGATTAAGGAGTTCAGCACTTGTAACTCTACTCATGTTGTATACTTGATGTGGTGCCCCTGTGGCCTACTCTATGTAGGCAGAACAAAAAGAAAGCTAAGGGTCAGAATCTCGGAACACCTGACCAATATTAAGAATGGTTATAAGTACCATAGTGTCTCCCTGCACTTCAGAGAAAAGCACCAAAAGGATCCATCACTCTTACAGTTTTGTGGGATTGATGTGGTCCATCCAGCTTGGAGAGGTTCCAACCGGGTTAGAGATCTATCGCAGAGGGAAACTCGCTGGATCTTTCTAATGAAAAGTTTAACCCCGAGGGGGTTAAACATTGAGCTGGATTTAAATTGCTTTATAAATAATTTTTAATTTTTTGCACATAAGGGGGTTTAATGGGATTTACCATTCCTCAGCTGTTTTCCACATTTTATTAGGAGGTTCAAAGATATGTTAGTGCATTGCGATTATTTGATAGAATTTTTAGGGAACCCAAAGTGTATGAGACAATATATTTGTTACACTCTTTCTATATATTTTTTAGGAATTTTTAGCTTTTGGGATCTAGCTTTGATTGTTGGCTATTACAGATTGGGAACTAGTCCAAAATAGTGGGGGGAGAGAGATGGCTTAGTTTTGATTTATGTTAGTAAGTAGCATCCGTAATGAAGGAATGACATTCATATTATTCCTATTTGCGGTCGCTCCCCCTGGGTAAATACGATAGAATGTTTATATCGTTATTTGTTTTCTCATACATGTTCAGATGCAGAGATGATAGGGTCTTACGACCAATGTATGAAGAGGCATGAATTTTTAATTAGGGGGTATTTAGTAAAACAGATTCTCACCATGCTGTCAAGTCCTAGTTAAACTGGGAATGAGAGGATATGCGTTGGATTTTTATATTGATGTTTTCTTATATTCATGTTTTTATATTCATTTTTTAGTATTACAGCACATTCACAGTGTATCCAACATAAATCTTATTCAGTATTACAGTATGTTATTTAGGATGGATATATTCTCCTTTCGTTCCCTAATAATTATTTAGAAGTTGCTACTCCAGCAATGGGAGTGCAAACTTTAAACTCAGGGAATTTCAAGCCGGTATGTCTAGTATGAGACATCGACTTGAAATAAGGATACACTGGTGCTGTGATCGCAGCCGCTAGGTTGTGGTCACTTGTATTATTAGGTAGAATGTATTTGAGCTGAACCATCCGTATGATTTTTATGTTTTAATTAGTCCTTAACTAAGCAAAGGCAAGCTGCATCCCTGTACAGCGGCGCGCCGCGGTCTCTGCTCTATTATTGGATCAGGGACACGAGATGTGCGCATGCGGACTCACTGACCTATGGGAAGCTAGTGAAGAGGAGATTTAAGGGATGATGGGCAGCCTATTCAGCCAATCCCATGAATAAGTCTAATCTATGACGAAACATGTCGGGGGCGTGGCTGTAAGGTGTGACGAGTAACGCTGTGAGCCGCACTTGAGGAAGGAGAGATCTGGTCGTACGGCGCACCACGGAAGGGGGGTGAAAGAGACCGTGAGTCCTGACATTAGCACACCTCGGGTCCGCCGTGACCATTTATTGTTTTGATTGCATCCACTGGATTTGAAGCTGCTGTGAACTTCACTGGTTTTTTACTGCTGTTATATATCTTTTAAAATGTGAGTGTTTTTACGGAAGATTGTAGTGGTTCTAAAATAAATTTGCCGTGCTGATTTACGCTATGTGAGTTCTTCATATTCCTTTACATGTGGATGAATCTTAAACATTGTGGAATAACTACATATTCGATCACTCTGGAGTGTGATTCATAAGCGTTTTTTTGCCGTGCATGAAAGTGCTGGCAAAAATATTTGGTGAGTGAGATTCTATTGGGGGTGGATTCACGTTTTCACATTGGTGAGGTGGAAGACGTTTGGAGTTCAACACTAACAAGACCACTGCACTATAGAAGATCTATGTGGATTTTTTTGTCACAGATTAAATCACGCATTTTTTGTCACAAAAGATTTAAGGACTGATTTTTCATATATTTTTTTTGCACTTTTATTTGCTTATTTTGATATGTCACATTAATTGGTGACTTTTTTTTCACTTGATTTGCATATTAATTACTCGTTTGGCACAATTTTCACTGTCACTTAGAAGTAATTTGTGTCTTGCTTTATTACGCTATTCAGCTTATTTAGGTATTTATGCACTTATGTGTAGTTATCATTTGGTGGTATGTTAACACATATACAGTTATTGCACTATTGAGCTTATGAGCGCCTCTTGTTTGCTCTTGTGTATCTAGGAGAAGGTTCCTGTGGGTGCTTGATACATGAGATCAGTCTTGGAGTCAATTAAAGGGGCAGCTCGGCTTATACTTTTCATTTCTTTTCATTAAGTTTTGATTTCTTTTTG
Organism: Lithobates clamitans; assembly: GCA_037952925.1. Taxonomy (NCBI): domain Eukaryota; kingdom Metazoa; phylum Chordata; class Amphibia; order Anura; family Ranidae; genus Lithobates; species Lithobates clamitans. Next base: position 292,030 of record JBBGZY010002370.1, on the reverse strand, counting down.
CACAGTGAGTGAGTCATTCACTGGATCTCACTCTTTACTATTTTGCACTCCATCCATTAGCGCAGTGGGGGTGGTTTTGAATTAAGGGCGGTTCACTGATTCAGATTACCCATTTATAGATGCTAAACCATGCTTATTGGGATTTCAGATGATCTTCCAATTGACGATATCCCTAAACTGGCCATAGCTAGAGTCCCATACCAAGCTCACAAAATAATCCTGAAACACAGGAAGTCAGCCGACCTGTCTTCTTTAAAAGAGTGGATTATCCAAACAGGGGCTACACTCCCTCTGGAAAAGTAAATTTTTCAACACAGAGCTTGCCCCAGTAAATTTGATAAATAGTGGTCCCTCATGGCTGGCTTTCTCCAGGTGATTTTGTGTTGAATAGAATACTTTAATACAATTTTTGTTGTGTATGAACAGACCAACCATTTTTCATTGAGTTGTGATTATTGACCCATGCTGTGATGCTGATGTTGTGACCTTGAAAGTATGTGCTATCTATTGTGTCTCTGTTGGAAGCTGGAATCGTTGTATAGTTGTCAATACTGTATGCTCTTTGGAACATCTTTTGTATTTTTCATGCTTTTTCTCAATAAAAATCTTTGAGATAAAAAAAAAAAAAAAGTCACTACTGGTCTCCGCTCTTACTACCCAGAGCCCAAGGAGGAAAGGTAGAATAGTGATGGGCAACTAAAATAAGAAAAATAAAGGCATTTATTATTTTTTTTTTATTACCATAAGTAAGTGATAAAGCTCTGTATACTGCTATAATGTTGTTTTTAAATAGGAAAGGTAAATATACAGTTTAAACCCCTTCCTTTAGTACATTGTCACCTATTATTTCTTATTTTGTTACCTTTAATAAGGAAAACTTATATGCTTTTTTTTTTAAAGTAATTATGATTATGCAACCAACACCTGCCACATTAATCCCTAACATATAAGGTTAGAAAGGATGGCCTTGAAAAGAAATGGGTGTGGAAATTAGAGTAAGTGTGAACAGATTTAAACTCCTATTGCAGAATGCTTCGTAGGTGTCGTAAACTCTCGAAACAACCTCCCTGGAAGTGAGGACACACACCGAAAAGAGAATTTGACTCACATGTAAATAAATATGAAAACAGGGGGAGGGCTAAAATGTGGGGGCATAGGGATAAATTTGAGAGAGATGTCATACAACTCTCTTGCTAAAGGTGTGATTTATTTTAAATGTCATTACAAATTTGAGTCAGATATTTATGTAGGAAGGAACTGTGGGTGCTAAATAGGTCAATTTGATGTAGCTTTGCCTTGGTAGTTTTTAGCAATTAGCTTAAAACGTATTTGACCATCCAGTAAAATTTTTGATATAATATCTTAAATGTTAAGGTATTCACTCTGAGCATTTATTATACTTATAATCATTACTCGATTTGTGATGTTTACAATTACGATTTAAAAAAATTTTTAAAAAAAAAAGATGCCTTTTTGATATGCTGCTACATACAGTAAATAGTTAAATACACTAATGGACAATGGCTTTAAATGCATGTTGCATTTGGTAATAAATGCAAATAAAATCAACTGGGCAATTTCTGAAGTTGTAAATTAATGTGACATTCAGGAATCATAAAATAAAACAGAAAATTATTACCTTTAACGTCAATATAACCAGGTTTTCTAATGTAATATATATAGTATATATACCGTAATCTATACACACGAACAGCCATGTTTAAAAAAAAAAAAACAAGAAACAGCAAAATAAACAAAATAGAAGGGGGTTACAGCACAATGGTACAATGAACATTAAATTGCTCCTATTAAATAATAATCCAACAACTTCAGGCATCCCTGCCCTTTAACCACTTTAGCCCCGAAAGGTTTTACCCACTTCCTGACCAGGCCTTTTTTTGCGATATGGCACTGCATTACTTTAACTGACAATTGCACGGTCGTAGGATGCTGTACCAAAATAAAATTGATGATTAATATCCCAAAAAAAAACCCTAAAAAAAAAAATTTTTCATCAATTTAGGCCAATATGTATTCTGTTACATATTTTTGGTAAAAAAAGAAAATCACAGTAAGCATATATTGATTGGTTTGAGCAAAAGTTATAGCGTCTACAAACCTACAGGATAGATTTAGGGACTTTTATTTATTTTATTTTTTTTCACTGGTAATGGGGGCGATCTGCGATTTTTAGCGGGACTGAGACATTGCGGTGGAAAAATCTGACCCTAAGTGACACTTTTTGGGGACCAGTAAATGTACGTGAGGTGGCCTGGAAGCGGTTAACCACTTGCTTACTGGGAACTTAAACCTCCCTCCTGCCCAGATCAATTCTTAGCTTTCAGCGCTGTCACACTTTGTATAACAATTGCGCGGTCATGTTACACTGTACTCAAATGAAATTTTTATAATTTTTTTCACACAAATGGAGCTTTCTTTTGGTGGTATTTAATCACCACTTGGGTTTTTATTATTTGCTAAACAAACAAAAAAAGACAGAAATTTTTGAAAAAACAAACAAACATGTTTCATAGTTTGTTATAAAATTTTGCAAAGGGGTAATTTTTTCTCCTTCATTGATATACGCTGATGAGGCTGCACTGATGGTCTGCACTGATAGGCACAGATAAGGCAACACTGATAGGCACTGATAAGACGGCACTGATGGGCACTGATAAGACGGCACTGATGGGCACTGATAAGACAGTACTGATGGGCACTGATAAGATGGCACTGATGGGCCCTGATGGGTGGCACTGATGAGTGGCACTAATGGGCACTGCTAGATGTCACTAATGTGCACTGATAGGTGGCACTGATGGGCACTGGTAGGTGGCACTGATGGGCACTGATAGGTGGCACTGATGGGCACTGGTAGGTGATATTGATAGGCAGCACTGGTGATGAGGCAATGATTGGTGACATTTATAGGTGGCACTGTGGGCACTGATAGGTGACACTGTGGGTACTGATGGGCACTGATAAGATGGCACTGATGGGCCCTGATGGGTGGCACTGATGAGTGGCACTAATGGGCACTGCTAGATGTCACTAATGTGCACTGATAGGTGGCACTGATGGGCACTGGTAGGTGGCACTGATGGGCACTGATAGGTGGCACTGATGGGCACTGGTAGGTGATATTGATAGGCAGCACTGGTGATGAGGCAATGATTGGTGACATTTATAGGTGGCACTGTGGGCAGTGATAGGTGACACTGTGGGTACTGATGGGTGGTACTGTGGGCACTGGTAGGTGGTGCTGGTGGGCACTGGTAGGCGGCACTTTTGTGCACTGGTAGGTGGCACAGGTGAGCACAGAAGCCTCTGCAGAGACCCTCCACGATCAGGACTAATGTCCCTCTCACAGCCAACAGTGATCAGCTTTTTTTTTTCCTCCTCACGCTACCAGCGTAAGAAGAAAAAATCGCCAATTACCGGCTCTGTTTACATCACATGATCAGCTGTCATTGGCCCTGCAGGGGGCAGCAGGCCGCTCGAGCATGGGAGGACGTCTATGACACCCTCCTGGCAAAGTAGGTCCATGCTGCAGCTGTCTTTCGGCTAAAGCGCGGACAGGAAGTGGATAAGGAAAGGGATCACTTTGATGTGGTTGACCAGTTTAAGGGCCAATGCACACTGGGCTTAAAAAAACGCCTGTCCCCTGGCAGAAAAAAAATGCTCATATCAGAGCGTTTTTTTGTACGTTTAAGAGCATTTAGGAGTGTTCAGGAGCATTTAGCTTTTTTTTCTGCTAGAAAACTCCTCTCAAAAATGCAATCTAGAAGGGTTTTTTCTGCCTCCAAATGTTGAGCTAAAGGCTTAATGCACACTAGCGTTTTTTATAAGCTAGAGAAAAACGCTGGATGAAAAATGCTGATAATAGCATTTTTGTGCCAGCTTGTAGTAGCGATTTAGTAGCTTTTAGGAGCATTTAGAAGCAATAGCATTTTATTAGCGTTTTAACAGTGCATGGAGAGAGAAAAAAAAGCTCAAAAAAAGCTGTTAGTAGCATTTAGAAGTGTTTAGGAGCGGCTAGGAGCATTCCGTGTTTTTTTCTGCTGGGAAAACGCTCCAAAAAACTTTACCAAAATTTTTTTTTTTTTGTGCTCCTAAACGCTGAAGCTCAAAAAACACTAATAGCCTAAGGTAGTGTGCATGGACACATAGGATAACACTACAGAATTTAGCTTCTAGAAACAGAAAAAATGCTAATAGCTTCTAGGAGCTTAAAAAAAAAAAAACGTTAGTGGGCATGGAGCCTAAAACCTGCCTCTAAACATTCTGGTGCGCATAGGATAACATAAGCTGCTTCTACAGGCAAAAAGCTAAATTCCTGTAGAAGCAGCACTTTTAAACCCAGTGTACATGGACCCTACGTTCTTGATTTATAGGAATAATTTGTTCTATGTTGTTTATTTGCAAATTACTACTTTAGTTTAATGTGACTTTTATTATACTATGGTAAAAGTAATATATTACAATTTTAAACTTGTGTGAAGGGCGGGGTGGTGTAAGATGGAATCATATCTTCTGAGCACAATCTGTGATATTTATGCTCTTAAAGAGAGCATCAGATACACAATGAAAGCAGGGGGATTACTTACAAATTATAAAGTGAATTGAGGAATCTCCTCGAGAGAGTGCTAAGCTAGGCGCTGCTCTTAGCAATCATGTCATTCCTTCTGGAAATCCCCCTTTTGCTCATAGGACAGGGAAACTGGCCATCTATAAATATATACATGACTGTTCAGATAGGTTGAAGGACACATGGAAAAAGTTGTTCATGTGAACTATAAGTGCATTCTGATTAGAGCCAAATTAGGACTGACCATAGTCCCATGTCAAGTCACAACCTTAGCCTGTCACCCTCAATCTCCTATCCCTCCATAGGGTCAATATCCACATTATTCTTCTTACTCTTTATGCATCTTTATTTATGGACCTAAACATATCACACTGCTTTAAACTAAAAAGAGCTTTCTTTTTGTGCATGTGCTGAGATGTGCTTCTGCTTAACACAAACATTTTGTGGTATCATCAATTTAATCAGTGGAGGCTATGATTATTTTTCTAACAAAAGTGATGATAATAGTGAAATTAAATATTCTACAGAAAAACCTCAATGTGGATCTAAACCCACTAAAATCTCATATAAGCTTTGACATGGTAATGTCATTTCAAAACTTGTTTTTAGTCTTTTTCTTCATTCAAATAAAGGAAAGGAGGTCCCTCACCTTGCCAACATCCAAAAATAACGAGAAAAAAAAGGGGAGAAGCTAAAACAGCTTCTCAAAACACTGATTTTGTAGGCACAGCATGAGGCAATGTGTATAAAAAGTAACAAAATTTATTTTGGATATACATTAAAATACAAGATCATAAAAAAAGGGGAAAAGATCACAAAGCACCCTCCAGTTACAAAGATTCAACAGATACCCAATCCTACAGTATGGAGACAGAAATCGTGGTGTATAGTAGAATATATTGGAGTCCACCAACGAGGACAAAATTCAACAAAAATATACGAAATTGCTACTAGTGTGTAGCTCCATACTCAAACTCCAACGCGTTTCACAAGATATACATGCTTCTTCAGGACTGATTGAGTGGGTGCTGGGTGATGATGACCAAAAAAAGAAGACACACATGGGGCATCAAACAAACAAAGAAAACACGGAGAGAGCAAAAACTCCCCAGGGGCAGGGGAACCCCTTAATGAAAGCCACAGGAGCCCACCAAATATATCAGGGCAGGCATATAAAGTATATATTGCTGTATTACATGGCAGGTTCCAAGAATCTGACTGGAGGTGGGTGAGTATAATGCAGCCACAAAGAGAAGTATTAGGAAGATAAGGTATCACATAGTAACAACCACAGGTCTCACCACGAATGAGGGTACAGCAGGGTACCTGCCTTTGCCTGTAAATAAGAATGACACCAAAAACCCAAATGATAGATATATGAACCTCCATGGCCCTTTAAGGCACACTGAACCTTCCAGCCAGAGAATATGGGATCATCAATACGAGCTCCAATTCAGAGCACTGATGTGCATTTCGACAGGAAGAGATTGAAAGAGGTTGGACAAGATCAACAGCACTAAGATGGAAAAAGTGTAAAAAAAAGTAAAAAATTTAAAACTGGGTTTTCCCAAGGAAAAAAAAAATGATTTGTTCATGATATACTGCACTGTAGCAAACTTAATGTCATCTAATTAGGGCTTACATCTACTTTAAGCTGAGTAATGTAGCTGAACATGACACAGTTACAGCTAAACATACCAGTGCAGTCAATCATTTTTACTACTGTCAATTACAAATCATTCTATTACACATTTGAAAATATGTAAATCAAAATATCTGGTGCTGATTAAAAAAAACAAGCAATAATCAGGTGCAGATTAAAATCATTAATGAGTATTCAATTACAGCCAATAGGACTTTAGTCAGGCTGACACCTTTGCCATGCCCTTCCTCTTAATTATTTAGATGCCATATCTTATTATGCCTGATTATAATAGTAATGAAAGTGTTAGTTTACAATATATATACTGCTCAAAAATATGTGAATATGCAAAAGCTAACAGCTGTTGCCTCTTTATTATATTCATTTAGAAAACACAGTTAAACATATGTTACTAATATGAAATCAACATTATCTGTCAGGTATTGCATACTTGTCATATTATAAATTTTTACCTCAAACGCCAGCAACAGAAGTGTATAATGTAAACTAATAACTTTGCTTGTACTATATCTTTTCCTTTTAATCCACCATTGACAAGGCTATAGGAGTACATTAAGGCAATCACTGTGCTTTGCATGTTATATTAGACTTACCCATGGATGAGTGATATAAATTCCACAAGGGTTATCACTTTTAGAGCCATGTATTACTGACACACACAGACATTATAATCGCACTAGGATATCCAATGAGTAAATGATATGATTACTGTCAGGGCTACCACTAACTGTGCTACATGATTTGGGAGTTACAGGCACCATTATAACATACAAAAAAAAAAAGAAAGAAAAAAACAGAAATGTAAATGGCAGAAATGTGTTTTCACTTTAGCCCTCATAGGAATATAAAAAAATAACATATTTTTCCATAAATAATTGACATTACCAGTAAAGCACAATGGGGTTGATTTACTAAAGGCAAATAGGTTGTTGACTTTGAAAGTGAAGTGTCTCTATCCCCCAGAGCTTAGTAAATGTGGCTACATTTCACTTTACAAAGAATACGCAATCACGTGCAAGGAAAAAAAAAAATAATTTAAACTCGGGCCATGCAGAGGCTAATCTGCCCCCTTCTTAAAGTGATCCACGAGGCGGAGGCAACTTACCAATGGGGCCATCCCTTTCATCTAATTGTGTGGAAACAAGGGACTGAATTCTACCTCCATTCCCCTGGCCAGCTTCTGTAACTGTTTAGTTTCCTGGATAGACCTGGTGTCAGCGTACCCAACTGGTTTGACTATCTACTTAGCCAGGAGGCTTCTGGCCCACCTTTGCAGAAGCCACGGAGGATCAGACGACCTAGATTTTGAGCCTCTAGTCATGAGGCTCCCAGATCCACGCTGAACACTCCTGAGGCCTGACTGTCTAATTCTTCAGATGGACTGTTACCAAAGCAATTGATGCTGTGGATCTAGCCTATCGGGACCTTTAGGTTTGAAACTTCCTGACTGAGTCTGAAGTTCTTCTAGTGGAGCCACTGGCTTTGTTTCCTCTCAGCTGATGTTGTTCTCGGGCCCTCTGACCTCACATTTCCCTTTTCAACTGTGTGGACTGTAACTCCAGCAACCATTAACCCCTTGGGTCTTTTTGAGACTGTATTTTAGTCCAACCCTATATGGCTTGGTCATTCAGTTCTCATTATACGCCCCTATGTGAGGGTCAGAGACTCCAGAGACATGCTTTTATGGCTTCATGATTTGTCAGAAGTGTGGTCACCCGCCTTTGCTGGTTGCCAACAGAAGAACCCTTGGTTTAAAGACTGCAGTCTGCGGGCTGGCTCCCTTCCCCATAATTTCTAGCTCTTCCAAGCTTGAATTGGCTATTAGTCCTCTATTTCTCTGTGGCTCTTTCTAATGGAGGCACTTCAATCTGAATATAAGCTGACTGTATAGCTCCCCCCCCCCCTTTTTTTTTTATCCTTGACACTGCCACTCATCTGATTGTGGAGATACGGGGCCTGTCTGGCAGACTCACTTTTCATTGAGAGATTATATTATTGAGTTTTCCATGTTAACCACTTGCCTACCAGGCACTAACACCCCCTTCCTGCCCAAGCCATTTTTCAGCTTTCAATGAGTTCAGTTCAATGTCATTCAGTTTGCATGACAATTGTGCGGTCATGCTACACTGTACCCAAACAAATTTTTTATAATTTTCTTCACACAAATAGAGCTTTCTTTTGGTAGTATTTAATCACTGCTAGGTTTTTCATTTTTTACAAAAAAAAAAAAAGACCAAAAATTTTGAAAAATAAATGTATTTTACTTTTTTTCTGTCAGTAAATTTTGTAACTAATTTTTCGCCTTCACTGATGTGCGCTGATAAGGCGGCACTGATGGGCACTGATAGGCTGAACTGGTGGGCATTGATGAGGTGGCAGTTATGGGCACTGATGATGCGGCGCTGATGAGTTGGCATTGATGAGGAGGCACTAATATGCCAAACTTATGGGCACTAATATGTGGCACTGATGAGCACTGATAGGCAGCACTGATGGGCACTGTTAGGTGGCACTGATGGGCACTAATAGGTAGCACTGGTGGGCATTGATAGGCGGCAGTGGTGGGCACTGATAGGTGCCACTGGAACACCTTGCAACACAGGGAGGCCGCGATCACACGCTGCATGCCTCTGCGCGCTAGAGAGCGGGCGTTCTGGAAGGCCGTCATACCACGGCCTCCCAGAACAAGAGCTGCACCTCCCTGCCCTCATTTGATGGTGGGTGGGCAGGAACCAGTTAATGTTTTTGTCCTACTAATTGGCAACATTGGGTGTACATTCTACTCTCCTGTCCTGGTGTTTCAGGGTTTGTTGCGGGGACCTTACTCCCCCCTCTCACAATGCCCAGAGTTTTTTTGGTCTCTGCGTCTCCCCTGATACACCATCACAGCATCGTTTACATTGTGTGGTTTCTTCTTTTTTAGTGGCTTTACAATAGCTATTATATGTTTCTCGTTGCTCTCATTCTGTGCATCTCCGAATGTATTGTTTTTGCTGATTCTCAATATCTGCTTTTGTGCTGTTCTGAGCGCCTCCATAACCCCCCAGATAGGGTGGACTCTTGCCTGGGTGCTTTTTGTGCTCTCTTGAAGTCCTTAGTAAACTTCACTGCAGACTGATTATTTTTTACTTTCCCTCTCCACTTCCCCGTTCTCCCTTTTTTTCTCTTCACTTTATCCCCCTTTCTTTCTTTTTCTTTTTCCCCTCTCGCCTGGAGCCAACTGGTGGGGAATTTACCCCACACCTTCGTATAACCACATACTGGTCAGGGTGCGCTATGGGTCTCCTCAAGGTCACCTCCCTTAATGTGAGAGGTCTCAAAGCCTAAAAAATGCTCCCAGCTTTTGGCAGATTTGTGGAAAAGTCGAACCCATAAAGCTTTTTTACAGGAAACGCATTTCCGTGGGTGATCAGGTTCCTAAATTGACCAACAGGGACTTTCCGATGGTGTATCTCAGCCATTCACCCATTTCCAAATCTAAGGGGGGTCAGCATCCTGGTGGCCAAATCGGTCCCTTGGACTTATGAGGTGATACGGGTGGATGCCCAGGGTCGCTTCCTCCTCCTTAAGGGGGAAGGTGTGTGGCATGTTGGTCACCTTTGCCAATATTTTTTTTCCAAATGTGGATCACCCGCAGTTTTTACTGGTTCTCCTCCCTTTTGGAGTTTGTGGAGGGGATGCTGTTTTTTGGGGGAAATCTCAATTTTACCATGGATCCTTTATTGGATGTATCTCGGGGCTCTTTTCATCTCCCCTTTTCTTATCTCAGGTGCCTGAAGACAGATCTGCAGTTTCTGCATCTGATCGACCCTTGGTGGTTATTACATTCTAAAGAGCACGATTACTCTTTCTTCTCACAGGTCCATCACACTTACTCGTGCCTTAATTGTCTTTTGATCACACATCAAGATCTATCCAGAGTGGTATCTACTTGTATAAATGTAATTTCTCTCTTGGATCATGCACCGGTCCATCTGACCCTTCAGCTAGGCCCGGTGCTAAAGACTCCTCCGTCTTGGAGGTAAAATGAGGCCCTCCTTCAGTCAGAAGAGGTTCACTCTGAGCTGCTGACCGCCTTGTGGGACCATTTTTCTATAAATGGTGCCCACCTTAAAAGGGAGAGGTGCCAACGCGCGGACGAGCTTCTCACCAAGCTTCGTAACTTAGAAAGTTCCCATAAGACTAGTATTGCATGATCCACTTATCAGGACCTCCTTAAAGTTTGCGAGGAACTTCGCTCTCTCCTATATCACAAAACAAAGCAAAAGCTGGCCTGGGCTCATCGTACCATGTATGAATTCTCCAACATCCCAGGTAAGTTGTTGGCACCTACATTTCTCATATTATTGGCTCCTCCAGGCAGAAGCTTACTATTTCTTCTGCAATGGCGGTGGAATTTAGATCTTTTTATCAGGGTCTTTACAATCTAGGACATTCCCCACTTATGGATCCTTCTACAGACGTGAGATCAACTATATAGTCATACCTTGCCTCCTCTGGCATACCATCACTTTCTAGTGCAGCTCAAGAGGAGTTGGAGGAACCCATTACAGCTGAGGAGCTAGAGGTAGCCCTGGCCAATTCTAAACCAAAAAAGTCCCCAGGCCCAGGTGGCCTTACTCCGACCTACTATAATGTATTTTTCAAGACGTTTTCCTCTCCCTTAGTCTCTGCCCTTAATTCTATTATGGAAGAGAAACCCTTCTCAATGGATGCCCTGAGAGCATACATTTCCCTGATCCCGAAGGAGGGGAAGTACACCTTGCGGTGTAGGAATTATCACCCAATCCCTCTCTTGAACACTGATTTGAAATTGTTTACGAAAATCTTGGCTAATAAACTGCTCCCCCATATTCCTAGTCTTATCCACAGGGACCAGGCTCCTTCCCCCCTCCTCCTCTGTCTACCCCCTACCTCATGTATTTGGCTCAGTTTTGGGGTATTACACCATTCAGTTTTTGACTTTTCATATGTATATTGACATAGTTTTCTCCCCCTCTCCTGGGTCCATTGGCCAGCGGGATGTCCTGCTTCCTGGCACATTACACTGTCTTACTATATGTAGCTGCACCATTTAAAGGCTTTGAGTCTGCAATCACCAAATGTTACCTATGACTATTTGTATCTTGTTTTATCACTCCTTTGGGCATTTTGGCCTAATCGTGAGACTTCCTTTGATACTTGATTGTGCTTTATCTTTTATTCTAGCTACATGTTTGTAAATTGCAACTTCCTGGACAATAAAGGTATTACAAAAAAATAAAAAATTTGCTTGAATATGATTGGATAAAGGAAGTTTGCAGAGCTTCAACTCATTTCCTAAGCTCTGGGGAAAATTCCTATTCCAAGTTCAACTTCCCTTGCATAGAGCAAAGTGCAAAGTGAACAGTATGCCTTTAGTAAATCAACCCCAATGAATTTAGACATAGGAAGAAGGAAAATGAAACACTTCAAACAACAGCCCCTGTGACTAAGCCCTGTGATCGGAGTGAAATGTGTTGGAGGTGTGACCTGAGAGGAGATGGATTAAAGCTGATTTTACTGTCCTCTACACCTAGGCTGTCTTTGGAGTGTGGCATTTAATTCTCCTTTCTACATGTGCACACTGTTCTCTTAACACCGGCACCAACAACCAACGTGAGTCACCAGAGTATTACAGGATTATTGCTTGGAGAGGCATCTGAGGTCTATATGGTTCTTGGTTCCAATGAATTTAGATTGCAGTTTTCATTTTCCAGAATGCCTTTAGCAGTCACACTTATATAATATGCCTTATACCATACCATAAAAGGAAATCAGTTACCAAGCACATGGGTTAGGTAATTGATTAGCCAATATGAACACTAGGTAAACAAACACTCTAGCAAATACTGTAGTTCCCTTAAGATCAGAAATCACAGCCTGAAATCTCTATACTTTAAATATTCTAAAACGGATGCTTAGATGAATGCTCACAAGCTTTCACCAGACTAAATGAAATTCCTTGTTTCATCTTCCCTTTTTCCAATGGTTTAGCTGTAACCTTTAACCCTGAAACAGCACTATCTACCCTATATTTCTCTTCCACTGTCCATGGTGCTGATAGGTCAACTGATACCCTTCAACTTCTACCAGTAGCAAAACAACATCATCTGTTGCTTATGTAACATTATACTTTGAGCTCATTTGTAATCATTTACTTGGTATTGGCCTAGTGCCTGAACTATATTATACTCTGGTATTTCTATTAAAGATATGGTTTATATACATTTTTTTGGCATTAGAACATTTAAAAAAAGTAATGACTGATACCCAATGAGGCTGGTAATTACTGTTGTTATGTTGCAAGAAAACAAAATCATTTGAGCCAGTTATGAAAATAATTTCATGTTATGCCTATGTATAATATACTTAACCTATTTCATATTATTTATCTTCTTCTTATACCAGTACAATCTATTAGTGGTCAGGACACATACTGTACAGTGAACAGTAACTCCAGTGCTTATGGGTTGCCATTTTCACAGCCTGGCTGGCGCACAAACAACATAACTAGGCCTGGCATCTGGATTTGTTGAGCAGTGGATATAATAATTGTTGTGATTAATATTGTATGTGGAATCTATAACACACTGCAAATTTTCATTTTGAGATACCCAAGAAAATGTTTGATTCTCCTATCTGTATCAATTAAAAACAATTCAAAACTGGAACTAAATGCATGCATTTGTTTTATGTTTATATACTGTACTAGTACAGAATAATATTATAGGCACAGGAAAGTATTTGTTACCATGTTATATAAAATGGTAGGTGGGCCCTAAGATGCAGCTTTACTGTGTTTCAAGAGAAGATTTTGGACCCTCTGGACGTCACTAATAGGCTTACCATACCTATACAGTACTGTGTAAAAGTTTTAGGCCAATGTGATAAAATACTATAAATTAAGAATGCTTTCAGAAATAGAAAATGTTAATAGTTTATTTTTATCATTTAACAAATTGGAAAGTAAATGAACAGAAGAGGAATCCAAATTAAATTAATATTTGCTGTGACCCCCCCTTTGGCTTCAAAACAGCATCAATTCTTCTAGGTACACTGGCACGCAGTTTATGAAGGAACTCTCCAGGTAGGTAGGTAGGTCCAAAAAAATCTCGGCCAACTAACCACAGATCTTCTGTGGATGTAGGCTGCCTCAAATCCTTCTGTCTCTTCATGTAAGCCCAGACAGACATGATGCTGTTGAGATCAAGACTCTGTGGGGGGACAAACCATCACTTCCAGAAATCCTTGTTTTTCTTAATATTGCAGATAGTTCTTAATGACATTGGCTGTATGTTTGGGGTTGTTGTTCTGCTGCAGAATAATTTTGGGGCCAAGCACATGCCACCCAGATTGTAAGGCATTATGGATAAGTATTTACAGTACCTGTATTTCTCAGCATTGAGGACACCATTGATCCTGACCGAATCTCCAACTGTATTTGCAGAAATGCAGACTCAAACTTGCAAGAAACCTCCAATATGCTTCACTGTTGCCTGCAGACACTCATTATTGTACCGCTTTCCAGCCCATCTGCAAACAAACTGCCTCCTGCTACAGCCAAAAATTTTAAATTTTGACTCATCAGTCCAGAGCATCTGCTGCCATTTTTCTTCTCCCCAGTTTCTATGTTTCTGTGCATAGTTGACTTGGTTAGCCTTGTTTCCACGTCAGTGGCCATACGCCAGGTATGGCTTTTTGGCCGCAATTCTTCCATGAAGAATACTGGCCATACTTCTCCAGACGGACAGTAGATGGGTGTACCTGGGTCTCACGGGTTCCTACCAGTTCTGTGTTTATGGCACTGCTGGACACCAGTGGCGGCTGGTGGGTTCTTCTTTTGGGCGGGCGGCAAACAAACACTCTCTGGCTATAATCAGGTGCTTCAACCCCCCTCCCCCGTATTGGAATCCATAGTCCAGTGCCCTGAAATGTAGATCAGGGGGCTGGACGCATAGATAGGGCAGGCGGCGCCCATGCGCCCTCTATGGACGGGTCGCCACTGCTGGACACCTTCCAATGTTGAAAGGAAGTAAATAATGTGTCTTTCACCTGCTGCATTAAGTTTGCTTTGCTGACTACTGCGTCTACATTCCTCAATGTTTCCCATTTTCCCATGTCTTTGTGCTTCTTCCGAAGAGCTTGAACAGCACACTTGAAACACCACTCTCCTTTTATATTCTGTGCCTGGGAGAGACCTTGTTGATGCAGTATAACTAACTCATGTTTTACGATATAAGCACTATGTAGCTTGTTTCTTAATTGCATCCCCCGAGCATATCCATTAAAAGGATTAGCACAGGAGCCTGGAGAATTACCCATTAAAGAGCCCAGGGGGGGGTGTGCATGCGCACGGCCACGGGAGCAGTCATGCTGTGACCGAGCTCTGTAGACTGCCAGCTAAACCGAAGCTACCATTAGCACAGCGAGCAGCGGGACACCACCAGACTGCCATGCAGCACCGAACCTCGGGGCAAACAAAAAAAAGACCCTACAAACAGAATAACCAGCAGGGACAGCCACGGCCCCCTCCCCCTGAGCAGACACCATCACTCAAGGTGGCGCTGGGTAAACCTGACACACGTGGCCAGCATAACAGGCAGCCCCGGTCATCACAAGCTGCAGAGGTTTTTCCCAGGGCAGACATACGAGACCCCTTTTCCTCACAATCCTCAGGGGATCAGAATGGGGACCCTCGGGGTGAGACCCTCTCCCTACCTTCATCCCCCAAAATGCCCCAGGAGCTATCTGAGCATGCAGGCTCCCCAGGCTCCTCCATGGACAAAAACATGTCAGAACTAGCTGACTCAATCTTCAGCCAATCTAGTCCTGCTCATGGGGAATCCTCACCCCAACCAGCTCCCTATGCAGGAGACTCAGTGTTACTGGCCCATTTCTCTACAATGCTGCAGCAGGAACTATTTAAAGCCTGCTCTATCATAACTACTGAGATTAAGGAGGATATACAGAGCTTTGGTCTCAGACTAGACACTATTGAAACCAAAGTGGAAGGAACAGTAGCCAGAGTCAATCAGAATGTCAGAGTCGTTGCAGAGCTCCAGGAGTGATTGGATGAGGCTCACGCTAAAATAGAAGACCTGGAAATTAGGTCTCGCCGGAATAATGTACAGTTCCGAGGTCTACCAGAAATCCACACAGACCTGGAAGGAGCTATGCACGCTCTCATGAAAGAACTGATCCCATACATCTCCCCCCATCAACTGGAGATGGATAGGGTCCATAGGGCCCTGACTGCCCCCAGGTTAGGTGGACTTCTGCGAGATATAATAATGAAGCCGAACTACTACAAGACTAAAGAGAAATGAATGATGGCCCCAAGGAATAGCAGGGACCTGACACTATTTGGGACTCCCATTCAGCTGTTTGCAGATCTTGCCCCTTCCACAGTGCAAAAACGCCAAAACATGAAACCTCTGTTACAGCAGATAAAATATTGGTGGTCTTTCCCATTTCGGTTATCCTTTACCCATCGGGGAAAATCCCACTCCTTTTCAACCTACCATGATGGGGAAGATTTGCTGCTGCAGCTGGGCATCATCTCCAGAGATCGGCTGGCTCCCTCTTCATCTGACCAAATGGATCGTCCCCTGTCCCTGATTTGGACTGCCCAACGCTCTAGGCAAAGCAGGAATAACCCACCACATATCTGAGCAACCACTGACCCCCCCCCCCCGCCCGTGTTGGAAAGGGTTGTTGCCCTATTATTTCTTCTCTCCCCCTCTCCATTTGCGACGACATCTTGATGATGGTCTCGTCATCGATCACCACCCTCCCCAACATATATGCAATATTCAAACCATTTACAGCAATCTCGGGTCTTAAAAAAAACCATGACAAGTCACAGGCCATGAACATCTCTCTAACGGAAACTACACTCTCAACTCTCAAACAATCTTATAATTTCATATGGCACACAGAGGCCCTCCCATATTTGAGGAGAAGAGAGGGAGAGAAAGAGGAAACTCTCCAAGCCATAGACTAGGTATGCAACTTCTGCTTAAACTCATATATTCTAATAATTCAAAATTTCAGCCATTTATTTATTAAAGTACTATATATTCAAAATAAACAAAAGCATAGCATCCCATAAAAATATTGTGCAGTTGATTTACTAAAGGAATGAGGAATGGGAACTGTTCACTTTACAATATGAATGTTCACTGAGCTGTGTTCATGCCAATCAACCAATTGTGTGCTAGCAAAATCTGTTTTTTTAAACTTTCCTTGTATATGTAAGGCCACTTTCACATGGGTGCCTCCACGGGGGTGGAATCCACTTGCTCAACGGGGGATCTTTTCGCTTATCCCCGCTGATGACAGGTCCGTGTACGCTCTGCTATGCAGAGTGGTTGCGTATCATACACACTATACTGGGACTTCCCTCAAACCCCTGCACATCTACTCTCCACAAACCCCTTGGAGACACAGTCCTGCACTCCTCACCCTGTCCATTTCTATCCGATGCCATCCGATCCACAAGAAAGATGGGGAATAGGACCACCATCCGTCTGTTTTTGGCAGACAGTTTTTGGCAGACAGGATCAGAGCGGATTGTAGTGGGTGTCAGCAGACATGTGTCCGCTGACATCCGTCACTCCATAGAAAAGACTGGAGGGTCCAATCAGATCTAAACAAGCAATTCAATTAGTGTCAACTCAGGCAGTCCCTTGATTACAGTACATAGCTGATGGTAAATTTAAAGGAGACTGTACATTTGGATTGTATAGTGTATGGTCAGTCCAACACTGTCAAGCAAACAGACATGCTGGGCAAATTGGGGGGAAGATAAACACTGGACACTTCTCTTTGCACCCTTACTGCAAATCAGTAATGTAAAAAGTAAGTCACATTTATTGGAGGCTACAGGTGAAAAATTGTATTGGCATTTATTTGAAGAAAAATCACAAATATATATTGGTTTGGTAAGATTAAAATTAATAATTATTCTCTTTTATATTGTAAGCGCTAACAAGCAGGGCCCTCTGATACCTCCTGTATTGAATTGTATTGTAACTCTACTGTCTGTCCTCATGTTGTAAAACGCTGTGCAAACTTTTGGCGCTATATAAATCCTGTATAATATTAATAATAATAATCAAAAATGCACAGAGAGAACCTGTGCAAAAATTACCCATGTAAAATTTCAAGAGAAATTAGGCAATACCATCTATCACCTTTTTTACATATACCTCTCAAAGCACTATCCACTTACTTATACTGAATAAAAAGTTCCATTGCCAAAGTGACTTGTCATCAGGCCTGGTCATTGCTGCTGTGTAGTAGGTGGAGCTTACTTTTCTTAAAGTGGATGTAAACCCGAAATTTTTTTCTTTTTTGATGTCATAATGTAGAGTATAAGATTTGCTATCATTTGAGCCCAGTCTTGCCACAAAGAGTTAATCCAGCTCTGAGCAATCCTCTATTATTGTTCAGTGAGATAAAACTTGACAAACAGAGAAAAACTTTGTCAAATCCTCCCCCTTGCTGTGAGTGACAGGTGATTTACATATCTCATGCACTAGCCTAAGACATGCATTATTTTTTAATTCCCACCCCAACTCCTTTCTTCAGCAGCTCTGCAAGGATTGGCTGTTCCACACCTCAGCATGATTTGGCATGCTGAAGTCATGTGGTTACTTTCCTGTCTTTTCACTGGATGTTAAAGATCACAGCAGAAGTTCAGTGTAGGAAATACACAGGAGAAAATGCATATTGACAAGGGGAGGGTGGAGGTGGGCGAGGAGTCTACTGACATCACAACTCCACCCACCGAGCTCCAGACAACAGACCCACCCACAGAATCTGCAGTTTTTTGGGTCTCATAACAGACAGAGGGGAGACATTTGACAGGTAAAGATACATGCAGGAGGCATGTATATCCTTATAGATAACCCCTATGACAGTAGTTTAGAAAGGATGACATTGGGTTTACATCCACTTTAAGACAATATCAGCTTTGAGAAAGTCTATAGTTAAATAGGTATATTTTTTCTGCTTTCTGTCAAAGTAATTTTACATTTTTTAGGATTTCACACAAGTTCACCTTAAGCAAACTGAAATTGTTTTCTGCTGATTAATACAAGCTAAAACTGTGTACAAGCAATAGCTAGTATTGAGATTGAGTTTCCATTCAGTAATCATCGAGTTAATGTTGACATCTGGTGAAACAGAAGCCTCAGCTGTTTCATAAATGACATCTCACAGGGTCAAATGTATCTCTTCTCAAATACATCTGTTGCTAGTTTGTCAGAAACAAAAGTTGCAAAGTGTATAAAAGAATAAAGCAAATGAGAATTTGCTACCTAAAGTAAACCTATAACTAACCCATCAAACTGCTAGCATGGACACCACCAGTGCATTTTGTTACTCACACCATTGTCCCATGGCACCCCCAAAACCCCAAGAGCCTGCAGTATGCATTATAAAATTTAGGAATGCTGGCGCTTAAGCAACCCTAGACTGCAGCCAAGAATACAGTGCAGGAAACCTCTAAATAGGTTGTTGTGGCCCTGCATAGTTTTAGAAAAGACAGTGGGAGCCACATCCTAGTAACAATAAATAGTGGGCCTCAGCAACCTTTATAAAGTATAACAACATTCAATTGTTGGCTGATTATGGTTATGCCTTATACAAACATTTTTAAAAATTGGATCTTGCCTACTTTAGCCACGTGGAGTTTGGGGGCTTTCAGAGCTCTCAGCAGCAGTGGTTTCAGAAGATGAAGGCATCAGTTAGCACTTGGTGGTACCTTATCTTCTATTCAATGTATAGTTTGCTTCAATAATCAAAAAAAAAATCAGTTTGCTTGGTTAGTGACAGGTTTGCTTTGAATAAAATGTATAATCTATTTAAAGTAATCAGTAAATGATCAATTCGAGGTGTGTTACTGTTTAAAACAAACTAAAAGGATAATACAAGTAACTCAAATCCCTCATCACTATTAATACAAATTAGAAAGTCTGAGAGTATATTGACATTGTGACAAATTTATATATATTTAAATTTAATATTGAACCCTACGGACTAAGATTGGGATGCCATTAAAGTAATATGCATGTTAATATGCACTGCCCAGGAGATTGCTAATCACTTCAAAAATAAGAATGAGACAAGTCGTCTCGAGATCTCCGCTCTACAGTTATCTCCCTCACTTTACACTCCTTGTCCTCCTGCACAATCAATACTTCCCGCTTTTAAGCCAGCTACTATAGAGGAAGTCACCAAACATTTTTCTAACACCCACCTAACCTCCTGCCTCCTGGACCCTCTTCCTTCTCAAATACTATGGTCACCATCTGACTCTATCCTACACTCTTTAACTCATGTCTTCAACCTCTCACTCTCTACTGGCATCTTCCCCAACCCTCTAAAACATGCGCTAGTCACTCCCATACCAAAAAAAGCCTCACTAGACCCCACCAATCTTAACAACCTAAGACCTATCTCTTTACTCCCTTTTGCCTCCAAACTCCTTGAACGTTTAGTCTACAAATGACTGAGCGACCACCTCATTAAGAATAACCTTCATGATCCCCTTGAGTCTGGACTTCGCCCACAGTATTCCACAGAAACTAAATAATGATATTTGAAGCGCTTCACAATGTGCATGAAAATGAATATATAAGAAAAAATATAAATAGTCAAATAAATCCAGCGGTAAGTAAAAATTCCTATAAAATCCAGCAATCAAAATAGTGTAAAATTATTAAAAATTAGTGACACCAAATGTGTAAAAAATTCACATAAAAAATCCACATAAAAATAAATATATAGGGATGTATTCAGAAGGTTCAATTATACAGGTGTAGAATCCTGATTGGTATAGAGCTTTTGATCACTAGCAAAGCTGTTTAAAAACACTTGCTTAATTAAGGTGCTCATTGATAGTACCAATGTGTTTTCTGCTTCTATTCACAACCAATGTGGGAATCATAAACAGGCAGATAAGAGAAAAAAAACAATCATTGTGCAATAGTTAGGATACCAAGGTACACAGGCAAACTTCAATCCACTCACGTGTGCCTTATAATGATAAGGCATATGCAGGTTTTACTATAGCAGTCAGCCGCCTTAGACAGGAGCAGATAAGGCGGCACTGATGGGGACAGATAAGGCGGTACTGATGGGCACAGATAAGGCAGCACTGATGGCCACTGATGGGCCCTGATGGGTGGCACTGATGGGTGGCACTGATGGGCACTGATAGGTACCACTGATAGGTGGCACTGATGGGTGGCACTGACAGGCAGTGATGGGCAGCACTGATGGGCAGTGATGGGCTGCACTGATGGGCACTTATGGGCACTAGAGGTGACACTGATGGGCACTGATAGGTGGCACTGATGTGCAGCACTGTTGTTGAGGCACTGATTGGGGGCACTGTGGGCACTGATGGGTGGCGCTGGTGGGCACTGGTAGGCGGCACTGCTGCCTATTACTAGGTGGCACTGGCAGGGGGCACAGGTGGGCACTGGTGATCTGGCGGCAGATCTCCATGATTGGGACTGATGTCCCTCTCACGGCCGCCGGTGATCGGCTTTTTTTTCGTCCTCACGCTGTCAGCGCAAGGAGAAAAGATAGCCGATTACCGGCTCTGTTGACATCACATGATCAGCTGCCATTGGCTGACAGCTGATCATGTGGTAAGGGGTCGGGATCGACCCCTTACTCCAATCTGTGATCAGGCGAGTCTCATAGACTCGCTGATCACAGAGCATGCCACGCACACCCTGCAGGGGGTGTGCAGGCTGCTCGTGCACGGGACGATGTCAATGGACTTCGTCCCGGCAAACCAGGTCCACGCTGTAGCCTTCATTCAGCTATAGCGTGGATCTCTAGTGGTTAAAAGAGGTAGAATAAATAAAAAGTTAAGAAGCTAGATAAAAAAAAAATGTATATGTGCACTCATTTATTTAATATTACTTTGTGGGGTAACACATACTTTAGAACCACCACAAGATAGCTAGCAGAATAAGAATTTACAAATCCCAATAGAACCCAAGGCATGACGGTGTACTGTGACCTTCGCTCTCCCCCAACTCCCTGCCCCCCCCCCCATTTTCTTTTTCTCCCCTTTTTGGTCCTCTCTTCTTTCTTAACCCCCTTGTACAGGGGGTAAGAGAAGCCCCTTTCTGTTTTTGTTACTTAAAGTAGAACTATAGGCAAAACTTTTTTTTGTTATAACCCCAATTTTTTTTTCACCATATGTGTACCATTGCGGAGATTTTCCTTAGTTTCCTGTCCCACAGCCAAGCAGAAAGTGAAAGGAAATCCCTACAAATTAAGGGAATTCCTTGAGGACCCTCAAGTCAGCAGAACTAGTGTCTCCATTGGAAGTTTTCCCCTCTATTACTTTTCTGGGGACAAATTTGAGGTTTTCTTTTACTTTCACTTTCAATGTTAATGGTAAACAGGACAAACAGAGAGGATGAATCTCCCTAAGGCCCCTTTCACATTGGGGCGGGAGCGGTGTTGGCGGTAAAAAGGCGCTATTTTTAGCGCCGCTTTACCGTCGTTTTAGCGGCGGTATTCGGCCACTAGTGGGGCGATTTTACCCCCTGCTAGCGGCCGAGAAAGAGTTAAAACCACCGCAAAGCGCTGCTGCAGCAGTGCTTTGCCAGCGGTATAGCCGCGCTGCCCCATTCATTTCAATGGGCAGGAGCGGTGAAATTGCGGTATACTCACCGCTCCAAAGATGCTGCTAGCAGGACTTTTCTTAGCGTCCTGCCAGCGCACTGCTCCAGTGTGAAAGCCCTCGGGCTTTCACACTGGAGTGTGAGGAGCGGCTCTTTCAGGGTGCTTTGCAGTCGCTATTTTTAGCGATGTAGCGCCTGCAAAGCACCCCAGTGTGAAAGGGGTCTAATAGGGGCACAGACAGCAATACAAACTGACAAGTGTTCCAATCCCTCTCCCCTCTATCCAAAGCTAAAAAAAAGTTTTGCCTTTAGTTATACTTTAAGGACATTTAACTTAGGATAATAATTCAGTCTGTGATGTAGTCCATGTTTATTTTAAGGTTCTAGGGGTTACAACAATGTCTATCAATAGTGATACTTTGATCCAGATGATCCGGGTTATTATACTATTGGGCCTGTACAAGCTGCCTGGTCTGTCAGTTGTGTTCTGTTAGACGTTGCCCAGAAGTCCATTACTTTCACTTGGAATGTCTTGTCTTACATAATTATAGTAATGAAACACCAAATATTTATGTCTGGAGTATAGTTGTTTGTACTTGTTTAGTAATTGCACAATGTACTTAATAAAAGAAAAAAAAATTACAAATCCATGTATAAAATAAAGAAGCTTCTAGCAATTAAAATTTGAAGGTCATTTCAAAGTTTTTTTCATATGCAGGAATAAAATTCATCAGGATATGTAACTAAAAGTACAATATTTTATGAGTATGCATAAATTTGTTGCATAATACATATTATTCTGTGTATAAAATATGTCAACTATGTCTCTCTGTGTATGTGTCTGCTGTGTTGTCTCTATTGCCCCGTACACACGGTCGGATTTTCCGATGGACAATGTCCGATCGGAGCGTGTTGTCAGAAATTCCGACCATGTGTGGGCGCCATCGGACATTTTCCATCGGATTTTCCGACACACAAAGTTGGACAGCAGGAGATAAATGTTTCCGACAACAAAATCCGATCGCGTCAATTCCGACCGTGTGTGTGGCCTGTTCCGACGCACAAAGTGCCACGCATGCTCAGAAGAAATTCCGACACGGGACAGCTCGTTCTGGTAAACTTAGCGTTCGTAATGGATACAGCACTTTCGTCACGCTGCAATGTTCAAAATGGTTTAATACAGCGCACTCTCTTCTTCTTTATAATGTGACAAGAATGAAGTAGTTTTGCTGCTCATATTCACACACACTTCTCACAAACTTTTATTTGTGTTTTTTTAGTGGGATTCCCTCAATATATTGGTATTAGTTGTCACATCTGACAGTTTTATATTTTTTAATTTTTTTTTTTTGGGGATTTTAAGCCTTTTTTTTTCTTTAATGTTTGGATTTTTTCCAAGGCTGATCTTTGTTCAATGTTATTTTTATTTTTACTCCAGAATATTTTTGTGTGTGTTTTGTGTGTCAAGTTACCCCAACACCATTGATATCTTGTATTATTTAATCTCCAGGAGATTGTTTGTTGTTGGTGTCCCTTGTTCATTTCACATTGTATATTTGAAATGTACCTGAATCCTCACAAACCAACTGTCATTTTTGAAGTTAGAGTTAGAGATGTGGCAGGAGGAGGAGTAGGACCTGGAGGAGGAGGAGGACTGGGAGGACCTGGAGGAGGACTGGGAGGACCTGGAGGAGAGGGAGGAGGAGAAGGAGGACCAGCAGGAGGAGGAGAAGGACCATCCCAAAGCTGTGTGTGAGGTGTAATTTGGCCCCTCATACCTTTCTCCAGAGCCTCTGATATGAGGGCCTCACACATGGCTTTTTGGCCCTCCTCCATCCTCTGCATTTTATATGCTATGAATGCAGCAATGTTCTCCTGCATGGTGTGGGGTGCTCCCAGGACCTCTGTAGCCCTCCAAAAGAATCTGATAGCCGTCTCCTCTAGGGTACTCGTCCTACTGCCACTTTCTGTTTTCAGGGGGGTGGAGGGACCTTGATATCAGCCAGCCGGCTTGGCCCGGCCACCTCCTGGCTGAGACTTCCCTGTGTATGAAAAAGGGACATGGTTTTAGTTTTTGCATCATCAATCACAATCCTAAATTAGTACTCCCAACTAACATCTAGTTAACATCATTGATTGGACAAGCAGAAATATTTAGAGGAATGCTATACCTGGCTCAATCTGGGCTCCTCCACATGTGGCCTGGAAGGCCCAGGTTGGGCGTCAGAAGCCTCAGCCGGGGGATAGGGAAGCGTGGAAGGAAGACTGGAGAGGGATGGCCTGGGTTTAGTCTGGCCTGCCAGAAAGTGCAGCCTGTCGTAGTACAACATCCTGGGGACATAGATGTCATCTGCTGCTCCGGATCTCTGTGAATCCAGGACTTTCTTGCGCTCCCTCAGATATGTGCTCCTCAGGCCACCAATGAAAATCTTTACATAAGTGATGTCTGCCGTGGGGATCACCTGCTTCACAATTTCACACAATTGCTCCAGTGCTGCCTTCCTCTTTACTTGGTTCTTGAAATGGGGGTGGGTAATCCCACAGACAGGGCAGCTCACTTAGCATATCTATGAATATAGACATGAAGTCAGTATCTCTCATTAAGATATCCATGTTCACTGCAAGACACAACACAAGACAAAGCCTAATGTCAGACAAAACTCTCCTAATCTTGTTACAATATAGGCCTCAATCTAGAAGCAGTATAGGCACAAGTTTGTCTCTTACCTTCGTTCTTACGATCGGCGCGTCCAATGCTCCTTCCTCCGCTCACAGATCGTACGTAATACGCACGCGTGTTACGCTTTATACACACTGCGCATGCGTGTAACTCCGCCCGCCCCTAATGTTCTTTCTAGTCTATTCCCCGCCCCTTTCGTTCGGCGCAGTGGGGGAAGAGCATGATGGCGGAGTTACAGCAGGTGCGTGATAATTATATCAACGAGGAGGAGGAGGAGGAAAGCCCGGATCCAGGCACGTCCCGATCCAGAAGGAGACGTTTTAAGGCCACAAATAGGTCGTTTGGGGAGATGTTGGATATGGTCGACATCATGAAGAAGTCCGACTATGACGGAAAATATGGGCCTTACCCCCACCCCAACATCAGAAAGACCAAGATCATGGCGAAAGTGGTCAGGAGTCTTGAGAGGAATTTCGGGGTACGAAGATCAAAAGATCAGCTCAGGAAGCGGTGGTCGGACCTGAAGTTGAGAGAGCCAGAGCAGTACCGAAAGATCCAGAGACTGCTGCAAAAAAGTAAGTAGTTGTGCTGTGTTCCTATTCTTTCTGTCTTTATTCCATATGCTTTTAGTAATTGTAACGTTTAAAAAGGTCAACTTTAATGTTCATGGGCCCATTATTCGTTCGTATCAAACATTTTTCCTTCGGCCTCTAGAACACCATTGCATTTTCACACATTTTTGGGGGCCTACTTGGATGCCAAATATTTGTGTAGATGGGTTTGTTACTAGAATGAAATGGCAACTAGATTGTGTGTAAGGAGAGGACACTGAGCAGCTGTTTTCACATCTGGACACTGGAGCACTAGTGTTGGACCCCAAAACACCATTTTTATTAGGGGGGCACACAGGTGCTCCAGTGTATACTATAGGGGGGGCTACATCTGTGAAGCTTGTACCAAACAGGTAAAGTATTGCAGCTTGACAAAGGCCACTAAAAAATATACATCTTGGAACTCGGCTAAAATAGACAATTGTACCCCACTTCCAAGCAATGTTTCCTATTTCTAGTTCTGCCATCAAATATCTGTGTGCTAATTATACTATTTTTGTTTTACATAGGGGAGAAAAGACTTGGAGGACACTCCTCATCCCAGGAGACCAGAGACCCCCCCCCCTGGAAGAAGGGGAAATACCAACCCAAGAAGCTGAGCAGGAGGAAGAAGAAGATGTGGTGGAGATTGGCACCACAACAGGTGAGTGTCTGCGACCACAGGCTCAGGTAAGAGATGGATGGTGGCAGATTTTTGAGACCTTTTTTTTTTTTGTTCTTTATCTCTTTTTAGGTGATCGTGATCCAGAACGCTTTACATCTGAAAGTGCCCAGATACTGATCGGGGAGATCATGGGGTGTAATCTCCAATTGCAAAACATCCAGCAACAAATCAGTGATGTTATTAAAAAAAATAATAACATCATTGATGTTTTAGGGTGAATTTAAACCCCACAAAATCACCTGTTTTATCTTACTTAAATTTTTACAATGTTTAGAAAAGCCAAATTTGGAGGATGCACACAGTGTGCCAACATGTGCTATCTGCCATCACGGGAGATCAATGGACGCGTTTTGGGGGTGCAACCCCTTCCTCAATTATAAAGTCGCATTCAGGAAGGGCTTGCTCCCCCAAAACACGTCCCTTAATCCCCCCTGATGGCAGATAGCACATGTTGACATTCGTAAATTGGTGTGCATCTTCCAAATTTGGCTTTTCCAGGGGTGATTTCCCCCCATCTGAACGCTATATCAAACACAGTTCCTAAATACTGATTGTATAAGAAAACGAAAAAAGTACTCTTGCGCACTGGTGTGTTGGCTAAAAAAGTTCAAGAAGGACTATGAATTTCGGCTTTGCTGCTCTCAAAGGATGGGATTGTCCTAGTGTTGAAAGAAAAAGAGAGAAAAAAGAGAGCGCACCAGCCTAGTGCATTATCCTTGGCATGTTTATTAAGTTAAAAACAAGATAAAAACTACTCACAAAAGTCGTAGGTAAAATTGCATATCGAACGCACAGAGGCAAAAGTTCCAGTGGTAGGCAGCCGTCCAGGTCCCAGGGAGGAGGAACACGGACCGCCGCTGGCTTACGCGGTTCGAAACGCGCAAGCCAGCGGCGGTCCGTGTGCCTCCTCCCTGGGACCTGGACGGCTGCCTACCACTGGAACTATTGCCTCTGTGCGTTCGATATGCAATTTTACCTACGACTTTTGTGAGTAGTTTTTATCTTGTTTTTAACTTAATAAACATGCCAAGGATAATGCACTAGGCTGGTGCGCTCTCTTTTTTCTCTCTTTTCCTAAATACTGATGTCTGATATAGCCTTCAGGTTTTACCTAATGTGAACTTTGTAAGTTCAAGTTTTTTGGCTTTCTTGTTGGTTTTACACAGGCCTGTTTTATCTGAAATGGACATTTCGATTTTTGATAATGCTACTGCAAACATTGTTATACAACAAACATGTTGGTTTGTTTTAAAAACCTTTGGGAAATGCACATGTGATTGTTCAGGTATTAAAAAGTTGGTTACTCAAGAATGTGTGGATTATTGCCTCAACACTACACTTTTGGGGTGATGTAATTGCTGTTTTATGCAAAAATGGGGGTTATTTCCTAAGGGCAATTACACTTTGCACTACAAGTGCAGGTTCAGTGCAGTTGCAAGTGCACTTGTAGTGAAATGTGTTTTGGCATTTAGGAAGTACCAGCCAACACTATTTTTTATAAGGTTACCCAATCACAACATTTTCTGCACTCAACACATTTCTGTCAGGGTCAGCTAAAACAAACACAAGCAGTAAATGTCCACCAAGAATTTCTTTTGTTTGTTTTTTATTTGAAAAAGGTGTCACAGATTGTCTGGCATATTGATAGCCCCCCTACCCGCAAAGAACTCCAGGTAGCGTAACCGGACATCACGGGCATTCAGGGAGGGCAAGCCAGGACGGCCACTTTCAAGCGCCGTCAGTGTTGATGGATTTGGGATTCCGGCCTCAGGCCCAACTGAGCCAGCATAGTTGGCTGAATGTTTTCTTAAAAAATTATGGAGAACACAGCAGGCAAGTATTATATGGTTCAGTTTATACCCTGCCATATGGATGCAGGGCCGGTGCTACCACTAGGCAAACTAGGCGGCTGCCTAGGGCGCCCTGCTGCCTAGGGGTTCGCCCGGCCACTGGTTTTCCTACTCTCTTCTCTCTGCAGCAAGCAACTAAGTCTCAGCATCAGCAGGCAGCCGCAGCTCCGTTCACACATAGTGTCAGAGGTGCAGCAGTGGTGGAGGACTGTGTCTGTGTTCCGAATCCCGCAGCAAGCAAACATTCATTGATGGGCGCTGGTGAGGCTACATTTGATGGGCGCTGGTGAGGCTGCATTTGATGGGCACTGGTGAGGCTGCATTTGATGGGCGCTTTATTAAAAAGGTGGGATTTACATGGGCAGGGAAAAGGGGGTGGAGTCACCCGGGGGGGCGGCAAAATGAGGTTTCGCCTAGGGTGTCAGAAATCCTTGCACCAGCCCTGTATGGATGGGTGTCAGAAATAATCGGAACCGGCTGGCCAGGATTCCAAATGTGTTCTCCACCACTCTTCGGGCTCTGGCCAGCCGGTAATTAAAAACCCTCTGTTCCGGGGTGAGGGTCCTCATCGGGAATGGCCGCATCAGGTGGTCCCCCAGCGCAAATGCTTCATCAGCAATGAACACAAATGGGAGACCTTCAACATTGTCCTCTGGAGGTGGCAAGTCCAAGCTGCCATTCTGGAGACGCCTGTAGAACTCCGTCTGGGCGATCACTCCACCATCGGACATCTGGCCATTCTTCCCCACGTCCACATACAAGAACTCGTAATTAGCCGACACCACCGCCAACATCACTATACTATTAAACCCCTTGTAATTATAATAGTACGACCCAGAGTTGGGTGGTGGGACGATGTGGACGTGTTTCCCATCAATTGCCCCTCCACAGTTAGGAAAGTCCCACCGCTGGGCAAAGTGGGAGGCCACAGTCTGCCATTCCTGTGGCGTTGAAGGAAACTGTTGAGGAAAAAACAATAAACATTACTATTTTTTCACAGAAACATGGCAAGCAGATTATACACAAACATTATGGGGCAACCTCCAGATAGCATTTACTAAGGGGAATTTAACAACAACAAAGTATAAGGTACACCTATCATATTCCCCCTCCCCCCCTCTCATGGGCCATTTCTAACATTATGGGGTGTGTGAAAATCTTGGACAGGTAACCCTCTTCACTTCATTGAGAGATGGATGCCTAAATACAGGGTATTACTTGGAACAGCCCCTCCTTAGTTACACTATTGGCAGACCACTGGACAGGTAAGAAGTGTCTGAATACAAAGATATAAATACACATTGTACACATTTGAGCACATTTGGACATTCTGCTATTATCTATCAAGATAATAATAGGATACAAAAACTTTAAACAGTACCATTGGAAAGTATACAGGCAGACCCTTGCACTACATGCTTTGGGGAATTCATCCATAAATCTGAGCACAAAAGAGGTGGGTATTGTGTGTATGGGTTTGGCAAAGTCAGCAGCTAGATGATTGAGGATAGAGAATTGGGATCAGCTGACTTAGCAGTTGGGGGGAGGGAGGGTTACAAAAAATTTGGGGACACCACAAAAAAAGCCTCTGGCACTCTGCCTGAATTTAAAGCTAAAATAACATTACCAAACATTTTAGGGGGTGTTTGGGGTAAAGCACTACTATGGAGCTGATAAAATACATTGTTAAGTGACTACATGAGGTGAATATAGGGCAGGAGACACCATGCTGGAGAGGTTATTGAAGGGCAAATATGTATGAAGGACATAAAATAATAATTACATAAAAATCCAGCATGCATGAGGACAAAGGGGACATTCACAGCATATTCCAATCATGGTAATTAGGGAATGAGGAAAGAAATACAATATATTAGCAAACATTCAATACAATAAAATGTGATATTAAAGCATAAAAATCTTACCTTCATATACTCCTTCTGCAGGACCTGTATGATGGCAGAACAGGTCTCTGGGATAATGATCCCCAGAGCCTGGGGGGAGATGCCTGTCGAGAACTTGAGGTCCTGCAGGCTTCTCCCTGTGGCCAAATACCGCAAGGTAGCGACCAACCTCTGCTCCGGAGTGATGGCTTGCCTCATGCAGGTATCCTGCCTGCTAATATAGGGGGTCAGCGAAGCCAACAAACGGTGAAACACGGGGTCCGTCATCCTGAGAAAGTTCCTGAAATCATCAGGATTATTCTCACGGATCTCACGGAGCAAAGGCATATGACAGAACTGGTCACGCTGAAGCAACCAATTCTTGGTCCATGAACTCCTCCCCACCCTGTTCATGGACTGGACTTGTGTCAAGGTCAGGACCCCAACACCAAGCCCCCGCACAGCACAAACCCTACGAGGAGTACGCATACGAAACATGGCTAGAAAACGGTCGGCTGCTCAGAACGAAGTAACAGAACGCACTGAAGAACAGCAAGGCCTGTGAAGAGCGACCTGAAAACCAGTAACGAACGAACAAGAATACAATGACTCCTTAAAGTCACGCGGAACTTGCTTGCACGCACTGAAGAGCAGATACAAACCCACAAGCACAAACTGAACAGCAGAAAACGATCTGAAAGCCACGAGTCTGAAAAAGCACGAATCGTCTCTCACCAAACTTTTACTAACACGACATTAGCAAAAGGAGCCCAAAGGGTGCCGCGCTTGGTTCTGAACCGGCCTTTTCTAGTCTCGTCGTACGTGGTGTACGTGACCGCGTGGTTGTTGATCGGAAATTCCGACAACTTTGTGCGGCCGTGTGTAGGCAAAACAAGTTTGAGCCAACATCCGTCGGAGAAAATCCTAGGATTTTGTTGTCGGAATGTCCGAACAAAGTCCGACCGTGTGTACGGGGCATATTTCTGTGCTTGTTCAGATTTACACATTTTTATTTCAGTAGAGAAATGGCAGTGTACAATTGTATTGATTAGAATAAAGAGCAGCTACAATTAACAAACCAGCCAGTGGACGGGTGAAATTAATCAGGACTGGTTTACATTATAATGGCAGCACAGTGATGTTGGAAACCATAGCTGTTATGGTAATGGGATTGTAAGCGGTATGCAACCATAACTAAAATATTTACCAAAATTAATTTGAAAACAGACCACTTACTTGGATGAATAATGGCTGCTGCTTTATTAATGGTTTTTGCAAATTACAAATGAAACATAAGCAATAAATAATTTTAATAATCTCATATCAAACTACAGAATATTTCAAACACGGCCCAGCCACTACGGCTCAGGCCTAATTAATTCATTACATTCAACAAACGTTATCTCTTTCCCCCCTTACTCTTTCTTTAGTCCTAAAGAAAAGGGGGTCCCACCTCATAATAAGCCGCGACAAGGGAAGGGGGGGGCGGGGAGCTGACCTGTTAATCCCTTCTGGTGACTGGCAAAAAAAAATAATGTCTGGAGCCCCTTTTTATAGGGGTCCTCAAGAATTCCAGAATCTTCGAGGGGGTCAGATGACCTTTTCTGACCAATCCAGAATGACCGCCCTGGATTCTGGAATTTTCTTGGGGATAAGTTGACCTCGCTGGCCTATCATAACTTTCCTACTAATTTCCACTATTTTAGGGAGCTAGAAACTGCCACAATCTCAGGAGGAAAAGGGAGGGCTTGAAACTGGCTTTCCCCCCTTTTTTCCTTTACATTCCTTTCACAACGTGGCCATCATTACATAGTTTCATTGAGGGAATACTTTGTATTACTAGACAAGCTAGTTTACTAAAGATTCAAATTTGTGCTGACCTTGACTGCTGGGATTCCCTCTTCTCTTCTTATATGAGGTTATCAGCAGTGCCAGATCACATTGATTTATAGAGAAGAATCAATAGTACACTAAGCTCTATGCATATTTTTGTTACTCAATTTTCATTTTTTGAGGTTAGAACCCCCCTCCTAAAAATTAAATATGCAATATTTTGGCTTCACCATCTTACAGTATCATATGAATGCACCATATAGGTTCATTCTGTTGGAAACCATGATCTTATACTCACATGTTTTAGTTCTAGACCATCCATCATCTAGAATTATATAATCTAGATACTTACCACAGCCTGTCATAAACCGTATACTGTAGTGGAGCATTCTGAAATCCAATACATTTGCCAGTCACTGAAAGAGAACACTAAAACAATGTGAGAAGATAAGAGCTTTTAAAGCAAAATATGATGAAATAGGTAACAATATTCACTTACTGAAGAAGCTCCATTTGGAACGTAATGCGTATAGGAGTGATACCCGAGGATGATGCCATCACGTTGCACATTTGAAGAAGGGTGGTGAACTGGAGTGTTTACACGTGTGATTCTGGTTTCCACCATTTTATGTGAGTGTTTTTATCCCTTTGGTTTTAATAAATGATATATACAGTGAGCCTATTAGTCACGTTTTGTCGTAATACGCCATTCTTGTCGTTGTGGCTTGTAGTGGATGTTGGTGGAAAGAGCAATGTCCAAAGGAAGATTGGACTGATGTACCTATTATGGAAAAGCTCTTTTGAACTCTTTGAAAACTCTAAGGTCCAGTAAAGAGGTAAGCAGACTCACTTATCACATGATGGAGTGTATGTCAAATGTTTTGTGGAACAGGAGAGTATGTTCACAGAAGATCTGGCACTGTTCATAATTGAAGATTTTTGTTGGACTATTCCTTTATTGATCTAATTATATGATGTGTTTGAACTTTTATCAAATCTGCCTCTGAATATGGGGAGTAACCGACTAAGCCTATGCCCACTCTACCAGTCCAGCATACCTCCACCCTCTCCCTCCCAGTGACAGCATGGGGAATTGCCAAGTACCTCATGCATACTGTAAGTTAACTCCTTCTCTCCCATACCTTGCGGTCAGGTACTTGACATAATCCCGTATTGTGGGGTTCGGTCCCAGTTACTTTTGGGGAACCAACCTCTAGGGAAAGGGCCACAACACTGACCCCCTCGCTACCGGAACCCCATCACGTATACCAGGCACCACGCTTCTGACCAGCTGCTATTCACTTTGCACTAGTTCCTGGTTACCCATGTCAACTCCACCCCCCCTTGGATGTGTCTTGCCGAGTTAACCTTTATAAGTGGCTTTGCTTCATACCCCATATGTGCTTTACAGCCCATTTTCCTTTAATACACTATTTACCACCTTGCACTCTTTTGAATAAAACTTCAGACCAGACTTGAAACAGGCAATGCAACTTTACTGAGCATTCAGCAGCACACTTGAACAATACAGAACACGTGAAACAGAGTCCAGCCCTAACTAATTATTGCAGGCTGCTTAGGCGCATAACTTCCAGAGAAGAAAAGTCCATTCAGTAAGAGTTCAGTTCCTAGTCCAGGCAGAATCCCAGCAGGGTAACCCAGGAATGGGCCACATGCTTTAGTAGGACTACATGTTGTAGAAGTTCTTCTTCTGAAATCCCATGTGGAAGAGAGAGAGACCTTGCTCTGAGCCCTCCTGTAACGTACCTGGTGATGGAGCCTAAAGTGTAGAGGAAGGCAGTAGACGTTGTCTGAACAGTGTCAGTAGGGCAGTGGATGGCATTAGTAGAGCAGTGAATGGTGTCAGTGAAGCAGTGGATGTGTCAGTAGGGCAGAAGATGGTGTAAGCCAGTAGAGCAGTCAATAGTGTCAGTAGGGCAGTGAATTTTATGAGTAGAGCAGAAAACTGTGTCAGTAGAGCAGTGGATGGTGTCAGTAGGGCAGTGGATGGTGTCAGCAGTTTTTATTTGTATTTTTTTTATTATTTTTTACAATGTTATTTTTTTATTACCTTTTACAATTATATTTTAGCAGCCCTATTGGGGGACTTTGGTGAAATATCAGTCAAGGCCTATTTCCCCCACACCGAACCCACAGCTAGGCAACAGGATTTTTACACACTCTCCAAATGGCTCAAGAAACAGTCTAGGGGTTTTGGTTTATTTAGGGAACTTTAAACAGGGATAGGGACTGTGGTACATGGGATGACCAGTACTGAAGAAACTTGTAACATAGTAACATAGTTGGTAAGGTTGAATAAAGAGTGTGTGTGAAAAAAAAAATACCATATCCCATAAATTGTTTACATTAAGATGCACGTCCAAGAGTCTTTTAAAACTATCCATACTTCCTGCCGACCCCACCGATTGTGGAAGAGAATTCCATATTCTTACCGCCCTGACAGTGAAAAACCCCCTACGCAGCTTAATGTTAAACCGCTTCTCTTCCAGTCTCATTGTGTGGCCCCGTGTCCTCTTACACTCCCTGGGACTGAAAAGTTTAATACTTATGCTGGGATCACCGTTGAGATATTTGTACATTGCAATCATATCCCCTCTCAAACGTCTTTTCTCCAGGGAGAATAAATTTAGCGCTTGTAGTCGTTCCTCATAAGTAAGGTCCTGCAGTCTCCATATTAATTTAGTTGCCCTTTTCTGGACTTTCTCCAGCTCTAGCACATCCCTTCTAAAGATTGGTGGCCAGAACTGGATGGAATAATCCAGATGCGGCCGAACTAGTTTTTTTTAAAGTGGCAGAAAAATCATTTTATCTCTGGAGTAAATTCCCGTTTTAATGCATGCTAATATTCTGCTGGCTTTGGAAGCTGCAGCTTGACACTGAATGCTATTGCTCAGTCTGTCTTCTACTAGGACCCCTAGATCCTTCTCCATCCTCGAAGCCCCTAGAGATTCTACCCCTAAAGAGTAACTTGCATTTATATTTTTACGCCCCATGTGCATTACCTTACATTTACCAGTATTTTTTTTTCAATCCAATATCTTTTTATTGTTGTTTTTATGCAAAATGATAACATCAAACAATACATACATACATCCCAAGTACAAGAAGATCCACAAAAATTACACTTCCTTACAACTAGGACAAAAGGGGGTATCTCTACGTTTCCATTTAAATAATTTCTCAGGAGTGTAATAAGACCTATGTAAAAAGAATAATTGTGTTAAACTTTGCATAGTGGATAGGGAAACCCTGAGAACTGTAGACAATGCTATTGCCCATTGATCATCTGATATTGGAGCCAGGTCACGTACCCGTTGCACCCTTGATGGAATATCCATTGATTCTTGAAACTTGTTGTATAATACCTCATGTAGCCAAGATATAAGGCCCTGCTTATGGACCTTCACATCCAATAACAAGATTATTATGGAATTACTGAGACTAAGATCGGAGGAGTGGGACCGTGCCTATATAGCATGTCTAAGCTGTAGATATTGGAAAAATCACTGATTCGGGATATTATATTCAGCGGTTAAATGATTAAACGATTTTGGTATATAATTCTGAAATAATTGCGTTGTATACCTCACCTCCTGTTTTCACCATTGATCAAACCCTTATAATTTCTTAAATTCCTCAAAGTAGAATTATTCCATATTGGAGTATAAAAGGTATAGCCCGTAACCTTTGTAATCATTTTAATTTCTTGTCAAACTTTATCGATTTATCAGTATTTAACTTCATTTGCCACATAGTAGCCCACTCAAATAATTTATTCAAGTCCTCTTGTCAAGTTTCTATATCCTGTTGTGTTATTTCCAATTTCCTCATTGTCCTCCCCACATATTGGAGACCACAGGGACAGGACAATGGGTAGGTAACATGTGTGGTCCCACAAATGATGAATTTTTTTATTTCAAAAGCTCACACAGCCCAGGATTATGTCAGGGCTGGGCTCGGCCCTTCCTTCTCTGAGCTGGCTGCTCAGATGTCGGCTAATTGCCAGCTCCCATCTCTCTCCACAGTTAGAAGAGCAGTGAACTGAGACCTTGTATTGATTATAGGGGTCTCAATCGTTTCACGATTAAGAATGCCTATCCAATACCATTGTTTACAGAGTGATATGACCAGAAAGGACGGTAACCCACAGAGTTGGTCTCCGGAGTCCATTAAGGCCTTTGAAAGTCTCAAGGCTACCTTTGTTTCTGCTCCTGTGTTGGCACATCCTGATCCTACATTACCTTTTATCCTTGAGGTTGATGCTTCTGAGACTGATGTTGACGCCCTTCTGTCTCAACGTCCTACCTCTGAGAGTGCTATGCATATGTGTGGCTACTTTTCCAAGAAATTGTCACCTGCAGAGTGCAATTACGAGATTGGTGACAGAGAGCTGATGATGACACGTGATCCCTGTGTCGAAGACGCTTCGGGGAGGGGCCAGGACGGAGAGACTGACACAGACTTTACACCAGCGCTGTTTCAGCACAGCATACCGCACCAAACTTCCACTGATTTTGCATAGAAAGCCGTTATAGTATGGTGCACTGACGCACCAGTGCCATTTTCCTTTTCATTCTATGTATGGAGCCACATTGTTTCCAGCTGGAGGAGTGGAGCAGACACTGAGACTGAGCCCAGGGGTGGCTCCAAAGCAATTTTGGACTCAGGGTAGAAGCTGAATCACACGCTCTGAGGTTAGCTTAATGGGGTCACGAAGGAGCACAGGAGCATGTTTTGCCGCACTCAGGATATCTTCGGCATGATGTTGGATTGTTGTCACAGCTGAACACCACCTGCACGCATTGTTTTATTATCACTGCTGGACATTATTTGCACACACTATTGAGAGTGCCAAAGAGATCTTTTTTTTTTTTTTTTTTTTTTTCTTTTAAGAAAAGCAGGTTACTGTGTATTGAGCACTAAACACACTTTTTATGTTGATTAAGACACTATGTATGGTGTAAAAAGCACTAATAAGCACTAATTTATGGTGTACCAAGCACTTGTTTTTTCACACCTTGTTTATTTATTCAACATTCATATTATTTGTATTTAATATTATCGCACTAGTAAGCACAGAGTTGGTTATTATTAATTTTGTTTTTGGGGTCACCCAAGCGCAGCGCATAACTTGTAAATTTATCCTATGCACATTATATGAAGCGTGATTAGCGCATACAGCTGGAGGTAGCACAAGCAAGGCATAAGATCATTGTGGCTCACAGAATTTTTCCAATTTGATCTCCTCGAAGGTACCACTGTGCCGGGTCTCATTCTTACTGACCATAAGGATCTCACATTCTTGTCTGAGGCTAAACGCCTCTCTCCCAGAAGGATGTGATGGGCTCTTTTCTTGTCATGTTTCAATTACATTGTCTCATTCTTACCCGGTACTAAGAATGTAAGGGCTGACGCCTTGTCACGACAATTTTCCTCCACTTCAAAGTTGGAGTCGGTTCCAGTTCCTGGGATTCCTCCTGATCGTATTCTGGCTATGGTTCGCACCAGTCTCACTTCTCCTTTGGGTGACAAAATTCTTGCTGCTCAGGTCCATGCTCCTCCTGGGAAACCTTGTGACCGCTGCTTTGTCCCAGAGAGTTTCCGTACTGCCGTGCTCCAGACTTACCATTCTCCCAAGGCAGCTGGCCACCCTGGGTAGAATCAACTCGTTTGGGCCATTTCCCAACAATTCTGGTGGCCTAGTCTTTGTGCTGATGTTACTGTCTTCATAGCTGCCTGTTCCATGTGTGCTCAGAGTAAGACTCCACGACACCTTCCAGTGGGCCTCCTACAACCCATACCCAATGGGGAGAGGCCCTGGACTCACCTGTCTATGGATTTCATTGTGGAGTTACCCAACTCCCAAGGCAACACTGTTATCCTTATGGTTGTTGACCGGTTCTCAAAGATGTGTCATTGTATTCCACTTAAGAAGTTGCCCATTTCTAAGGAACTGGCTTCCATTTTTGCTCGAGAGATCTTTCGCTTACATGGGCTACCCAAGGTGATTGTCTCGGACAGGGGTAGTCAGTTTGTGTCCCGGTTCTGGCAAGCCTTTTGTGCACAGTTGGGAATTCAGCTTGCTTTATCCTCTGCGTATCACCCGCAGTCTAATGGGGCAGCAGAACAAGCCAGTCAGTCGTTGGAGCAATTCCTACGTTGCTATATTTCTGACCATCATAACAACTGGTCAGACCTATTACCGTGGGTAGAGTTTGCTCACAACAGTGCCTTGAATTCTGCTTCCCGATTGTCCCCGTTTATGGCAAATTATGGTTTCCAACCTTCCGTGTTGCCTGACTCATTTGTTCCGCAGAGTATTCCTGCGTTAGAGGAGCATCTCTGTGATTTCCATAGACGTTTTCCCTTCAAGCCTGGTGGTCCTCCAAGGGGAGGGGTCATTGAGGAGGGGGTACTGTCAGAGCTGGGCTCAACCCTTCCTTCTCTGAGCTGGCTGCTCAACTGTTGGATAATTGCCAACTCCCATTTCTCTCCACATTTACCCAGCTGAAGTTGATCCTGCTCGTCAGTCCTGCCTCCTCCAGTCCAGAGGAGCTCTGCCTTCGCCTTGGTCACATCACAAGAAACTATCTCCTGCATTTCTGTTTTAAAGACTGGCTTTGCTGACATCCCTTCAGGCTACAGATCCTGCTTGCTATTCCACTACTTTGATCCCTGACCCCTGGCTTGGCTGACGATCTGTTCCGGTTACTGAACTTTGGCTATGTTTTGACTACGTTAGTTCTTTTTACTTTTATTATTAAACAAGTGTGATTTAACTGTACTTCTGTCTCGGTCTGATTTCATAGTTTCTGACAGTCGGCAGAGGCCCTGTGCACCTCTTCACTCTGCTCCCTGCCGGAGGAGTACCGCGATTTTAGCGATGTCTTTGACAAATTGTCAAGCCGGTGGTTTGCCTCTACACCGGCCATATGATTGCTCAATTGAACTTAAACCTGGTGCCATACCCCCTCGTGGCTGGGTTTACTCTTTGTCGGTCTTGGAAAATAAGGCCATGGAGGAGTATGTTGCAGACGCACTTTCTCTAGGTTTCATCCGCAAATCCTTGTCTCCTGCTGGTGCTGGTTTCTTCTTTGTGAAGAAGAAGAGCAGTGAACTGAGACCTTGAATTGATTATACCTGTAGGGGTCTTGATCGATTCACGAATAAGAATGCCTATCCGATTCCGTTGATTACAGAGTGACATGACCAGAAAGGATGGTAACCCACAGAGTTGGTCTCCAGAGTCCATTAAGGCCTTTGAGAGTCTCAAGGCTGCCTTTGTTTCTGCTCCTGTGTTGGCACATCCTGATCCTACGTTACCTTTTATCCTTGAGGTTGATGCTCCTGTGACTGATGTTGGCACCCTTCTGTCTCAACGTCCTACCTCTGAGAGTGCTATGCATCCTTGTGGCTACTTTTCCAAGAAATTGTCACCTGCGGAGTGCAATTACGAGATTGGTGACAGAGAGCTGTTGGCAATCATTTTAGCCCTGAAAGAATGGAAACATCTCCTCGAAGGTACCACTGTGCCTGTTCTCATTCTTACTGACCATAAAAATCTCACATTCTTGTCTGAGGCTAAACATCTCTCTCCCAGAAGGGTGCGATGGGCTCTTTTCTTGTCAAGATTCAATTACATAGTCTCATTCTTACCGGGTACTACGAAGGTAAGGGCTGACTCCTTGTCACGACAATTTTCCTCCACTTCCGCTCAGCTGTGGGCTAAATGCCAGCTCCCATCTCTTTCCACAGTTACCCAGTCACTCCACAGTTATCCTGCTCATCAGTTCTCATCAGTCCTGCTTACTTAAGCTTTCCAGTCCAGTCCAGTGAAGCTCTGCCTTCACCTTGGTCACATCACAAGAAACTATCTCCTGCGTTCCTGTTTTAAAGTCTGGCTTTGCTGACAACCTTTCAGGCTACAGATCCTGCTTGCTGTTAATCTACTTTGATCCCTGACTCCTGCCTTGGCTGATGATCCATTCCGGTTACTGAACTTTGGCTATGTTTTGAGTACATTTGTTCTTTTTACTGTTATTATTAAATAAGTGTGATTTAACTGTACTTCTGTCTCGGTCTGATTTCATGGTTTCTGACAGTTTATTTATACTAAACCACCAACATTTAAGCCCTGTACACACGATAGGATTTTCCGACAACAAAATCCATGTTTTTTTTCCGACGGATGTTGGCTCAAACTTGTCTTGCATACACACAGTCACACAAAGTTGGTGGGAAATTCCAAACGTCAAGAACGCAGTGACGTACAACACGCAAGATGAGCAGAGAAAAATGAAGTTAAATAGCCAGTGATGCTCTTCTACTCAATTCCGAGCATGCGTGGCACTTTGTGCATCGGAATTGTGTACACACGATCGGAATTTTCGACAACGGATTTTGTTGTCGGAAAATTTGAGAACCAGCTCTCAAATTTTGTGCAATGGAAATTCCGATGGAAAATGTCAGATGGAGCCTACACATAGTTACATAGTTATATAGTAGGTGAGGTTGAAAAAAGACACAATTCCATTAAGTCCAACCTATGTGTGATTAGAACACACGGTCAGAATTTCCAACAAAGGCTCCCATCGAACATATTCCGTTGGAAAATCCGATCGTGTGTATGAGTCATCAGGCTAAAACTTGCATATAATGTCATCAACCCCCCTAAGAGGCTACAGTGGAACCTCTGATTGCGAGCAACGCGGTTAATGAGCGTTTCGCAATACGAGCACTGTATTTTTAAAAATCTTAACTCGGTTTGCGAGTGTTGACTCGCAAAATGAGCATAATTCAGGATAAAGCGATGTTCAGTACCGCTTTTGGCTTGAGGTGGGGGGGCGCCGGAGCCGAGCAGAGCCGAACGTCGCCGATCGCAGCCGATCAGTGCCGTTCGGAAATGCACGGAAAGGGTAGAGGACACTTCGGCTGACCTTGGCAAATCTCGGGTAGGAAGTCTTTCCAAGGTTTGCCGAGGTCTGCCGAAGTGTCCTCGGGCCTTTTTGGCCATTTCCGAGGCTCACCGGCGCCCCCCGCCTCTGATCGCATGCAGTATTGCATCCCATCGATGTCAATGCAGAACAAATTATTTTAGTTTCCATTGACTTCAATGGGAAAACTCGCTTTGATATGCGAGTACTTTGGATTACGGGCATACTCCTGGAACGGATTATGCTCGTAATCCGAGGTTCCACTGTATTTACCTTTCTAGATCATATTGTTTTTTTAAGTTGTGGCAAATGTGTGATGTGTAAAACCTGCAAACATAGGAAAAGGAAAACTACCCACTTTAGCTCCTTTTCTGAAGGAAGGTTTTTGGAAATAAAAAAAAAAATCATCACTTGTGGGACCACACATGTTAAGTACCTTTTGTCTTGTCCCTGTGGTCTCCAAAATGTGGGGAGGAAATTGGGGGTAAGGCTCAGGGAGCATGTTAATAGAATTGAAAAGGGCTATAAGCACCATGGCCTGTTAAATCATTTTAAATTGTTCCATAGTAGAGATCCTAGGGGTCTAATGCCGCGTACACATGAGCAGACTTTACAGCAGACTTTGCCCGGCGGACGGGATTTGGTCGGACAATTCGATCGTGTGTGGGCTCCAGCGGACTTAGTTTTCTCAAAAGTTGGACGGACTTAGATTTGAAACATGTTTTAAATTAATCCGTCGAAATCGAGTCCGGTCGAAAAGTCCGCCGTCTGTATGCTAGTTCCATGGACATAAAGCCACGCTAGGGCAGCTATTAGCTACTTGCTATGAACTTCCTTGTTTTAGTCCGGTCGTACGTCATCACGTAGGAATTTGACGGACTTTGGTGGATTGTGTGTAGGCAAGTCCGTTCATTCAGAAAGTCCGTCGTAAAGTCCGTCGAAAAGTCCGCCGGGCAAAGTCTGCTGTAAAGTCCGCTCGTGTGTACGCGGCATTACATTCTCTGGGATAGATAGGGTGGAGGAACATTGGAGAGGTTCCAATCTCAAGAGAGCTATCTCACAGAATGAGTCCCAATGGATCCATAGGCTTCGGAGTCCTCACGGCCCTAACATTAAAATAGATCTCAATTGTTTTCTGTCCAATTGGTAATATTATTTGAGAAGTGCCGATTTTTCTAATTGATTGCTTAGAGAGATATTTTATTTTATTTTTTGTTTAATTTTTCTTTTTCTCTTTATTTTTCTTTTTTCTTTTTCTTTTTAATTTAATTTAATTTTATTTCATTTTATTTTATTCCTATATTTTTTTTCATTTTTATTTTTATTTGTATTTTTAATTTTATTTTTATTTTTATATTCAATCTTTTCTTTTATTTCTATTTTCATTTCTATAATTTTTTTTCTTAATTATTTATACATTGTTTACCATGTATTGGAAATCTTTTACATAAGTCTATCATAATGTGAAATGTCTATCGCATTATGTGTTTTATTGTAGTTTTATAGCCGAACGGGCAATTTTATTTGTTTGGGCTTTTGTTTATATTAAAGTTTTATATTTGGCAACAGGAAATGATGTAAGAGGAGGAAGTTATTGTGTTTTTTTTCACACACTGATCAAAATTGGTCGCTTTGTCCTCCTCAGAGGGAGGAGTGATCGTCCCTTGGGTATAAATAGATTGTAATGGAACCGGAAGTGATGTCCTTTGATGACGCCCTGGAGGAGGGACAGAACGCATCAACGTAGTTCTGGTTCGAGCTAACCAGTGAAGCTATTTCCACCTCCTCCACACAGCGGAGAACTCAGATGTTTTTTTACTGATGCCTGTCTTTGCCAAATATTGTGTAAGTTGTGCATTTAATGCGCTTGATAACTCATGTTAAACGGTATTTCACTATGAGTTCTTTCTCTGTTTTCCCATCCATGGAGTGTGGTATATCCTGTCTGTCATAAAATATCTTCTTGGAAAAGTTTGCTGAGGAACCATCCTGCATATCCCCAGATCATTAGATCACTGCTTTTTTGACCCCAGACTGCGAAGCTGAGGATCTAATATTTCTGGAGAGTTGAGGTCAACCGAAAGGGGGAGTCACCTCACTTGTTTAAAGTTTTGGAGCACCATTGCACTTTTTACAGAAGCACCAAGCATTTCAGATTTTGTGTATATTTTTCTTGTTGTTTTTTATGTTACAAACACATTGATGTAAAAGGCACTATTCACTACGATGCATATTGTTTAATATAGGCTGCTAGCACTGTTTCTTACTTTATATCGCTTTAAGGTTTTAGCACCTTTGTGCAGCAGCTGCAGTCTCATTCTTATTTTCATTTGTATTAATTTGTATTAATTCTGATTTAACACTTCAGCACGAGTTTTTGAATTCAATTTAAGGGTACTGGGTACTCACTCATTCTCCTTTAAGTAGTTATTAGGATCTAGGCAGCTGCTGCTTCCACAGTCCTCCCAGACTGACTCTGCATCCATCTCAGACTGCTCTCACCCAGTTCTCTCAGGCTGCCTCTCAGTCCTCCCTGACTGTATCACTCACCAGCCCACCTGGCTTTCTTCCTCCCTGGAGACTTGCCCAGCAGTGGTCTCCCCCAGCTGTCCTCACACCTGTTCCTGTGCCACTGGTCAGGACACCTCTGTATGTCATAATGAGGTTCCCTTCTGCACCTGAGCTCCCTGACCCGGGGTCCCCCCTCCCCCAGACTAGGGGGCTAACCCCAAGGGTCTCCAACAGTCTCTTAACATCTTCCATACAAACTCCACTCTGCCCCAGGTGGGTTGTCCCAGAGT
Organism: Lithobates clamitans; assembly: GCA_037952925.1. NCBI lineage: Eukaryota > Metazoa > Chordata > Amphibia > Anura > Ranidae > Lithobates > Lithobates clamitans. Next base: position 248,826 of record JBBGZY010002370.1, on the reverse strand, counting down.
ATTTTAAAGGGGCCTGCCCCACAACCAACCCATCTGTTGGGGATTGGTCAGGGCCCTCAGAATACTCCAAAAAGCTCCTCCTCACCTCAATTCTTTTGGAAATTTTCCACAGGTTCCAGAAGCAGGGGAGGTCTCAGAAATGCTGCCTGTGAGTCATCCAGCCTCTCTTTGAGTCACTCACCCAACCCAGATAAACAACACAGGCTTGGCTGCCAAGTCTGAACAATCTTCCTACACTATTGAAAAATCTATTCTAGCACACTAGAGGATGCTACACAAAGTGCTGCGTGAAATCTGATAGCTGATTTGAGGGAAGGGACACCCCACCCCCCAACAGGCTCACAAATCTGAAGGATGTTATCTGCTGTGTAGTGGAGGGGAACAGGCTGTCTCCAGTGAGACTGTGGTGTCAGCTTAAGCTATAAACAGTGAGTCATGCAGATAACAGAGAGAGGAGAGATCAGAGAGGAATCAGACTCAGTGCTTTAGATTCAAGCTAGCACACACTATAGAAGGATGTTGTTTGTTAATTTTTCATGTCTGAGGTTTACAAACACTTTAATGATATATTATTGAACGCAAAGGTGTATTATTTTGTGGATTTTATATCTGCCTGGAGTTCAGCTTTAACACTTTCTTAGTTACTAACCAAAACTAAGGATGCATATCAGATATTCTGACGTCACTTGCTGCATTCTTGTTTTGTGTGACTGACTCAAAATGCATTTAAGCCAAAGATGGCCATCCAACTAGCATTGAAACATCAGAAAGAGGTCAACAGTGGCAAACAATATATATAATTTTTAGTAAAGGTTACCTTGAAAAATGTGTTCAAGGATATAAGAGGGAAAGAAAAATGACAAGAGCATGCCTCCTGACGAGTGCAGAAATCATATGAGAATAAAAGTCTGTTTAGAACAGTGGTCTCCAAACTGCGACCCTGGAGCCTGATGCAGCCCTTTGCTTGCCTTTACCTGGCCCTTGGGTCACTGTTCCTCCCACTGAGACGAGACATTATTCCTCCCACTGACACCAACAATGGGGAATAATTCCTGCCACTGACATAAACTATGGGGCACTATTCCTCCCCCTAAAACTAAACATGGGGCAATGTTTATTCCCATTGATGCCAGGACAGTTTCTTTAAGTCTTTGTGCTAAAAAAAAAAAAAACATGTTAAATAGGTAAATTATTTTTTCACTGTATATTCCTTTCCCTTCAGCATTAACGATTACATCTATATTTGCTCATGGAGGATGGAAGAAACAAACTCATTCTATGGGAAGAAATAACAGACAAGTCACAGTGCCACCTTGAGTTTAAAAGGAAAATGTTTCCTTGGTTTTACTTGAACTTGGATCCTTAATTGTTAGGGGATGGAAGAGAGGCATTGTATGTTCCTGAGCCTTGAACTCGTTCACCACACTATTTATGATTAAAAAGATGTATCTGTTACAGATAGTGCTACAATGACATATGGAACAAAAATAATATTAAAGAAGAACTATAGGCAAAACTTTTTTTTTCATTGTGGATAGAGCAAGGGAGGATTATAAGCCCTGTCAGATTTTGTTTTCGCCATCTGTGTCCAAATGCGAAGATTTCCCTTCAATTTCTGTCCCATAGCCGAACAGGAAGTGAGAGGAAATCCCTGCAAATTAAGGGAATTTCTTGGGGATCCCCAGGTCACTAGAACTAGTGTCCCCATTGGAAGATTTTCCCTCTGTTACTTTTACTTTCACTTTCAATGATAATGGTAAACAAGACAAATAGAGAGGGTGATTCTCCCTAACAGCAGACACAGACTGCAATAAAAACTGACAGCTGTTCTAATCACTCCTCTCTCTGCCAAAACTTCCTTTCTTTAATTAGGTAGTTATTTAGCCCAGTGTTTCTCAACTCCAGTCCTCAAGGCGCCCCAACAGGTCATGTTTTCAGGCTTTCCATTATTTTGCACAGGTGATTTGATCAGTTTCACTGCCTTAGTAATTACCACAGCTGTTTCATCTAAGGGAAATACTGAAAACATGACCTGTTGGGGCGCCTTGAGGACTGGAGTTGAGAAACACTGATTTAGCCTATAATGAGAACATATTATGTATTTTTGTTGCCCTTTTTAGGGTTTGCATTTTTGATCCTGCCAGATATACAGTATACACATTTTTAAAAGTATAATGTTATTAATTTAAACATGTTACCTATCACTTTATAGACGTATGCTATTTCGGCACTATATCGTTCAGTATAAAAAGCAAGAGAACAGCAATTGGTATGGTATGTTAAAAGGTGCATTAGCATTGCTTTGCCTGGAAGGCCCGTTTCTGTGGATTTCACAAGACTGCTCCACCCTTTCTGGAAATCATCATGATGCCATATGATAAATTCACCGGAACTTTCAATTTTATGTTGCAATATCCTGTTACTTTGTACATTAAATGAATAAAGATTTTATTTAATGTAAGGAAATTATGACTTCAGTTTTAGGAATCAGAACCCAAGAATAATATAAAAATGGCAATGTTGTTGTCTTGTGGTTGTGGATTTTCCTGAACTTTTGGCTTATATGCAAATAACAATACAGTTAGTTAAAACTACGGCTGTCACTATAAAGTGGCTTAGTGGTTAGCAATTTTACCTTGCAGCACTGGAGTCTCTGGTTCATATCCCATTAGGTTCACCCGCTGCGATGAGTTTACATTTTCTCTTTGTGCTTGTGTAGGTGGGGCTTAATGCATTCCGTATGGGACCCCAGATCAAGCTCTCGCTATTGCCCCCATTGGAGGGCAGAGGCTAAGTCATGTGAAATCCGCGTTAAGGCAGAGCTCTAAACTTAAAGCAAGCCTCCTCTAAGAGCATACTTGTTGACTCTTTGTAATATGTGGCCAAATTCTACACTCGTGACAATTATGCACTATGGACACAACTTCTGTTAGACTTCACCTTTCCCCAGGTGTGCAGCATTTCTGAGCTGGTACCTGTCTCAACCAACTCAACAGTCCTATTACCTCAAGCCCAGTGACCATGATCCGCATATTGCTATTGGTCACAGGAAGCATACTTCTTATGAACCCATGCTTGTTCTCCTCTCGAGGCCTCTCTACAACCATCGTGACTACCAGGCTATGTCCCTAGGTATGTGGGAAGCCAGTTGCCAGCAAAAGGGCCAAGCATCAAACTGCCTTACCACCAGAGTTTCCATCTCCCATGCCACGTCATTCGCTTCTTGGCTGGTTGGGTGCATAAACACTAGACACAAGTATGGTAGTCAATTGAAACAGCAATAAAGCCTCCTTAGGACAGCATCCTTGCTTGTTAGACCTCTGTACTGTATCTCCACAGACTACTTTTGCCTCTTCAATAAGCCCTGCTCTTTTGGTACACCAATACAAAAAAGGTCATTGCCCCCACCTATAACTTACCAACCAGCCTGCAACCAACTGAATTACCTGCCTAACACTATGCGTTAAAAACAGGGGTTTAGTTACACACATTTGCAAATATATGCATAAGCTGCAGGCCACGGCAAGGCACCCTGTATCCTGCAGACCCTAACTATAACTTTGAAGAGTCTCCACGGTGGGAGCACATGTATTCTAATGGATAAATGAAGGGCAGATGACTGGAGGGAGCCCCACCCTCCTTAAAGGCGCAGGAGCACACTAAACACTCAACACATTGCACAATGGCAGCAAAGGTGTCAGTGCGTTGCCTGACCAATATGTCAACAACACAAAAAAAGGTCACTGCCCCCACCTATAACTGGTCTTAACAGCAAGGAGCACTGGAAGGGCAAACGCATTTAAAATAAAACCAAAGAATTTCCAAGCTCAACTTACCAACCAGCCTGTGACCAACCGAATTAACCTGCCTAACAGTATGCGTTAAAAACAGGGGTTTAGTTGCACACATTTGCAAATACATGCATAAGCTGCAAACCCCTGTTTTTAACGCATAGGGTTAGGCAGGTTAATTCGGTTGGTCGCAGGCTGGTTAGATTGTAAACTCCTTGAGGGCAGGGACTAATTTGAATGTACAGTATGTAAAATGTCTGTGTAAATTATTGGAACCATATAAATACCTGTAATACATACACTAACATGACATTATTCACAGTACACTACAGTGGCGGTGCATCCATTAGGGGCGCTACCTGTTCCACAGCTTGCCGACTGACTCACTGCCTGACCCACCACCACGATGAGGTAAGAGTTGGGCAGGCAGTGGGTGGGTGGGGGGGGGGCACAAAGGCTGCAATTAATGGAGCACAGTTGGCTGCATTTTCGGGGCACAGTGGCTGCATATTATGGGCACAGAGGCTGTAATTGATGGGGCACAGTTGGCTGCATTTGATAAGCACAGAGGCTGCAAATGATGGGCAGAGAGGCTGCATATGATGGGCCCAGTTGGCTGCATATGATGGGCACAGAGGCTGCAATTGATGAGGCCCAGTTGGCTGTATTTTATGAGCACAGAGGATGCATATGATGGGCACAGAGGCTGCATATGATGGGCATAGTTGGCTGCATTTTAAGGGCACAGTTGGCTGCATATGATGGGCACAGTGGCTGCATATGATGGGCACAGTGGCTGCATATGATGGGCATAGTGGCTGCATATTATGGGCACAGTAGCTGCATTTGCTGGGCACAGTTGGCTGCATATGATGGGCACAGTGGCTGCATTTGATGGCACAGTGGCTGCATATGATGGGCACAGTGGCTGCATATGAAGGGCACAGTGGCTGCAAATTATGGCACAGTGAGGCTGCAATTGATGTTTTTGTTAAGTATTTTTCAGAATTTTTCAGTTCGTTTGCGCCCCCTAAATATTTTGAGCACCAGCTGCCACTGGTACACTATAAACTGAAGATTCTACACTTATCCAAACTGGTGCTCTTGGCAGATGCCCAATGGATTAATGCAGCAGAGAGTATGGAAGGGTAGGTATCATTACTAATCTGAATCAATAGTGTTGTGGTTAACACTGCCTGTAGTCTATGTGAAACAGCTCATAAACAGCTCATGTGCCAGCTCATAGACATTATTACTTCACAGGGTTTAGTAAAGTTTGATACACGAGCGCTTAAGCTGTTAACCATTAATTGCAGAGGCTTGTGTTGTGAGTTAATCTATATATTTTACTACAACCCTTCTGAATATTACCATAAAATATGAATGATGTATTCGCACATCTTTTTCTGTTCAGCCAAGTTGCCAATAGATAAATTCACATTTATATAAAATATAGTAAAAAAAAAGATATTCATAGAGTATAATGACACTAAGGGGTTCATTTACTAAGGATAAATAGGCTGTTCTCTTTGCAAGGGAAATTTTCCCTTAGCTTAGTGAATGTGAGGAAAATTCATTTTTTCAAGAATACCTAATTACATGTCCTGATTTTGGGGCTCCCAGGCATTCTGCAGAGGATTCACATGAGGATGCAGGAACCTGAAGTATTATGTTGGCACAGGTTCACTGTAAAGTTCTAGTTCTCTCTGTCTCCTTATCCTTTTTTTCAGTTTTTTTAATCATTCAGTAGCCGTGGGTTTAAATAACATTCGAGAGGTATAGCAGGTAATTGTGAAGACTGCTGTCAGAATGCTCTTCCCTTGTCAGGATATGACCATACCTAACTGGCTCTGTACGGTCTAATAAATTCTGCCCCACGGGTAGAGAGACAAAGACAGGTGTACTAAGCATCTTGATAGCTTGGAGCAAAGTGTCTCGTTCTTCTCAGAAAGGCCCCTTACGACCTCCAGATCCAAATATAATGATGGGTCAGATTTCGTAGATCTCAACCAGAGGAATTGACACCTCTTACAATTCAAACACACGATAGAGGTACAATTTCTATATTCAGTGTCTAGAGTTGTCAACAAATAATATTATAGTGATAAGTAATAAGCCACAGCTTTAGACTGTAAATTCTTAATAAGAACTTGAGTTTTGAGTTCATATTAACCAGTTGTAGTACATTATCTCTTGTGATATTGACCTGAGGATGTTAGAAGCAAAATGCCTTTTAACTATTCAGCTTGTTTCCCCGGGATTGTATGCAGGGCTGCTGTTAGAAATCATGGGGCTCCATACAGCCTACCTGACAGAGCCCCCCTCTCCGAAAATATCAAATGATATTTTTGCTAAAATGCCACTCACTAGATGCTATGTATTGCAGCGATGGCAGAAATGATATGCCTATTGAACAAAACCCATTCAGGTGAATATCACTGCTCTGCAAACGCTAAGTACAAAGCATGTGGTTGTGGTGCGCTAGTGTGGGGTTAAAGCAGGTGGTGAGGACATATACCTCCTCACCGCCTGTCAAATGCTCTCTGAAGGAGGGGGGTACATTGGGGGCCCAAACAGCAGGGGGTTGGTGGTGCAGATACCAAGGGAGCAAAGAGAGGAGAAGTCGGTAGCACTGCAGGGTGAGCCACAACAGTAAACAATAAGGCAGTAAAGCTGGCCCTCCTGCTCAGCAGGTGCTGGGCCCTCATTTGAATTGAAGGGGCCCGGGCCCAGTACAGGAGGGCTGGCTGTACTGCCTTATCAGTGGCCCTGATTGTATGTGTATTATGTGCCAAATAAAACAGTCCTTGTAGTAGATGTAAACAAGAATCCCAGTAAACATCTATTGTATCTTATCGATGAACCCCAGGAATGTATGCACTTTAAAAAATGTGCTAGCTTACAGGGGCTTAAAGCTGGGTTCACATATATGTGGGTCACAACATGTGTTCCCTGACCCACAGGCAAAACGTTCTTTAGCAGACGTGCAAGAGGAACATTAATTCTTAATATTACCCCCATGCATGGAAAAACATGGTGCGTTTTAGCGTGCATAAGCCATAGCACCATGCGGTTCCATGCGGCCTCATTTTTAAAAAAAGGTTGAGGACTTTTTCTCCACATTTCCTGCTGGCACAACAGCCCCTTCAAATGAATGGGCTGCTGTACCCATGCAAATTCAACTAGCACCACTCACACAAGTGTGAACCTAGCCATAGTCAAAGGAGGTGACTTATTTATATTATTTACAATTTACACTTTTACACAGCACTAGGAGTATAGATTTCGCTATACTCCCAGTGCTCTGACAGCAGATGAAGCTCTGCTACAAAACAACCACTCTGCCCACAGCTCCTCTCTGCTGTCTGTTAACAGACTACTTTGAGTTTTATAAATGCGTTCACATAAAAAAAAATGTCCCGTGACTGAAAAGGAAGAAAGGAGTGAGAGAAAGAGAGTCTATTACTCTTTGATGATAAAGCATGTGTCACTGCTAAATGTATCTGATAAAAGCTTTTTTTTTAAAAACTGAAATGAATCAGATTGGGATGCTTCTACATCAAACTAATTGTAAAAAAAAAAAATCAATTCCACAGGCAAATTTGCACTGTCATCATACACTGTTGCTGAGACTGTCCGTAATATTGTATTGTTCAGGAACACTATGTACAGCCCTCAAGCATGTTATTAAAGGATTAGTGTATTTTCACTTTTGTCCTCAAAGTCACATGAAGAGATCCACTCCCTGCTGTACAATATTTTCTGCAATAGTAATTGTGCCCAGTGGCAACGCTCTGCTTCCCATGCTTTTTTTTATCATAGTTTGCCTATTAGCCCTAAAAATGGCCAGAATAAGGTTCACCATGAACTTCAATGGGATTTGACTCAAAAAGATTTGGTGAAACAAGCCTAGGCAAACTTAGCCATCACTATTGGTGAGATTCATCCCTCTGTTTGTATTGGTGACTATTGTTGCCAAGAAACACAATGAGTGGAAGTACTACATTTTCCAAAACTAGCCCATCGCTATTGGTGAGGTTCACCCCTGTATACTGTATTTATTGGTGATCATTGTTGACAAGAAAGACAGTGAGGGGAAATTCAAACTCTTCCCCTAATGGGACACAAATGGCACAAAACCACCTGGTAGGAGTATTAAAGTAGAACTATAGCCAAAACTTTTTTTTCATATTGGATAGAGTGATGGAGGATTATAACCCCTGTCAGATTTTTTTTCTGCTATCTTTCCCCATTATGAAGATTTGCCTTCACTTCCTGTCCCATAGCCAAACAGGAAGTGAGAAGAAATCCCTGCAAATTAAGGAAATTTCTTGGGGACCCCCCGGTCACCAGAACTAGTGTTCCCACTGGAAGATTTCCCCACTATAGCTTTACTGGGGACAACCCAAAATTGGTGATTTTCTTTTACGTTCACTTTCGATGATAATGGTAATCAGGACAAATAAAAAGTGGGAATCTCCCTAACGGGGGCACAAGCAGCAATAAAAACTGATAATAGTTCTAATCCCTCGCCCTTCTATCCAAAACGTAAAAAAAAAGTTTTGCCCTTAGTCATACTTTAAAGCGAAGGTCCGTCGTTTAAAAAAGAAAAGTCAGCAACTACAAACACTGTTTTCTGCCTGCGATGTCGGCCCCCCCCCGAGGCCGATCCGTCCATCGGATCGGGTGCCGGCGCCGCCACCCTAACTAAGGGAAACAGGCAATAGAGCCTTGCAGCTTCACTGCCCATTTCCTACTGCACATGCGCGAGTCGCATGGCACTTTGTGAATGGCCCTGTTGTTTTCTGGGACACACGTGTGTGTCGACCGGACTGGTCCGACAGAACGAATCCGTCGGACAATCCAACCGTGTGTGGGCTTCCTCGGACCTTCAGCGGACTTTTTCTGTCAAAAATCAGACGGACTTTAGATTTGGAATATGTTTCAAATCTTTCCGTCGGACTCGAGTCCGGTAGAAAAATCCTTTCGTCTGTATGCTAGTCCGACGGACAAAAAAGGATGCAAGGGCAGCTATTGGCTACTGGCTATGAATTTCCTTATTCTAGTCCCTTCGTACGTCATCACGTTCATACCAACGGACTTTCGAACAGACTCTAGTCCGTTCGTGTGTGGGCAAGTCCGGTCGTTCGAAAGTTCGTCGTAACTCAGTCGAAAGTCCGTCTGAAAGACCGTCAGACCTTTGATGCTGAAAAGTCAGCTCGTGTGTACGCGGCATTTCACTGCCTTATGGCCCGTACACACGATCCGAATATCGTATGACAGATCGTACAACCTTTTTCGCTTAATAGTCGCAAGTGGAAATTGAATAGGTAAATAAAGTCACGAAAATTCTAGTACGACAGAAAAAAAAATCAGAAGTGATGTCATGTTTTGTAATCCATTGGTATTGTATTTTCGGATGACAACTATACTGACTAAACGAAAATCGTACGATCTGGTATCATACGAGGAAAATTTTCGTGCTTGTCCGGTCGAATAATATCAGATGAACTGTCATGATCGGCTGTCGAAAGTAGTGTACACACAATGCGAATATCGTACAATTCTTCCTCGGACGACAGTTTTTGTACGATATTCAGATTGTGTGTACAGGCCATTAGTAATAACCACAGCTTTTTCATCTGAGGAAATCCTAAAAAACATGACCTATTGGGTGTACTTGGACTGGCGGACTGGCGTTGAGAATTGGGTTGGGTGGACTGGCGTTGAGAAACATTGCCCTATACTATAAAAAACGTACATACATATATACATAGCTTTTGGCTATGCATAAACTTTAACCACTTCAGCCCTGGAAGGTTTTACCCCCTTCCTGACCAGAGCACTTTTTATAATTTGGCACTGCGCTGCTTTAACTGGTAATTGAGCGGTAATGCAATGCTGTACCCAAACGAAATTTGCGTCCTTTTTTTCCCACAAATAGAGCTTTCTTTTGGTGGCATTTGATCACCTCTGCGGTTTTTATTTTTTGTGATATAAGTGAAAAAAGACCGAAAATTATGAAAAAAAAAGATATTTTCTAATTTTTGTTATAAAAAAATACAATAAACTCAATTTTAGTCATACATTTAGGCCAAAAAGCATTCCGCTACATGTCTTGGGTCAAAAAAAAAAAATTAATAAGCATATATTTATTGGTTTGCACAAAAGTTTCAGCATCTAAAAACTAGGGTACATTTTCTGGAATTTACGCAGCTTTTAGTTTATGACTGCCTATCTCATTTCTTGAGGTGCTAAAACAGTAGGGCAGTACAACCCCCCACCCAAATGACCCCATTTTGGAAAGTAAACACCCCAAGGAATTTGCTGAGAGGCTTGTTGAGCACATTGACTAATTTATTTTTTTGTCATAAGTGATTGAAAAATTACAAATAAAAATAAAATTTACACAAAGTTGTCCTTGAAATTATATATTGCTCAAACATGCCAAGGGCTTATGTGAAATGACACCCCAAAATACATTCTGCTGCTTCTCCTGAGTACAGGGATGCCACATGTGTGGGACTGTTTTTGGAGCCTAGCCGTGTACAGGGCCCCGAAAACCAATCACCGCCTTCAGGCTTTCTAAGGACATAAATTGTTGATTTCACTCTTCACTATCTTACACAAATGCCCAGATAGCACAACCCCCCCTCCCCAAATGACCCCATTTTGGAAAGTAGACACCCCAAGCTATTTGCTGAGAGGCATGTTGAGTCCATGAAATATTTTATATTTTGCCACAAGTTTTGGGAAAATGACAATCATTTTATTTATTTATTTTTCGCAAAGTTGTCACTAAATGATATATTGCTCAAACATGCCATGGGCATATGTGAAATTACACCCCAAAATACATTCTGCTGCTTCTCCTGAGTATGGGGATACCATATGTGGGATTTTTTGGCAGTCTAGCCACGTACAGGACCCCAAAAATCAAGCACCGCCTTCAAGCTTTCCAAGGGTCTAAATTTTTGATTTCACTCCTCACTACCTATCACAGTTTATAAGGCCATGAAATGCCCAGATAGCACAACCCCCCCACCCAAATGACCCAATTTTGGAAAGTAGACACCCTAAGCTATTTGCTGAGAGGCATGTTGAGTATTTTGCAGATCTCACTCTTTGTCACAAAGTTTTGAAAATTGAAAAAAGAAAAAAAAAATTCTTTTCTTTCTTTATTTTCAGGATTTTCAAGTGCATCCGGGCGCCACAGAGGTGAGGGCGCCGAAGTGCCAGAGTGCTCCCCTCCCTCCTTCTCTCCTTGTCCAGAGGCGGCTCTCTCCGCCGGTCACCGCCGCTGCCTCTGTGTTTCCTGCCCAAGCCCAACCCCCCTCCCTCCTCCTATCAGAGAAGGAGAACGAAGCAGACGAAGATCGGATCGGCTGTCTTTGTGTGGAGAGAGACCAGCCAAGCAGTGACGTCGCTGGGGGGGGGCGGTCCGTGCCTGACATGTGTTCTCCTCTTCCTCTCTGTGTCTGTACTAATGGAGGGGTGTGGTTTGTCCTGGGGGGGTCTGTACTAATGGAGGGGGGGTGGTTTGTCCTGGGGGGATCTGTACTAATGGAGGGGGGGTGGTTTGTCCTGGGGGGAATTTGTACTAATGGAGGGGGGGTGATTTGTCTTGGGGGGCTGTACTAATGGAGGGGGGTGGTTTGTTCCTGGGGGGTGATTTGTCCTCGGGGTCTGTACTAATGGAGGGGGGGTGGTTTGTCCTGGGGGTCTGTACTAATGAAGGGGCGGCCCTGCAGTCTGTCACTGTCATCAGCGGCGCGCGCACACTGCAGCAGTGCCAGTGCTGCATTTTCTCAATCGAGGAGCGGGCCCCGGGTGGGGGTGCCTTGAGCTCCACTGATGCTCTGGCCCCGCCCCTTGCTATGCGTGCACAGTGTACCTGATCAAAGGAGCAGAGGGCTCGGTAGGAGGAGTCAGACTGGGGCGCGGAGTGGAATGCTGCTTGGTGCCTGATCAAGTGTAACTAGCAGTGTTTGTGGAGAATTGATCGGAGATAAGCTTGCCAGGACAAGGTAGGTCTTCTTTCTCCTCCCCTGGCTCCCACTCCCCATCCCCATGCCATGTGTAAAATAGTAAAAAGTTTAAAAAACACTGACCAGACCTGCAGTCCAGGCTGAGTGAGGCCGTGGCTGTATTTTTTTTACAGAGCACATAGCATAATTTACAGCACAAGGCATTACTGTATTTAACTGCTTGATTGGCTTATTTTGGGCCTGACTGGTTCACATGTATGTGTTTTGGCTGCCCACATTTGCGCAGGCACTGCAGCCCAGTCATTTGAATGGGCTGCCATGCCTGTATTTCCTGCAAAAAAAAAGGTGCATGCATCATGTAATAAGCTGCACACACCTTTGCCCATCAAGCAATGAAATACAGTGCTGTCTGTCCATTCTGCTTTTGCACCATGTGACTTACCTGCAGTTCCTGCACCGGCAAACTTGCTGCATTTTTAGATGTTTAGGCTACACTTTTAAAAACAGTGCATTTTTGTGTATAGATTTGAAGGCCACTGCAATTTAAATTTAAAATGCTGCATGCACCTTTTTTTCTGCACGATACGCAGGCATGGCAGCCCATTCAAATGAATGGGCTGCCAAAACATGTACATGTGGATGTGTGATGTGACAATGGCTGCAATGTAATTGGGGTGATGTGATGTGTAAAGGGGCACTATAACATGGAGGGGACTCTAATGTAATTGGGGTGCTGTGATGTGTAAAGGGGCACTAAAACATGAAGGGGACTCTAATGTAATTGGGGTGCTGTGATGTGTAAAGGGACGCTATAATGTGAAAATGTCTGCAATGCTGTGATGTGAAGAGGCTGCAATGTAATGGAGTGCTGTGACATGAAAGGGAACTAAGGATACCATGGGTCTGCAAAGTTTTTTTTAGATACTTTTATGTGTGTGTCTGTTTTTTGAGACATCGGGTGAAGAGCAAAATTGCATTGGGGGGGGCCCAGACCATATTAAAGACGGCCCAGTCTTGGGGTGTCTACTTTCCAAAAATGGGTCATTGGGGGGGGTTGACCTGTCCTGGTATTTTATGCACAACCTTAGAAGCTTTTGCCACACATCACCCACTCTTCTAACCACTTGAAGACAAAGCCCCTTCTGACACTTTTTGTTTGAAAAAAAAAATAAATTCTTTTGCTAGAAAATTACTTTGAACCCCCAAACATTATATATTTTTTTTAAAGCAAAGGCCCTACATATTAAAATAGTGGGTGTTGCAATTTTTTTTTCACACAGTATTTGCACAGCGATTTTTCAAACGCAATTTTTTGGGAAAAAAAACACTTCTAGTGCAAACAATTTTAATGCAAAAAACACACTATATTGCCAAAATGTTTGGTAAAATATAAAATATAATATTATGCTGAGTACATAGATACCAAACACGACATGCTTTAAAATTGCGCACAATCGTGCAGCGGCGACAAACTACATGCATTTTTAAAAGCCTTTACAGGTTACCACTTTAGACTTATAGAGGAGGTCTACTGCTAAAATTACTGCCCTCGATCTTACGTTCGCGGTGATACCTCAGATGCATGGTGCAATTGCTGTTTACATATGACACAAGACCGAGACTTTATTTTGCTTTTTTATTTTATTTTTACACTGTTCCTTTCATTTTTTTTTAATCATTTTTTTTGTTATCACAGGGAACGTAAATACCCCCTATGATAGCAATAGGTGTGACAGGTACTCTTTAAAAAAAAAAATGAGGTCTATTAGACTCTAGATCTCTCTTCTGTCCTCAAAGCATCTGACCACACCAAGATCAGTGTCATAAGATGCTTTCCTAATTTCCCAATGGCGCTGTTTATATCCAGCGAAACCAAAGTCATGAAATGCTCGCAGCTTCCAGTTTCTAAGGCAGTAGAGATGATTGGAACCATTTTGGTCTTCGATCAGCTCTATGGTCAGCTGTCAAAACCACTAGCTGCATTCTCAGGTTCCCCGGTGGGACAGGAGTGCCCAGAAAAAAGCATGGAAGACAGCGGGGGGGGGGTTCCCTCCCACTCCTTGTAAAAGCAGTCTAGCAGCTAAATAGCTGCTTGGATTGCTTTTACATTAAAGCTGACCGCTGGCTGAAAAGAACGATACCAAGATAATACCCAAACCTGCAGGCATTATTCTGGTATAACCACTCAAAGTCCAGCAACATACCAGTACCTTGCTGGTCCTTGTTGGGCATTAATTGTAATGCTCTTTTTTTTCATGCAGCCTGTGGGCTGAACAAAAAAAAGAGATTGATCGGTGGGTATGCCCACCATTAAAATACCGCCCTGCATCCACCCACTTCTAATGATGGGCATACATGCACTGTTTTTTCTTTTCTTCTTATCTGCGAATTAGGGTAGCAAATACCCCCACCCCCACGTGCCTTTTCCACTATACCATACTCATTTGTTTTTGTTTTTTCGTTTTTGTCTTTTTTTGAATTTTACATATAGCATAATAACTCTGTATAATTTGGTGTTTTTGCCCAAGTCCTCTGTGTCCAGGGCTCTATTGTTCCTATTGACTGTGATATACGTAGCCAACATGTTTCAGGGTCAAAACTGGGCAACCCTTATGGCCGACTACTCTAAAAGTCATTGTGAAGGAGAGGCGGTTCAATCTGAACTATCCTCTCTTTGCAATCAGCTTGGCAAATTAGTTGAGAAGAAATCCTCTTTATTTTGGCATAGGGAAAATTTCGAGAAGTACATCAGAGAGGACATCAATCCCTATGGACTTCGCATTCAAATTTTTCCGCTAATAGATCAGGTCAGCCCCGATTTTAAAAAGAGATGGGAGGACAATCTACAAACATGCACTAGAAATATGATGAAATTATTGATAGAAGAATACAGTAATCGGATAGTGCTACTCGAGAAAGAGATAGATTTGGTATATGTGAAGTTACAAGCATTTAAAAGTCTCCCCACCCTAAAGGAACAGGAAGATAGGATCAAGGCCAATTTAGACCTAATAACTACTGAGATCCTGAGAAAAAAAGATAAAAAGTTCTGGCGCGATAAATTAGCGTTTCAGGAAGGCAAAGCCTATAAATGGCTACAAAACAATCACACAATCAATCCCAGAAATAAAGGCCTCAACAAGGCCACTGGGGAAAGAGGATCTGACTCCTCCATCAATTCATCGGTGTCTGCCTCTTCTTCCTCGCGGAACTTTAACAGAAACAGACAAAAGAAAGCGAAACGGCCCCTATCTGGTGGAGACTCAAACATACAAAAGAAACTAATCACGAACCACCCCCCTCCCTCTACCCAATCTGCTTTGGGAACCCCTGGTAACCACAACCTACGTGGGGATCCTCCAGGCAATTCCCACGGTATCACGGGTGAAAATTCCTCTCTACCCCAAACTAACGGACAAACGCCACATCCCAATCGAAATCTAGGGACAGCGCCTAACGACGAAACTAATAGAAGCCGATTTTTTCCACAGGGCCCCACTCCTCTCCCCAAAACGTAGAGATGGGACCAGAGACAACACTAAAACTTCCAGACATGAACATCATCAACCTGTCCAGTCACATTCTCTCCACGGAAGAGAAGAACTTACTTTCTAAGGGACTGAGTTTTTGCCCCAGCTCCAACCTCGATACGTTTGAGGCCATAAAAGATTTGAACCTATTTGCAAGAAAACTATTACTGAAAAGCATGTATTCCAAAAGGGATGACAAACCAAGATCACCTGATAATGAGCAGGAAAAAGAGTTGGAGGTTCTGCTATCCTTACTCGAGGAACAGGACTCAGTAGAACTTATAGACTCTATTGACATAGAATCCCTACTCCAACAACAACTAACTAGCGAGACACCCACCTCACGGTTTAAAAAGTTCAGAAATAAGTCAGATAAGTTCCCCTCTCTCAGTTCCAACTCGAGTCTGTTGGCATTTGTCTCATCTGTGACAGCTGAGATTAGGAAACTAAAAATACGAAAAAAGAACGACAACTTATCTCCCTCTGAACGTTTAGCACTTGAAGAGTTAAAGAAATGCCATGACTTGACGATTAAACCCTCCGACAAGGGGGGCAACATCGTCATCATGTCCAACAATCAATATAAGGCGATGTGCAAAAAGGTGCTAAACAATCGGGAGTGGTATAAACTCATTCCCAGGTCCAGTATTGCGAGGTTTGAAACTCAATTCTATGCCCTCGTTGATGGAGCCTTTTCCCAGGGCATTATAGACCAAGACACCTGGGAATTCTTACGCATCAAGTTCCCAAAAACCCCAACGTTCTATTGCCTTCCTAAGGTACACAAAAATGCGTCAACCCCCCCCGGAAGACCAATTGTATCCGGCAATGGTGCCCTTACTGAGCATCTAAGCCTTTACGTCGATGCCCACCTCAAGCCCTTCGTCGAGAACTTGCCCTCCTTTGTACGCGACACCATCCATCTGCTGCAAAGTCTTGAGGGCCTCCATATCTCGCGTCGGGCTTTGTTGGTGGCCATCGACGTAGAGGCCCTTTACAGCTCTATCCCCCATCAATTAGGTTTGGCCGTAATCAGACGGGTCATTACAGCAACGTACAAGGACGATAGGAGACTACATGAATTCATCATGATGTCATTGGAGTTTATTCTTTATCACAATGTCTTTTCATTTGACGGCTCCCACTTCCTCCAGGTGCAGGGCGTTGCTATGGGGACTTCCTGCGCCCCATCCTACGCCAATCTGTACCTGGGGGAGTGGGAGAAGTCCTTTTTGTCAGATGAGTCCTCACAAACCTATAAACCGCATATAGCGGCCTGGTTTCGATATATCGATGACATTCTGCTGTTATGGGAGGGTTCAGAAAAGGAGCTGGAGGAATGCATCAATTGTATGCAACAGAACCCCTTAAACTTAAAATTTACCTTCACTTACAGTGAAACCAATATCACTTTTCTTGATACGACCATTACTAAGAACGCTGATGGCAGCCTATCCAGCAGCCTTTTCCGCAAACCAACAGCCGGAAATACTATCTTACACGCCTCCAGCGCCCATCCCCAGCCTCTTCTCCGATCAATCCCCTATAGCCAATATCTCAGGCTCAAGAGGAATTGTTCGGACCATGAATCCTTCCTACGCGCAGCATCATCCTTGAGAGAGAGACTCCTACTTAGAGGATACTCACACTCCATTCTAAAAAAAGCTTTTAAAAGAGCTAACGCACAAGACAGACGTAAAATTCTGTTTAGTCACCAAAGGAAGCCAGACAATCAGGCCCCAGTGAGAATGATCATGAAATACAGTGATCAACACAAATCTGTCAGATCCATCTTTGACAAATTTTGGCACATC
The DNA here is from genome assembly GCA_037952925.1 of Lithobates clamitans. Classification (NCBI taxonomy): domain Eukaryota; kingdom Metazoa; phylum Chordata; class Amphibia; order Anura; family Ranidae; genus Lithobates; species Lithobates clamitans. The sequence continues at coordinate 231,703 of JBBGZY010002370.1, read as the reverse complement.
TTATACACTGATCCACAATTGCGTCCTCATATTTCGGCAAGACCCTCTATTACGTATCAACGTGCGAGTTCCCTAAAGGACCAACTAGTCCATAGTGAATTCGTTGGTGACTTTCGTAGTGACCCCTGTAAAAGACTTGGGACTTTTACTTGTGGCGGATGCTCTGTATGTAGATACATCAATACAAACCCCAATTACATCCTCCCCAATGGCCGAAAATACACCCCTCACCATTACTGTAATTGTAAAACTGAGGGGGTAGTATATCTTCTCACATGCCAATGCCAACGATTCTACGTTGGCAAGACCAAATCAAAATTCTCCATAAGGGCATCCAGACACATTGCATCAATGAAGAAAGCAGACCCTGATCTCCCCCTGGGGAGACATGTCCTTAACGAACATCATGGAGTCTTTCCAAAAATTCAATTTCTTTTCCTAGACAGAATTCACCCTAACCCGAGGGGCGGAGACTGGAATAAGGTCCTTCTTCAGCGAGAGGCTCGCTGGATTATGGACCTTGCCGCCACCTCACCCCCGGGCCTTAATGAGCAGTTCAGTTATAGACCGTTCTTGGAGGGTTTTGCATCTGGTCTCTGTGAGAGGGACCTATAGTTCCTTCCCACGGATCCCTGGCACAATTGCTATCTACCTATGCCCCAACCATAAATACATATCACCATTTTATGACTATTCCCTATCATTCTCTTAGGTCTTCAGAAAATCTAACTGCCAGTTTATGTGTGTATGATGTACCATTTACCTCTATGATGTTCTGTTAATGACCCCTGTACTCTGCCGGTGTCGGAGCATTCCATGTCGGTTTCGTGGGTGTGCGGTCGTCCTTGATTCGGCTGACCCCTCTCTGTCCCACCCGGCGCAGGTGGGGCCCCCCGGGCCTCCTGATGGTAGGCCTATGGGGGGCCCTTTTTTTGGCCTTCTGGCGGATACTCCAGCCGCCCCTCGGTGGCGGGTGGTCCGCCCGTCGGCCTTTTTCTGCGTCGGTGGACTGCCCCTGCATGACCCCCCTCTCAGATTTCTCTGTGGGGTGGGCCGTGCAGCGGCGGCTCGGGATCCTTTTTCCCACCAGGGTTTTTTCTCCCCCCCTTCCAATTTGGGTGGGACTGTGTTCCCTGGGGGGGACCCCTGTGGTCCCGTCAGGCATATACATATAAACTAACATACTCTGTTACTACCCCTGTGCCATATTGGCCACAGGAGTAATATTTTCAGGCTTTAGACTCTAAAGGGTTCGGTGTGGCTATGCAATCCACACATCTAATCAATTAGGCTCCTCTGCCCTAATGGGTTAATCCCAGCCCGGGCGGTACTGGTCACAATATCCAGTTTCATTTGAACTTAACTTAACAGCCTGTTTTATGCTTAAGCAAATTCCCCCAAACTCTTATGTGAACTATGTTGGCCGGGTAGTTTATTAAGCAACTATTGAATCATGCCTCGCTGCCCTGTCTGCCTTGTTTTGGCTTAGCCTGGTGGGCGGCGCTGCCTGTCAGATGCACGCCGAATCTTGTCTGCAGCACGGGAGCGTGTGGTGGGCGTGGCGCTATGATGTGACCGCTCCCCCTCCACACGCTCTCACTGTGTGATTGGGGTAACGGAGCTGTGCTGGCCTGACGCACACCACGCCCAACCACGCCCCTTCAGCTGCCTGATATGTTGCCAGGCAACTACCAAGCTTTACCTTGGTAGAACATGTAGGGGGCGTGGCGCTATGACGCGACCACTCCCCTCTCATACACCTCCATTGTATGTTGGTTGCAATGACGCTGCGCTGATTAGACGCACGTCATGCCATACCACGCCCCCCCCAGCTTCCTTATATTCCTGTGATGCACCAGAATGGGCTCATCATTACCGCATTTGGCGGTGACCGGCCCAGATGCCTCAGCAATCAATCCTCGCCTTACCAAGATTCCAAACTACACTTTGCTGTAAGTACTAGGCATGGATGGCTGGGACCCAGCCTCCCTGTTTGCTCTTTGAACTTGATATTCCTTAGGCTGCTATCACTACCATATCCCTCCTCTGCTTTATTTATAGATCTAGCTTGTATATGGGATAACGCCCTGGTGCGATCTGTGCCTGCACATACTCGGCAGCATACTCCCTTTTCTCCCTTGGTGTTGCAGACTGTTACGGCTTGATCCAGAAACCCTTGGTATGAACATAGCCTCTCTATCTACCCCCACTTTTGCCTTTTTGATTTTGTTGATGTTTTGAACCACTTATGAGTCTTTTACAATGTTTCACTACAACAAGCACTTGCCTCTACTTTCGCAGGTGACACGATATGTTTTAGTACCTGCGATTTGGTTGCAGTTCATATTGGCGGAGTTGTGGGATGCCCCCTTAGAGTTGTGGGTCGGATCAGTGTGGATAGATTTGGGCCAGCCGACCCTCCCGGGTCTTTGTTTCACCCGCTAGACCTGGGGGTTTTTTTGACACCGTCACCGCAGCGATTTTGGCGTGGATGCTCCGTTACTGTCATGCATGGGTAGGTTGTGCTCCTTTTATCTACGGTCACAATAGACCAAATGACATACATGTGATACCTGCAAACAATATGACATACATGTGACACCTGCAAACATCATTTATACATGTCTGTTCCTTATGCTGATTTTACCAATTATCTCGTTACATAATAGGTCTATGATCCACATTTCGTCTCTGATGAAGGGACATTACATTTAAGTCCCGAAACGCGTAAGATTTCGTGGCAAGACCATTGAATATAGTCTTTCAAACCTTGCATCTACAGTATACCAATGTATAGTTCTTTACAGACTGTATGATATTGTTTTTGTTTTCTTTGTGATATGTCTCTTTTTTGTGATACATATATATATTTTTTCAGTTCAATAAAATAAAAAATTTTAAAAAATTTTAAACAAGTTGCCGTTAAAGTCCCTATAAACCTCTCGGGGGTAATTTTCTTATATATTCTGACTTTTGGGATGTTGGCAACAACCATGATATAGTTGAACAGGCACACCTTCTTTTCTTCACTTCTAATGATGGGCATACATGCACTGTTTTTTTTTCTTTTTAACTGTGGTAGTGAAATCACCTCCTACATCGCTGGAGTCACTGATTTATGTATCGTGAGAGCAAACGCTGTTGCTGTCAAGCTAAATAAATCAGTGCTGCAGCTGAATGGCGTACCGGAAAAGCAAACGATGGTAACAATAAAACAATAACTCAATAAAACAACAACACCGATCTGTGCCAAAAAAAGAGTAAAAAATATATGCCCGAAGCATGGGGGCAATCTGTCCCTAATGTTAGGGGCAAATCGCCCCTCCACCCCTGCCCCCATGTTTCGGCATATATGCTCTTTTTTTTTAACTGTAGTGGTGAAGTCACCTCCTACAGCACTGGAGTCACTGATTCATGTATCATGAGAGCAAACACTGTTGCTGTCGAGATAAATAAATCAGTGCTGCAGCTGAATGGCGTACCTACAAAGAAAATAATGGTTAACAATAAAACATAGTAAACAGTAAAGTATAAAAGAATTACATACCTGACAAGCAAACATGATAAAACATAGTAACAATAAAACATTGCAGTTAAAAAATACAGTAAAACAGAGCAGAACAATAGAGAGAGATCAATAGAGAGAGAATAGAGAAATTAAAACGACAAATATTTTTGGCTTTTTTTTTTTTTTTTGTTTCCAGGTTTGGGTCTCTAAAAATGCAATGGCATCTTTAGAGACCCTGTGAAAGTGTGTCCTAGTCTGTGCAGTGCTGTACCCTACGCTAATACTCCACTAGTGTGTGGTAGCATTCAAAACATTCACCGAGACCAGATTGGTCAGGACAGGAGGGACAACAATAGCGGGTGTCACTCCAATCCACGCTTGCCACAGACACAACATCTTCTTTGGGGTGCTCGATTGGTAGGGGTACCAGGGAGGACATACAGAAAATGCCTCCCATGCAGCCGGCTCACTGCATTTGCATTGGGAAGTTGGACCACAGCACCATCTAGAAACAGAAGGGCTGTGATGATCTCTTCTTGGAATTTAAGGAAGGATCCAGTTCGTCCTGAAGCTTTGTATCGCACATAAGCATTCAGCAGAGCCAATTGGAATAAGTATACAGACACTTTTTTGTACCAGCGTCTGGCCTTACGGGCAATTAAGTACTGGCCATCAACTGGTCATTGAGGTCCACCCCTCCCATATTAAGGTTGTATTCGTGGACACAGAAGGGTTTCTCCACAACACCAGTCGCCGTTTGAATTTGAACCGTCGTGTCTGCGTGAAGGAACAGAATGAAATTATTCTTATTATCCCTCCACTTCACAGTGAGCAAATCATTACATCTCAATCAGGCTCTCTCCCCCAGCCTAAGATGGGAATCTACAAGCTGCTTGGGTAAGCCCCGGCAATTAGATCGCACGGTGCTACATGCGCCAAGTCCTTGATCAAACAAGTGACTAAAAAGTGGCACGCTTGTGTAATAATTGTCCATGTACAAGTGGTACCTGTCATGGTTATGCAATAGAGTTGTCTGTCAGCTTACCTGTCTCCATGTGTTCATCTCTAGAGACCAGCTGACCCTCACCTGACTGCTTTTGTAAACTCTCCTTTAGCATGGCTCCACCCCAGCTCCTATCAGGGAACCCTATATTAACCTGTGCACTGCAAGCCAGCAGTGCTGATCAACCATTGTGTGTTAGCTTTCATGTGTGCTTGCTGTGTTTCCTACGTCTGATTCCAGTTACTGACTTTGGCCTGTTCTTAACTATTCCTGTCTGCTCGTGACCCTGACCTTTGGTGTGTCCCCGACCATCCCTGTTTGTCTGTAACCCTGAACCTTGGTGTAAACTCTGTTGTCCTTTTCTGCTTATGGCCCTGACCTTGGCTTGTCCCTTACTTTCCTTGTTGTTCCAGCCTGCTGCCTTCTTCCTCTTCTCCTGTAGTCTACCATGAGCGTGAGCTGTGAGACCCTGGGGGCCGCAACCTGGAGCCAGACTGCAGCGCAGTCCATCCTCACCACTAGAGGCTCTGGTGAACACCTGCTGGCTCTTAGACTCTGCACCCTGGGGAATCGATGCTCTAGCTCCCAGTGGGATCTGTGTCAGTGATCCAGTAGACCTGCTTCCTGAACCTCCCAGGGTTCAATCCGCAGCAGTCAGTCCTAGGGTCCACTACCTAGCGGTGCACTTCTGACTCCTACAGAGTGCATCTGTCACCTAGCCTCAAGGTGACCTGACGGTACCCCTTTCTGAATAAGGGTGACACCAAGTCCCACACAATCTTACCAGCGCTCCCTATGTAGTCTGGGCAGTTCTTCAGCTCTACGTAACTATCTCTTCCCTCGTAAACCATAAAACTATATGTATAGCCTGTTGCCCTGTCACAGAGCTTATACATCTTGACCCCATATCTGGCACGCTTGCTGGGAAGATACTGTTTGAATGACAAGCGGCCAGAAAACTTAATCAGGGACTCATCAACGCAGACAACTTGATCGGGAGTAAACAAGGCTGAAAACTGTTGGTTGAAGTGGTTTACGAGGGGCTGAATTTTGTAGAGCCGATTGTATCCAGGGTCACCCCGAGGACGACAGAGTTCATTGTCATTAAAATGCATGAACCACGAGATCTGCTCGTATCGTGTCTGGGTCATTTAGGCAGAGAACACGGGCATATGGTAAATTGGGTCAGTGGACCAATATGACCGCAACTCACTTTTTTTAGATATGCCCATGAGGAAGGATAGGCCCAGGAAGGTCTTAAAATCAGAGACCATAATAGGTCTCCAATCTCTGGCAAGGGTCAACTGGGGAAGAAGGAAGGAGCGTAGCTCCGCAAACGCGTCAACTATCCCTGCACGAACCCGGAAGTGACCCCGTTCCCCTGATCACAAGCAGTACGCTCGAGCGGCAGGAAACACTGATCATGCAGCAGCGCAGCCTGTCATGTGAAGAAGATCTTCACTTCATGATGTGATTGGACCCTACTCCCGGGACTTCTGGCACCTCCTATCTGTTATCCACATGCCTGTTTACATGTAGCCTTGTGAGTACCCATTTTAAAAGATGCATTAAATTCGTTTTTAATACTGCACTTAGAGTGGCACCCTTGTTGTTCTTTTTCTTCAGTACCCAGAGGATTGCTTCTTCCATATCTACAGGGCTGCCTTCTACAGTTGCTTTTAAATACAATGGACTATATTTCAGTTCTTTCGGACTTTTAGCAGTTAACAGTTCATTTTGCTTTTATTACCCATTATATTGTTTTTTGTTCCCAGTTTTGCATTTATGTTTCTAGCTGTGTATTCAATTTCCCTAACCACTTTATCCTCTCTTCACAAAGTGCAATAAGGTTGGGGGGGTTACAGCTGTTTTCTAATTGTGTTGAACCTAGCGCTCACACTCACATGTTGTAACCTCCCTTATGGGACTTGCCACGTCACCAAGTGTTACTGCAGTGCTGGATGTACGACCAGAATGTACTAGGCCGCTGGTGCCTGCCAGTTCACCAGAAGTATGAGCCGCACTAGTACTGGCTCTCTGCTCCATACGAGAGCCCTGCGATTCTTGCACCTCAACAACAGCAGAAGAACAGGGTCGGGTATGCCTGACCTTGGCAGGGACCACTACTCCGTCATCAGAGCTATCTGCCAGGGTGCTGTTGCTGTCTACAGGATTACTACGTATTCTGAGCCTGAATCTGACAGATGGGTGACTTCCTCTTCACTCTCATCTGTCATGCTCAGAAACGTGTAGGATTCTTTACTAGTGTATTTTCGCTTGGAAATTTTGGTCCTAAATTTACTGTGCAACTAACATTAAAGAGCAACTGATTGTCAGCGACTGGTTCAAACGCTACCAGAAAAACTGTTAGCGTTCGCGGGGATCAGACCTGATTCTGCGAACACTGCAGTTATGTGTTTAGTGTTTTGCAAGTTACAATGATCAATTTAAACTGCATTTGGGTGGGCTGGGCTGGGCTGGGCGGAGGGGCTAAACGCAGGTATAGATCTGATCAGATCAAATATTGATCCCTTCACACTATACTACTAAGGGAGGTGTATGGTGCGTGCATGGGTGTTAGTGCTACTGGCACTAATTTGACTCTGCCTGGGGCGACGCAGACTCTAACTGACGCTAAAACCAAACTGATATCACCCGCCGGCTGATCAGGGGGTAAAACTTTTATTTAGGTAATATACGGCGGGTACTCTGACGCTATAAAAAAATAACTAACTAACCAGCGTCACCCGTAACACTAATACGGTGATCACTGGTGACAGGGGTTGATCAAGGGGTTAAACCTTTATCAGGGGGTGTCAGGGGGGTACCCTAAAGTTACTTGGGCCTACCACTAACTGCTCTAATGCTGATTAGTGTAACAAATGACACCAGTACAGTGATCAAAGAAAAATATGAACACTGCACTGGGTGACACTGTGACAGGGAGTGAAGGGGTTAACTGGGGGGGGGGGCGACCGGGGGGTGATCGGGGGTGATAAGTGTACCTACATGTACTGGCGTTAGTGTAGTGTTGGTGCAACTTACTTTGAGATGTCTCCTCACCTCTCTCTGAAACGAAAAGAGTTCCACGAGAGGCGAAGACATCACTTCCCCTGCCTGTGTTTACACTTACAGGCAGGGGAAGGATTTCATTTGTCAGAACCGATCAGCAGGTCCAGGCCATAAATCATTGGCCTGGACCTGAAGATTGATCGGTTCTAGGTGGAATCCGATGGTTGCGAGCACGGCAGGCGCACCCCCTGGCGGCGAGAGCGCACCGTTGGCATTGTGCCGCAGTATATGTACGCGAGACGGTCGGGAACCGGTTAAGGCTCGTGGTTATTATGCATTTTTTATGCGATTTGTGAAAATGTGTCTAATGACCAGCTTCTGTTGAGCAGTCATTTTCGAAAGCCAGCATTCAATCAGTGCTTGCAGCCAATGGCTGCAGTGCTGATCTGTGTATTCTGATGAGGGGATTTCTCTGTCAGATTACAATAGTGCGATGAGAGAGATTCCCACATCCACTCATCACTTCCTACGGGTTGAACAAAAAAAAATACATGTATACCCAGGCTTGTTGCCTAAAAAATTACTCTTTCTTAACCCACTTTTATGTTATTCACTCTAGGAAACTACGGTATGTAAGTAACTCCATTGCTCTTCAGCTTGGCAAAATCATCTTTTTAGTCAAACGATCGCAATACCTTAGCAATATCCTCTTATTTTAGTCAGATCACCGTATTCTTCCTGGTCTTGTATTGAATGGCTGCTCTGCTTCATAGTAACCACAGTGGGTCACTTGCATGGCATGGCCACCATTCAGAGAAGGCCTTGCATTTTTCCAAGTGAAGGCAAAGCTTTCTCGGGTTGGACGAAGTGGAGAGGCAGTGTCACGATCTCCACCTCGTCTAATCAGGGGACAGTTTGCATTGATTGCATTAATTGTGAAAAATGCAAAGTGTTCTCTGAATGTTGAGGGTGCTGAGCGAGCGAACCCCTTTAGTTACTATGCAGCAGTGCAACCATTCAGAAGACTGTGGGCATCACTGTAGTAGCAAGGACTACTACAGTGATTTCCAGCTTCTACTGGTTTGGAATATGCATTCTTACAGTGGCCCAACCTGGACATATGAAATCATGCAATACAAATCATACCTGAAATTCAGCTTTAATTCATAATGTCTTTTTTGTTTAAACATACTTAAAAACATTGCAGTACAAAGACACAGAGTGCCAAGAGAGTGAGCAGTTGGATAAAATAAAAAGAAATGCTCCTGTCAGCCAGCTTAGTGAAGTGTTCCAGACACAACAGTGACAGCTGCTGAGCACATACATAAATACAAACACAATATTTTTGGTTGTAGAACTTGCAGACAGAACAGAATGGACACAGTGGTGACAGGAACAGATGCAGGATACTGCACCGGAGAGCATGGAGGAGATGGTGGAAACTTCCATTGCATGTTATACATAACTAAGACAGGTGTGAAGTGTTTACACTGAAGAAGGAAGGCTACTCAGAGTCTGGTCAGATTACCTATGACCCAAAATGACTCATAGCTTATTCCTATGGTAACATTAAGCAAATCATTTTTGATGGACACAGAGCATTTGGAAACTATCAAAGTCCATTTTTTACATACCCTTGTTGCATAGAGGATACTATTTAAGGCCTAATATTTCCACTTCTAAATATTAAGTGGATCTCCAGTACTTTCCATATCAATCAGTCCATTGATACTCAAGGGGATGTTAAACAGACACCTGTCATGACAGAAATATTTGGACTGCTATTGTGGATCTCTCTCTGAAAATTCTAGTAGCCTGTATGTCTCTAGCTTCTGGTATTGTATGAGTCTCTGACCCAAGGGAAGCATGTAACCAGCAAAGTCATCAAAAACATGATCTGTATGTACTGTATGCTCCAGCTAATTTGCAATTCAGTAAATAATTTCCCCGTTTTCCAAAAGGGTAAATGTAAACATAAAATCAGCATGTAGCAATAAAAAATAATAGTAAAAATAAATATCAATAAACATTAAAGTGGTTCTAAAGGTAAAAGTTTTTTTTATCTGAATACATGCATTAAGATAAAAAACCTTCTGTGTGCAGTAGCCCCCCTAATACTTACCTGAGCCCCATCGCGATCCAGCGATGTTGCATGAGAGACCCAGCTGTCCAGGACTCTCTCCCTGATTGGCTGCCATTGGCTCCGCTGCTATTAATCAAAGTCAGTGAGCCAATGAGGAGAGAGAGGGGGTGGGACAGAGTCGCAGCTCTATGACTGAATGGACACACAGAGCAGTGGCTCTGCTCGGCTGCCCCCATAGCAAGTTGCTTGCTGGTGAGGCGCTCGGCAGCAGGGAGGATCCAGGAGTGCTGAAGAGGGACCCGAGAAGAGGAGGATCTGGGCTGCTCTGTGCAAAATCACTGCACAGAGCAGGTAGGCATAAAATGTTTGTTATTAAAAAAAAAAAACAAGACTTTAACCAGTTAACAACTGGCCAGTTGTACTGCAGCAGGTCGGCTCTCCTGCGTGAATCGTCATCATTGTAAATCGGCTCGCGCAGTTGCGGGCGCGTGAGAGCCACTGGCCTAAACTGATGAATACATTTTTTTATATATTTTTTTTGGATATGTATTATAGCAAAAAGTTAAAAAAATGTTTTTTGTCGCTCTTTGTTTATAGCGCAAAAAATAAAAACTGCAGAGTTGATAAAATATGACCAAAAGAAAGCTCTATTTGTGGGGAAAAAAGGACGTTTTTTTTTTATTTTTTAAATTTTTTTATAAATCTTTTTATTACATTTCTTAATAAACAAACAAGACAAAACACAAGACATCATACACATTTAACCAAAAATATAATAATAAAATCCAATATAACAATTATTAATACAAAGGGGAAAGGAAAAAAAAGGGGGGGGGAAGAGGGGGAAAATAAAGTAAATATTAATTCCTTCTTTTCCCGATAACCCCAAACATTTCTCACATGGGAACGCACATATTATAAATAATTGCCCCCATGGGCATTAGATGCTGTATATGGTTTGTCCAGCCACTTTGCCCACACTTTATCATACTTACTAGGATAACCCCTATTCATGTAAGTATCTCTATACAATGGAATATTATTATTTACCAATTGTTTCCAATATGAGAGTGTAGGGGAACGAGATTTCTTCCAATGCAACGCAATAGCTTTTTCTTGTGTAGAATAATGTTATATTAGCAAACACTCGCTCAGACACTGTAGGAAGAATAGTCTCTACCAGACCCAGTAAACAGGCAAACTTTGAAACCGGTAAAGGAGCAGAAGTGATAGAGTTCAATAAATCCACCACTTCCACCCAAAAAATAACTACGGTATGGGCAAGTCCAGAAAATGTGTGTAAAATCCCCCTGAATTGCTCCCCCTGAATTGCATGACCCAATTTATATTGGGTCATGCAATCTCTCAAAGATATCAAAGATCGCAAAGGGAAATCCCACACACCCCTCCAATCCTCCATATGTAAATCTGGTATATCTTGCACCCACCTAGCTCTAAGAACCTCTAATGGCAGGATAGAAATTAATATAAGATGAGAGTACAATCTCAAGGTGGGCTTATCCAGACACTCAGACCTAAGCACTAATTCTAAAGTGGATTGTCTAATCGTTAAACTATCGTGGAAGCTATGCATGAAAAGTATGTAGAAGCTGGAAATATCTAAATAAATGGGAACTTCGGCCGTTAAAAGTTAAAGTAAGTATAGAAAAGGTAGATCATTTCCGATCAGTAATCACTTGAGAAAGTAATTTAATATTATATTTAGTCCATGCAATAGGCTCTGGTGCTTTAAAAAATTGAGGAAGAGTAGGATTAAACCCTAAAGGGGCACTTGGAAAAAACGCACCCTTAGGATAATGCTCACATCTAAGACCAGCCTCCCAAGCTCTAATAGTAATGACCATTGAAGGAGTCAACTGGTATGGTGCCCTACGGCCCCTAAATAAAGGAACCCTAAGAGCATCCATAGAGCCTACTACTGCCGCTTCCAGCCGCCTAGAGGAGTTATATATATCAGGGTTCAGTCACCATGCGGCCGTGAGCAACTGAGTGGCTAAAAAGTATTTATATAAATCCGGAAAGCTAGTCCTCCCTGCTCACAAGGGCGCATCAGGGTGGTTAGTTTATACCTGTTGTTCTTCGATCCCCATAAAAAAGATGAAAAAAGGTGTGTTTAATTTTGTAAAAAAAGGACATAGGAAGCCACTGGGGAGAGTGTCTAAATAAGTACATAAATGTTGGCATAAATTTAATTTTTAAAAGATTAATACATCCCAATAAAGACAATGGTAGAGACTTCCATACTTTCAATTTTGACCCAATATCTCCCAGAAACAGAGTCAAATTCAGGGAAATAAATTCAGAAACTTGGCGGGAAATTACAACACCTAAATATTTAAAATTCTCCACCCACTGCAATGGAATATCATTCAAAGCTGTACTACGGGCCTCCATATCTATTGGAAACAGCAAGGACTTGCTCCAATTTACCTTCAGCCCTGTGACGGTTGAAAAGGAGTCCAATATCTTCACCTCCAAGCACCTTGAAGAGAGGGTCCAGCATCATTTAAAAATAGCAAAAGGTCAGCTGCATACAAGGCTACCCTCTCCTCCAACCAACCAATCCGCAATCCCTTAATATTGGGGGAAGTGCGTAAAGCCTCCGCCACAGGCTCCATAGCAATAGCAAAGAGGGTCGGAGAGAGAAGGCAGATCTGCTGAGTTCCCCTGAACAATGAAAAAGCAGTTGACAAGCCTCCCCCCACCTTCACTGCAGCTGTTGGATTTCTATATAAGACCTGCAACCATTTTATAAATACTATTGGAAAGCCCATTCTGAGGTGCCGTGATGAGGCTCTGTGGCTTGCGCATGCATTTGCAAATGTGTACAGACTAAACACCTGCTTTTAACGCATACTGTTAGACAGGTTTAATTGGTTGTCTGCGGGCTGGTCGGTAAGTTAAGCTTGTTTTTTTCCCCTTTGGATTTATCCTCGGCCTTGCTTATACCTGTTGTTAGCCTTCCAATGCTTCTTACTGCGATAGCCAGCTATAGATTGGGGCAAGTGGCGGCTTTTTTGTATCACTGTCGTGTTTTTTTTGGTCAGGCAACACACTGACACCTTTGCAGCCATTGTGCTATATGCTAGGTGTTCAGTGTGCCCCTGTACCTTTAAAAAGGGGTGGCTCCCCTTCAGTCCACCTGCTCTAACCTATCCATCAGAACGCATGTGCCTCCACTGTGGGGACACTTATAAGTTAGTGTTAGGTACCACAGATACCAGGATGCCTTGACGAAGCTCTGTGGCTTAAGCATGCATTTGCAAATGTGTGCAGACTAAACCCCTGCTTTTAGCACATACTGTTAGACAGGTTTAATTGGTTGTCTGCGGGCTGGTCGGTAATTTCGGCTTGGTTTTTTCCCTTGGATTTATCCTTGGCCTTGTTTATAGTACACATGTAGGCTGATCATAACAGGAACATAAACTGGAATAAATGTGTACAAAGTATAGAAAGTGGCAGACATATAACAACTGTAAAAAAAAAGTGACACCCACCGGTCAGAGATATGAACACCACATATTCCCCTTTTTTCTCAATATTAAAAAATACAAACAACAGTGTACAGAATTATATTTTCAACTGTACTTTTCATTTTGGTCCACACAAGAGGCCCTATGATTCTTTGAATATGTCTAGGACATATGGTCTCCAGTTTGGTTGTTACCAGTAGAAATACGAAAATGTGCTCTGTCAAATGAAACTTCTGAAAAGTTCTACCTAACCGGAGCAGGACAACTGGCATTCCACATGTGCCCATCAGACTGTTTATATGTGTAAGGTCCTCGATGACTTGTCACTCTAAGCAAATTTAAAAAATTGAATTTGTCCATGTTTGAGCTAGCCAGTTTTTTACTCCCTTTGCGCTTGGCAATTCTTGTGTAGTTGCATGTCTAGGTCACTCTCTAGAACTTTGTAAGAAAAACTTTCCAAGATTTCCTTGTAACATTTGTAGTCTGAAGAGCTTCTTTAACCGCTTGCCGACCAGCCGCCGCAGTTGCACTGCGGCAGAATGGCATGGGCAGGCAAATTGGCGTTATGTTACTTCGCTCCTTCTGGTGGCCACTAGGGGCGTGCGTGCACCGGCAGTTCGACCCGGGAGCCGATGCGAGTGCCTAGCGGTCTCGATGACCGCCGGGCTCCCACAAACACTCGTAACACGGCGATAACCGGGATCTCTGTGTGTAAACACAGAGATCCCGGTTCTCTGTGGGGAGAAGTGACAGATCGTCTGTTCATACAGAGTATGAACAGCAATCTGTCATCTGCCCTAGTCAGTCCCCTCCCCCCTTCAGTTAGAACACACACTAGGAAGCACAATTAACCCCTTGATCGCCCCCTAGTGTTAACCCCTTCCCTGCCAGTGACATTAAAGTAATCAATGCATTTTTTTAGCACTGATCACTGTATTAATGCCAATGGTCCCAAAAATGTGTCAAAATTGTCCGATGTGTCCGCCATAATGTCGCAGTCATGATAAAAAAAAAAATCGCAGATCGCCGCCATTACTAGTAGAAAAGAAAATAATAATAAAAATGCTATAAATCTATCCCCTATTTTGTAGACGCTATAACTTTTGCACAAACCAATCAATATAAGCTTATTGCAATTTTTATTACCAAAAATATGTAGAAGAACACATATTGGCCCAAACTGAGAAAAAATTTGCTTTTTTTTAAAAAAATGGGGATATTTATTATAGCAAAAAGTAAAAAATATTGTGTTTTTTTCAAAATTGTCACTCTTTTTTTGTTTATAGCGTAAAAAAAAAGGCAGAGATGATCAAATACCACCAAAAGCAAGCTCTATTTGTGGGAAAAAAGGACGTCAATTTTGTTTGGGTGCAACGTCACACGATTGTGCAATAGTCAGTCAAAGCAACGCAGTGCCGAAACGCAAATAGTGCTCTGGTCAGGAAGGGGGTAAAATCTTCCGGGGCTGAAGCGGTTAAAGTGGTTGTACACCCCTAAAATGAACAACACATATCCCTCTAGAGTGTATACTAGCCCCAATTCAAATAACTTAGTGTGGTTCCTATCTCCTCTGTCTTCCCTCTGCTATTTGCATGAGTCACTTCTGACAGGTTTTGCCTACAACCACAGAATCTCCAGGGATGGCCCCGCCCCCACTCCAGCACACAGTCAATTGACAGCCTCAGCTGTGCATGTTTCTATGTTTCCCTATGAGACTGTGTACAGGCAGCCCCAAGTTACGAACACAATAGGGACTATAGGTTTGTTCATAAGTCGAAGTTGTTTGTGCATTTGTAAGTGTAACTTCTGGTCGGAACACTGCGTTCCTAAGTGTAACTGCCACCTGTGCAGGATGTGGGATGTTCCGGGCAATTGTTATGTTATCTGGGGCATAGTACGGCAGTGTGGGATGTGTTCTGAAGTGTTCGAAAGTGCTTGAAAGATATCCAGGACACGCATGGAGCACAAGTGGCCGGCATTTGAGGCCGTTCGTAAGTAGGAGTCATTCGTAACTCGGATGTTCGTAACTCAGGGACTGCCTGTAGAGGGAAAGTGCCCATTCTCTGCTCTCAGATTACACTCAGCTCCCTGCTCTATGCTGTGCAGTGTTTGACATCAGATCCCCATCCCCTGCCTCCTGAACTTTAGAAATGCAGTGTATAATGTGTGCTTTGGGAGGCTGTAGAGGAGACAGGGCTACAGATACACAGGTGCAACTTACAGTGGATATAAAAAGTCTACACACCCCTGTTAAAATGTCAGGTTTCTGTGTTTTTAAAAAAATGAGACAAAGATAAATAATTTCAGAACTTTTTCCACCTTTAATGTGACCTATAAACTGTACAACGCAATTCAAAAACAAACTGAAATCTTTTAGTGGGGGGAAGTAAAAATAAAAAACTAGAATAATGTGGTTGCATAAGTGTGCACACCCTCTTATAACTGGAGATGTAGCTGGTAAGCAATCACATTCAAACTCATGTTAAATACGAGTGAGTACACACCTGCCATCATTTAAAGTGCCTCTGCACATATGAAAACCAGAATCAACAATTTTAATCTTATGGAAAAAATATTCCACACACTACAGAATACTAACCATTTTTACATTAAAAAATGGGACCCATGGCTTAACCATGCCAATCTCTGTTTCAACCCTGATTAACTTTACCAAGTATTGGTGATTGAAGAACAATATAATATATTTATTATACTTTGTATACTTTGTACCCAATAAATATAGTTTGTAAACAAAGTGCCTCTGAATAATCCCAAATAAAGTTCAATTGTTCTAGTAGGTCTTTCCTGACATTATTTTAGTCACATCCTACAGCAAAAGCCATGGCCTGCAGAGAGCTTCCAAAGCATCAGAGAGATCTAATGGTTAAAAGGTATCAGTCAGGAGAAGGGTACAAAATAATTTCCAAGGCATTAGATATACCATGGAACACAGTGTAGACCAGTGTTTCTCAACTCCAGTCCTCAAGGCGCCCCAACAGGTCATGTTTTCAGGATTTCCATCATTTTGCACAGGTGATTTGATCAGCTTCACTGCCTTAGTAATTACCACAGCTGTTTCATCTGAGGGAAATCCTGAAAACATGACCTGTTGAGGTGCCTTGAGGACTGGAGTTGAGAAACACTGGTGTAGACAGTCATGATCAAGTGGTGAAAATATGGCACAACAGTGACATTACCAAGAACTGGACGTCCCTCCAAAATTGATGAAAAGACGAGAAGAAAACTGGTTAGGGAGGCTGCCAAGAAGCCTACAGCAACATTAAAGGAGCTGCAGGAATATCTGGCAAGTACTGGCTGTGTGATACATGTGACAACAATCTCCCGTTTTCTTCATATGTCTGGGCTATGGGGTAGAGTGGCAAGGCAGAAGCCTTTTCTAAAGAAGAAAAAAATCGAAGCTGGGATAAATTTTGCAAAAACACATCTGAAGTCTTCAAAAAGCATGTGGGAAAATGTGTTATGGTCTGATGAAACCAAGGTTGAACTTTTTGGCCATAATTCCAAAAGATATGTTTGGTGCAAAACCAACACTGCACATCACCAAAAGAAAGCCATACCCACAGTGAATCATGGTGGTGGCATCATCATGCTTTGTGGCGGTTTTTCTTCAGCTGTAACAGGGGCCTTAGACAAGGTAGAGGGAAATATGAACAGTTCCAAATACCAGTCAATATTGGCACAAAACCTTCAGGCTTCTGCTAGAAAACTGAACATGAAGAGGAACTGCATCTTTCAGCATGACAACAACCCAAAATATACATCCAAATCAACAAAGGAATGGCATCACCAGAAGAAGATTTTGGAATGGCCCAGCCAGAGCCCAGATCTGAATCCGATTGAAAATCTGTGGGGTGATCTGAAGAGGGCTGTGCACAGGAAATGCCCTTATAATCTGACAGATTTGGAGTGTTTATGCAAAGAAGAGTGGGCAAATATTGCCAAGTCAAGATGTGCCAACAAAATATTAGTTTAAGGGTGTGCACACTTATGCAACTATATTATTTATTTTTTTATTTTAATTCTCTCCTCCTAAAAGATTTCAGTTTGTTTTTCAAAAGAAGTTGTACAGTTTATAGGTCACATTAAAGGTAGAAAAAGTTCTGAAATTATTTATCTGTCTAATTTTTTTACATCACAGAAACCTGACATTTTAACAGGGGTGTGTCGACTTTTTATATCCACTATGTATGTAGGGGGATTTGTTTCATCTCTGGGTATCGCCTGATTCTAGTCACTTCAGTGGGTATGTGTAAGGGTTTATAACCACTTTAAGGCTTCTGTTAAATCTTTCAATCTCTCCATTTGGTTGTGGGTAATAAATTGAGGATTTCCTATGCACAATATTTCTCTTTCTCAAGTAGGGATTACAACTGAATTTTGTCAGATACTGTCAGTCTGTGTCATATACAGTACTAGTTCCTTTGGATTACCATCCCTGCTGAAGACTGTGGTCAGAATTTGTCAGGGATACTACAAGTTTAATCAATATCATAGACCTTCTTCTTAAACTATTTATAATGACTGTGTGACATGGCCACAGGCCCCTGAAGACGCATGTTGATGACGAAACGTTGGGCGATGATAGAGACTGGCGACGCAGGACGCAGTGGGACGGTGACACGGTGGCCATCTTTGTGGTTAGAAGTGCTGGACGCTTCACACTGCTGTATACCTTCTTACTAAATGTGAGTGGTTTTATCTTTTCAATAAATCATCCTTGTTTATGGAGATTGCGCAATGAGCGTTTTCTTTTTATTCCCTACGTACCACGATCTTGAGGTGCATATGCATACTGGAATATACTTGGTTTAATATCCAGCTACCAAAAGGAGATCTAAAGCCTTCCATTTAGTTCATAGGGGAATATGTTGGTGCTACTCCATTAGAAGATCGTTGGTTTATTCTATGAAGACTGCCTTTTTTCTACACACGTGTATAACCCATACACTGATGGTAAGGGTCAGTTTGTTTGGGTGTTGGTGACGGTGTTTTCATCTCTCTTCTGTGTCTCCTTTCAATATGGATCTCACTGATTAGAGTATTTTTTCTTCTTGACGGAGAGGACTTTTGTTTGACCATATTTATTTTGGTTTCCTATTGGGACATTTTTACATTAATATTTTTAGCGCTGCACCATTCCTATTGATATCTCTTCAATTGTATCCAGCAATTTTTGTGTCAGCAGCTTCCATTATATGTTTTATTAAGCGCAACAGAATCTGTTTTATATTATAGACTTATGCCGCGTAAACACGGTCGGACTTTACGGCAGACTTTGCCCGTCGGACTTTTCGACGTACTTTACGACGGACTTTCTGAATGAACGGACTTGCCTACACACAATCCACCAAAGTCTGTCGAATTTGTACGTGATGACGTACGACCGGACTAAAATAAGAAAGTTCATAGCCAGTAGCCAATAGCTGCCCTAGCGTGGCTTTTTGTCCGTCGAACTAGCATACAGATGAGCGGACTTTTCGACCGGACTCGAGTTCGACGGATAGATTTAAAACATGTTTCAAATCTAAGTCCGTCCAACTTTTGAGCAAACAAAGTCCGCTGGAGCCCACACACGATCAAATTGTCTGACGAAATCCCGTCCCTCGGACAAAGTCTGCCGTAAAGTCCACTCGTGTGTACGCGGCATTAGAAGCTGTGGCCACTGGATTACTCCAAAGACCAAGCACGCAGTTAAGTCCACGACTCCCCTCTGTTAATACTGCCATTGCATTTTATTTAGGATTGTAGTCAGTGCAGACTCTGACTATGGTGGCTGCCAATTGGGGGTTCTAGGAAAATATTTGGTAACGCTTCAGCCCCCCTAGCAACTCTACTGCCTTCCTAAGAAGTAAGTTCCACTTTACAGCATTTGTAGCTGCTGAATTATATTCAAAGAAACTGGGGAACCAAGAGCATCACAGATTGTTTTTACTAGTTCATACCTCATCATTTCATCCAAACTCACAGGTATCATAAAAGTCTTCAAAGCAGCTATAAATTGGACTGTGGATTTGCTATCCTTTCTAATACTCTGAATCCTATATACATTCCAGGTCCTTTTTAGCAGTGTTTGGTCACAGAGACATCTGCTTAGCTCAGAAATAGTCAGTAGTAGAGGAATAAAACATTCTCCCTGGCTTTTAAAACTGAAGAGGAACCAGATTGTTTATTCCGAATTCAGGAAAATGAAACCCTATATATCCATAGACATCAAAAAAAGATACAGTGTCTTGCAAAAGTATTCACCCCCCCCCCCCCTTGGCATTTTTTGTGTTTTGTTGCCTCACAACCTGGAATTAACATGAATTGTTTGAGGATTTGTATCATTTAATTTACAGAACATGCCCACAACTTTGAAGATGTGTTTTTTTTTTTATTGTGAAGCAAACAACAAATAGGACAAAATAACAAAAAAAGTCAATATGCATAACTATTAACCCCCCTAAAGTCAATACTTTGTAAATCCACCTTTTGCGGCTATCACAGCTCCAAGTCGCTTTGGACAAGTCTCTATGAGCTTGCCACATCTTACCACTGGGATTTTTGCCCATTCCTCCTTGCAAAACTGCTCCAGCTCCTTCAAGTTGGATGGTTTGCACTTGTGAACAGCAATATTTAGGTCTGACCACAGATTTTCTATTGCATTGAGGTCTGGGCTTTGACTAGGCCATTCCAACACATTTACATGTTTCCCCTTAATCCACTTAATCCACTCAAGTGTCGCTTTAGCAATGTGTTTGGGGTCATTGTCCTGCTGGAAGGTGAACCTCCGTCCTAGCCTCAAATCACACACAGAGTGGTACAGGTTTTGCTCAAGAATATCCCTGTATTTAGCACCATCCATCTTTCCCTCAACTCTGACCAGTTTCCCAGTCCAGACTGCTGAAAAACATCCCCACAGCATGATGCTGCCACCACCATGTTTCACTGTGGGGAAGTGTTCTTTGGTTGATGTTATGTGTTGGGTTTGCGCCAGACATAGCGTTTTCTTTGATGGCCAAAAAGTTCAATTTTAGTCTCATCAGACCAGAGCCCCTTCCTCCATACATTTTGTGAGTCTCCCACATGCCTTTTTGCAAACTCAAAACGTGCCATTTTGTTTTTCCTGAAAGTAATGGCTTTCTTCTGGCCACTCTGCCATAAAGCCCAACTCTATGGAGCGTATGGCTTATTGTCATCCTATGTACAGATACTCCAGTCTCTGCTGTGGAAATCTGCAGCTCCTCCAGGGTTACCTTAGATCTCTGTGCTGCCTCTCTGATTAATGCCCTCCTTGCCCGGTCTGTGAGTTTTTGTAACGGGGTGCTGATGGGGACGCTCTGATGTAAGGGGTGCTGAGGGGGCCACTCTGATGTGAAGGGGGTGCTGATGGGGACATTCTGATGTAAGGGGGTGCTGATGGGGACACTCTGATGTAAGGGGGTGCTGATGGGGACACGCTGATGTAAGGGGGTGCTGATGGGGACACTCTGATGTAAGGGGGGTGCTGTTGGGGACACTCTTATGTAAGGGGGTGCTGATGGGGACACTCTGATGTAAGGGGGTGCTGATGGGGACACTCTGATGTAAGGGGGGTGCTGATGGGGACACTCTTATGTAAGGGGGTGCTGATGGGGACACTCTGATGTAAGGGGGTGCTAATGGGGACACTCTGATGTAAGGGGGTGCTGATGGGGACACTCTGATGTAAGGGGGTGCTAACGGTGACACTCTGATGTAAAGGGGTGCTGATGGGGACACTCTGATGTAAGGAAGTGCTGATGGGGACACTCTGATGTAAGGGGTGCTGATCGGGACACTCTGATGTAAGGGGACTGCTGATGGGGACACTCTGATGTAAGGGGGGTGCTAATGGGGACACTCTAATGTAAGGGGGTGCTGATGGGGACACTCTGATGTAAGAGGGTGCTGATGGGGACACTGATGTAAGGGGGTGCTGATGGGGACTCTCTGATGTAAGGGGGTGCTGATGGGGACACTCTGATTTAGGGGGACTGCTGATGGGTTCACTCTGATGTAGGGGGTGCTAAAGGGGCCTCTCTGATGTAAGGGGGTGCTGATGGGGCCACTCTAATATGAAGGGGTGCTGATGGGGACACTCTGATGTAAGGGGACTGCTGATGGGGACACTCTGATGTAAGGGGGTGCTGATGGGGACACTCTAATGTAAGGGGGTGCTTATGAGGACACTCTGATGTAAGGGGGTGCTGATGGGGACATTGATGTAAGGGGGTGCTGATGGAAACACTCAGATGTAAGGGGGTGCTAATGGGGTCACTTTGATGTAAGGGGGTGCCGATAGGGCCACTCTGATGTAAGGGGCTGCTGATGGGGCCACTCTGATGTGAAGGGGGTGCTGATTGGGCCACTCTGATGTGAAGGCGGTGCTGATGGGGACACTCTGATGTGAAGGCGGTGCTGATGGGGACACTCTGATGTAAGGGGACTGCTGATGGTTACACTCTGATGTAAGGGGGTGCTGATGGGGACACTCTGATGTGAAGGGGGGTGCTGATGTGGCCACTCTGATGTGAAGGGGGTGCTGATGGGGACACTCTTATGTGAAGGGGGTGCTGATGGGGACACCCTGATGTAAAGGGATGCTGATGGGGACACTCTGATGTAAGGGGACTGCTGATGGGGTCACTGTGATGTAAGGGGGTGCTTATGGGGCCACTCTGATGTGTAGGGGGTGCTGATGGGGGTCACTCTGATGTGAATAGGGTGCTGATGGGGACACTCTGATGTAATGGGGTGCTAATGGAGACACTCTGATGTAAGGAGGTGCTTATGGGGACACTCTGATGTGAAGGGGGGTGCTGATGGGGACACTCTGATGTAAGGGGACTGCTGATGGGGGCACTCTGATGTAAGGGGGTGCTGATGGGGACACTCAGATGTAAAGGGGGTGCTGATGGGGACACTCTGATGTGAAGGGGGTGATGATGGGGACACTCTGATATGAAGGTGGTGCTGATGGGGACACCCTGATGTAAAGGGGTGCTGATGGGGATACCCTGATGTAAAGGGGTGCTGATGGGGACACTCTGATGTAAGGGGACCGCTGATGGGAACACTCTGATGTAAGGGGGTGCTGATGGGGACACTCTGATGTAAGGGGGTGCTGATGGGGACACTGATGTAAGGGGGTGCTAATGGGGACACTCTGATGTAAAGGGGGGTGCTGATGGGGACACTCTGATGTAAGGGGGTGCTAATGGGGACACTCTGATGTAAAGGGGTGCTGATGGGGACACTCTGATGTAAGGAAGTGCTGATGGGGACACTCTGATGTAAGGGGGTGCTAATGGGGACACTCTGATGT
This sequence comes from Lithobates clamitans, assembly GCA_037952925.1. Lineage (NCBI taxonomy): Eukaryota > Metazoa > Chordata > Amphibia > Anura > Ranidae > Lithobates > Lithobates clamitans. The sequence continues at coordinate 209,257 of JBBGZY010002370.1, read as the reverse complement.
AAGGGGGTGCTGATGGAGACACTCTGATGTAAGGGGGTGCTGATGGGGACACTCTGATGTAAGGGGACTGCTGATGGGGACACTCTTATGTAAGGGGGGGTGATGGGGACACTCTGATGTAAGGAGGGTACTGATGGGACACTCTGATGTAATTGGGTGATGAGGTGGACACAATGATTTGAAGGTGGTGCTGATGGGGACAATCTGATGTGAAGGGGGTGCTGTTGGGGACACTCTGATGTAAGGGGGATGCTGATGGGGACACTCAAAATTAAAGTGGGCCCGTCTGGATAAAGTCCAGGGCCAAATTTTTGTCCCAGTCCAGCCCTGTACAAAAGTCATACCGTGGGAGAGTTAAATTATGATTGTAGGTTATCTGAGACGTCACACGCTTTCACACTTTCTATTGACAGACGGGTGATTGGGTAACAGAGACTGGGCTTAGGGAGCACTTGCATTGCAACAATGCAACATTGCCATATTAGATATCACATTGTCAACAGCATCTGCTACAGTTATACAATGCACAATCTCTGAATAACCAGCAATTATGTATATCGACTTGGAGTATTGTTTCACAATTAAGCTTCTATCTCAAAAGTCCTGTCCACAAACAAGTTACAGTGCCTTGAAAAAGTATTCACACCCTTTGAAATTTTCAACATTTTTGTCGTGTTACAACCAAAAACGTAAATGTATTTTATTAGGATTTTATGTGATAGACCAACACAAAGTGGCACATGATTGTGAAGTGGAATGAAATTGATAAATGGTTTTCCAAATTTGTTTACAAATAAATATCTGAAAAGTGTGGTGTGCATTTGTATGTAGCCCCCCTGAGTCAATGCTTTGTAGAGCCACCTTTCTCTGTAATTACAGCTGCAAGTCTTTTTGTGTATGTCCCTACCAGCTTTGCACATCTAGAGAGTGACATTTTTGCCCATTCTTCTTGCAAAATAGCTCAAGATCTGTCAGATTAGATGGAGAGCGTCTGTGAACAGCAATTTTCAAATTTTGCTACAGATTCTCAAGTCTTGTCTTGGATTTAGGTCTGGACTTTGACTGGGCCATTCTAACACATGAATATGCTTTGATCTAAACAAATTCCATTGTAGCTCTAGCTGTATGTTTAGGGTTGTTATCCTGCTGGAAGGTGAACCTCTGCCCCAGTCTCAAGTCTTTTGCAGACTATAACAGGTTTTCTTATAAGATTGCCTTGTATTTGGCTCCATCCATCTTCCTATCAACTTTCCTGTCCCTGCTGAAGAAAAGCATCCCCACAACATGATGCTGCCACCACCATGTTTCATGGTGGGGATGGTGTGTTCAGGGTGATGTGCATTGTTAGTTTTCTGCCACACATAGCTTTTTGCATTTAGGCCAAAAAGTTTAACTGCTGCTGGCTTTTAATTTTTTTTTTTTTTTGGCCGCTTTAATGCTCTCCTTGCCTGGCCTGTCAGTTTAGGTGGAAGGAGATGTTCAAAGCTTGGGATATTTTTTTTAAACTTAACCCTGCTTTAAACTTTTCCACAACTTTATCCCTGACCTGTCTGGTGTGTTCCTTGGCCTTCATGATGCTGTTTGTTCACTAAGGTTCTCTAACAAACCTCTGAGGACTTCACAGAACAGCTGTATTTATTTTGAGATTAAATTACACACAGGTGGGCAATTGGTTCCACTAGATTTTAGTAAGGGGTATCAGAGTTAAGGGGTGCTGAATACAAATGCAAGCCACACTTTTCACATATTTATTTGTAAAAAAATTGGAAAACCATTTATCATTTTCCTTCCACTTCACAATTATGTGCCACTTTGTGTTGGTCTATCACATTAAATCACAATAAAATACATTTACGTTTTTGGTTGTAACATGACAAAATGTGGAAAATGTAAAGGGGTATGAATACTTTTTCAAGGCACTGTATATAAGAAAGCACTTTAGATGGTATAGTTTTTTTTTAAAAAAAGATCATTATATACAGTATATCTTTATACAAGGGAAGCAAATTTGTTACTCCTGCCATAGGTAGGTTGCACAAAATCTCTCCCATTTCTTCCAGCACCTACATCTTATGTAAAGCATGTCCCTGTGCCCATTACCTTCTTATACTCACATTTCCTGCTTTTCCTCGCTGCTTCGTTCCTATGTGGGAGTTGAAGTCTTGAACCTGTGTAAGCTCTGTGTGGGATGATGTCTGAAGGTACCCAGGGCAGATAATGTCCTCTTCTTCCCCATATGATAGTGTTCAGGCCTGACTGCAGTTTCAAGCACTGCTTCTTAGGAGGAACTCACATATTTCCCCAAACCTGGAATAACCAAATAGTCTGCAAAGATCAGGCCAAATAGTCTGCAAAGATCAGGCCATAGATAATATTTTTCGGGGGGGGGGGCCTGTACCCAAAAAATACATTAGTTACTGTGTCACAAGCGAGAGTCTAAAAGATATGTCCAAACTTAAAGAGTAAGTAAAGTCTTCCTGTTTAATTGTACCTACTAGTAAACCTATAATAAGGCTTACCTGTAGGTACTGCATGCACACTGAAAGAACGGCCGATCGTGCCATTTCTTCAGGGCCCTGTGCCGTGACCGCGCATATGCAGTTGTGACATTATCGCGGCTCCGGCCAATCACAGCGCCGAAGCCCGCGAACCCGGTAAAAAACTACAGCCATCTCAGCGGGGTGCGGACGCCTCTGCAACAGCTTTATTCTAAGGAAAGTATTTGCATCGCATACTAGCTCAATATGCCTTTGTCTTACAGGTTTTTTTTAGTTTTTTTAGGATTTACAACTTCTTTACATGTCCAATAATTTGTAAAAAATGAAACAATTCTATTACTATGCTTTTCTACACACAACCTGCCTTGAAGAAGAAGGTCTTTAAAGCGGAGCTCTAGCCCCCCCACTAAAAATTTAAAAGTCAGCAGCTACAAATACTGTAGCTGCTGACTTTTAATATTAGGAAACTTACCTGTCCCGGGATCCCACGATGTCAGCAGCCCAGCCGATATTTTTAATCGGGACTCGCATGCAGCCGATGGCATTTCTTGTAAGGGTACCGGCAGTGAAGCCTTGCAGCTTCACAGCTGGCTATCTACTGCATATGCGCGAAGCATTCTGCACTTTGTGAATGGCTCCGAAGGGAATCAGAAGGGGGGCCGAACTTCCAAAAACAGGTTCCCCCTCAAAAGGTGCCAAATGTGGCAGCAGAGGGGTGGGGGTGGGGGAGCAAACAAGCAGAGCTTCCCCTTTTGGCTGGAGCTCCGCTTTAAAAAAAGTCAGTAACTATATAACAACCAGCAACTGTTGTACAATGCAATAGTGCACTGGTCAGAAGTATGTCATATACAGCTCAGCATACAGCAGGGGTTCTGAAGTTCATATCGCACATAGCACAAGGGACAGGAGTGTGTAATGCGCATAACACCGGAGTCATGCGTGTGTAACACACAAAGAGCAGGGATCAGCAGTGCATAAAACACAACAGGGGTCAGGAGTGTGTAATGCATTGAGCTCAGGGGGCAGGGATATGTAATGCACAAACTGCAGTGGTAGGTGATGCATAGATAAGGAGTCAGGAGAATGTAATGCAAAGGTCAGTAGACAGAGTATAATAAAATTAACCCTGTCTGTACTGTGCTGCCCATTCTAATTAACAGCTGTAAACTAATGCTTGTTCCAACAAGGTAAAAGTTCTAGAAGCTGGCCTTCTCTATGTTAATGAGATGTATTTCAACTTGTCTCCAGCTTTTCTACTGGGACAGACTCACTCTGAAATTGTTCAGAAATTATTGCAGTCAACCATGAGGCTTTCTCTAAACAAAAAAGGTAAGAAATATTTGTAAAACATTTTTTTTAGGTATGTTGTGTGAATGGGAGCACAAAAACATATTATTAATATTATTATTATAATAATACAGAATTCATATTGTGCCAGCAGTTTGTAATTTAGAAAATGAAAGCAGACGGTTCAGTTACAATGCAATTCAATACAGGAGTGATACATTTTATGACTTTGGTGGGAAGAGTTGATGGAGAAAGTAAAATTCCAATTGGTAAATAGAGGTGGGATAGGCTTCCCTAAAGAGATGAGTTGTGAGGGATTGTCTGAAGGCAGGCAGAGTAAAGCCTAGTACACACTAGCAGAGCTGAATGAAAAGAAACCCCTGACAGCTCAGGAGGAGCCGCTGTACTAACTATGCAGTGTTAGTACAGTAATCTCCCCTGTTGTGCTATTGTGTGCTGGCAGGGGAGATCCCCCCCATACCAGAACACTCTGGGCAGCGCTCTCAGCTGAGAGCGCTGATTGGGAGCTGATCAGCAGACCTTTTTTGGCCATGCCCCTTCGACAGAGACAGGCTGAATGTCAGCCGGCCTCTATTGAACCAGCCGATGCCACCCGAAATTTGGCCCGCGTGTACAAGGTTAAGAGATAGTCAGTTAGAATGAGGTAGAGAGCTCCAGATGAAAGGGAAGGCTCTGGAGAAATCATGGAGACAATCATGGCAAGAAGTTATAAGGAGTTAGGGAGCAGGAGGTCTTAGGAAGTATAAAGAAGATGGTTTAGTTGATGTTTTGAGATAAGGTTGGCTTTGTATGTTGTGGTTGGTATTTTGATTGTTTTGTGTTGAGAAAGCGGAAGCCAGTGGAGGGATTGGCAGAGGGGTTTTCCTCAAATTTCACAGTAGAAGTGGAAATAAACTCTACTGCAAGGGTAGTATAAAGTGGTGTAGAGCTACACTTTTCTTTTTGCAGTTTATACTGTAGCAGCAATCTTACATTCTAAGCGGGTTACACCCAATCCCAAACCTAATAGGAATTGGACAATCCCAACCTTTGTAAAAGGCATCATTTTACAATATTGCTAAATATGCAGAGCCATTAAATGGTGCACAAAAGCTTGCATATGAATGCCAAGATACTTGCACAGATACTTGCACCTGGCAGCCTATTTCACTTTTCAGGCGCTATTTTTTTTTTTTTTTTTTTTAGCGCAAAAACGTCTGTAAAACGCCTCGGTATAAAAGGGGTGTACATGTCCGTTTTGCCAGCAGCAGTGTACATACAGCCTTATTATTAAGGCAAATGTACACAGAGCTGTAGATGCAAATATTTTCTTGGAGGCCTAGAACTTAACATTTGAGTTGAGTAGTTTTGGAAAAAAAAACTAGGTAGAGCTTGGGAATGACCTTCTTCATCGCTGTATGGGTTCAGCTGTTTGCAGTTTTTGTTTGCCCTGTTTGTATCTTGGCCAACAATTCTTAATACTTATTGCTTCTGCCTAACTGATGGCAGCCAGAAATACTTGAAAAGTGTGGACAGATGATGGCAAGTTTGCCAGTATGACACTTTTAATTGGTATTTACACACACTGTTGGGTTCAAGCATGTTGGTGTTTTTAGAATTTGCCACTGAGAAGAACAATGCTGACATAGCATCCCTCTGTAAGTTTACAAACATTTAACATGATATACATTATATATATATATATATATACACATACACACACACACATACACACAGTATCTCACAAAAGTGAGTACACCCCTCACATTTTTGTAAATATTTTATTAAATCTTTTCATGTGACTGCACTGAAGAAATGACACTTTGCTACAGTGTAAAGTAGTGAGTGTACAGCTTGTATAACAGTGTAAAGTTGCTGTCCCCTCAAAATAACTCAACACACAGCCATTAATGTCTAAACTGCTGGCAACAAAAGTGAGTACACCCCTAATTGAAAATGTCAAAATTGGGCATATTTTGTGCGGCCACCATTATTTTCCAGCACTGCCTTAACCCTCTTGGGCATGGAGTTCACCAGAGCTTCACAGGTTGCCACCGGAGTCCTCTTCCACTCCTCCATGATGACATCACGGAGTTGGTGTACCACGTACCAGGTGCTGGAGGCCAATGGAGAGAAGGCTTCCTTTGCAGCTAAGTTCCAGACTCCCGTGAAGGTGAGACAGGAGGATTTGGGCACAAAGTAGCACAATTCGCCTGTGAAGTTGCTTGCAGAAAGTTCAGGAATGCTGCTGTTGTGATGAACAGGGTCTGCAGGCAGGTGGCACTTGTGAGGTGAGACGGGTCTGTAAAGTCATTGAGATAAAAGAGTAGTCAACACAAGCCGAGATCAGAACCAAGGTTAAAGCAGAGCAGACAAAGTCAGGTGGAAGCCGGGTCAAACACAAGAAGCAGGCAGAGGGTATCCGTGAGACGAGCTGGGGTCAGGGACTAGAGATAGGCAGACAGGTCGGGAACAAGCCGGGTCAGAAACTAGGGAACACAGGAGCAAGGAATCATAGGAACACAGATAACAAGCTGAGATCAGTCAGCAAGTTCAAGCACTGATTCACTTCCTTATAAAGGCCCATGTGATGTGCTGCTGGGGATGCTGGGTCCTAGAGCCCTTCTCCTATTGTTGGTGCTCTGACAGATGCTGGGTCCTAAAGACCTACTCCTGTTGACAGCGCCCTGACATGGTGGATGTTAGAGACCTTGCACTCCTCCACCTTCCATTTGAAGATGCCTCACAGACGCTTAATAGGGTTTAGGTCTGGAGACATGCTTGACCAGTCCATCACCTTTACCCTCAGCTTCTTTAGCAAGGCAGTGGTCGTCTTGGAGGTGTGTTTGAGGTCATTATGTTGGAATACTGCCCTGCAGCCCAGTCTCCGAAGGGAGGGGATCATGCTCTGCTTCAGTATGTCACAGTACATGTTGGCATTCATGGTTCCCTCAATGAACTGTAGCCCCCCAGTGCTGGCAGCACTCATGCAGCCCCAGACCATGACACTGCCACCAATATGCTTGATTGTAGGCAAGACTCAATTGTCTTTGTACTCCTCACCTGGTTGCCGCCACACAAGGTTGACACCATCTTAACCAAATAAGTTTATCTTTGTCTCAGACTGCAGGATATGGTTCCCGTCTGTGGCATCGCTAGGGGAGTGCGGTCTGCACCAGGGTAACACCTGCTAGAGGGGTGACACCATTCCGACTTTCCCGTGGTTGAGGAAAGCCCTGGCATTTTTTTTTCAGCTGTCCCGGCCGGAACATCTCCAGCACTGCAGCCGCGCTGCCCTGGTATGTGTCCTTCTTCCTCCTCCTACTTCCCTGCTGCTAAACCTGTCACATCAGTGTTACTATCTCCGATTGGGCGGCGCGGCTGCACACTGTTCTCTCCTCTCCAGCTGCCGTCCCGGATGCGTGTACTACAGTTCACCTAGCAGCCCACCCAGCCCTGGCCCCGAGTTGGTGCTGTAACGGGCAGGAGGGGTGTGTCAGCTTGCGTTGAGGGGGTGTCCGCTGCCGGTCCGAGCCCGAGGTAAGGTGTGAGGGGGGGTTGCCATGGTGTCGGCATATCACCCAGTTACACCCGAGAACTAGTGTGGGACTTGGAGGAGTGTATATGTTTAGCACCCTGTGCTGGCCTGAACCGAGGGGGGGCTGGGGGCTGGACACAGCTATATGATATATATATATATATATATATATATATATATATATATATATATATATATATATATATACACATACATACTATGCCTATATATAATATAATATAGCTGTGCACCCCCCCCTCCAGGTTATCAGACATATCTATATTATATATGGGTATAGTAGCTGACTGAGCCACCCACCCTGAGCTGGTCTGATTTGGGGGGGGGGGGTGCTGTGTCCACCATCCAGGTATAGTAGCTGAGCCGAGCCGCCCTAAGCTGGTCTGATAAGGGGGGGTGTCCACAGCACAAATGTAGACAGACAGTGACCCACACCCAAATCAGATCCGTCTTGCAAGCAGAAGGTTTTTTTTTTAAGATATTTTTATTAGTTTTATGACACACAGATGAACCAAAAAAAAAAAAAACCAATATGCTTTACAAAAGCAAAAACAAAACTTGAGCAATCATAGGTATACAGCATCAAATACTAGGCTCGTGCATTTGGGAGACTTATGATAATACATTGTTTAAACATCATACATTCGTATGTAGAATACAATCAAGGTGTCTGTTACTTAGCACCAGTAAAATTCTATATATACAGCATATATAGAGTGGCACGATCTAAAGGCAATCTGCAATCTATTTCTATTGTGAGGGGAGGGTCAGGGGGCTAGCCAGCCACCTGTCCCATATTTTGTGGAATGTTTTGTTTCGTTTCCGAAGTTCAAAGGTAAGTTTGTACATTGGGATAGCATCTTTGATTAGCTTCAGTCATAAGGTTTTTAAAGAGGTCTGTGTTCCCTTCCATGACAATATAGCTTTTCTAACATAAAAGTAGAGAATGCGGAGTAGTCTTTTGGCAGGCGTCGATATTTGCAGGTCACCAAAGATGCCCAGCAGACAATTCTTGGGGTGAATAATGTTAGGGAGGCCTATGGCTGTGGAGATAAAAGAGCCATCCTCTGCCCAGAGGTCCTAAACCCTTGGGCATGCCCAAAAACAGTGTAGGAAGTTGGCTTCTTGGCCGCAGCCGCGGAAACATTCAGCCGTGGGCGACAAACCCATCTTTTTCAACCCGGTTGGGGTGAGGTGAGATTGATGGAAAATTTTTACCTGTATAATGCGGTCTCTTGATGAAATAACTGATGTTTTGTATGTGTCACTAAACTCCGTCCAGTCCTCCTCTGCAAGGGAGATGCCCTTAGAGATCAATTTTTCCTGGGTCCTACTAAATCTGGGGTTAAAGTCAGTCATTAGGGCAGCGTAATAAGTAGATATAAGTTTAGTAGGGTCAGGTTGTCTCAGCAGTTTCTCTAGTGGTGATAGATTAGTTGGGTCATCTAATGCCGCGTACACACGAGCGGACTTTACGGCGGACTTTGCCCGGCGGACTGGATTTCGTCGGACAATTCGATGTGTGTGGGCTCCAGCGGACTTTGTTTTCTCAAAAGTTGGACGGACTTAGATTTGAAACTTGTTTCAAATTTATCCGTTGAAATCGAGTCCGGTCGAAAAGTCCGCCGTCTGTATGCTAGTTCGACGGACAAAAAAGCCACGCTAGGGCAGCTATTGGCTACTGGCTATGAACTTCCTTGTTTTAGTCCGGTCGTACGTCATCACGTACGAATTCGACGGACTTTGGTGGATTGTGTGTAGGCAAGTCCGTTCATTCAGAAAGTCCGTCGGAAAGTACGTCGAAAAGTCCGCCGGGCAAAGTCCGCCGTAAAGTCCGCTCGTGTGTACGCGGCATAAGGAACCAAATTGTGTTCGGATAGCATGTCTGAGCTGATAGTAGTAAAACAGGTATTAGTGAGGCAAGTCAAAGTCAAGTCTGAGCTGATGGAAGGATTTAAAGCCATGTGCAGTGTATAGGTGACAAAGGTATTTAACCCCTTTGGAGTACCAACGTTTAGGGTCAGGTAAACAGTAAAGTTCCTACAAGGTGGGGTTGAACCATAGAGGGTTATTCGGGGATACCGACCATGTGTGCCGTGTTATTTTGGTGGTGATGTATTTGAACAATGAAAGGGATGTGGCCAGCATAGAGGTGCCGGGGCGGGACTTTGCCCCTTTAAACAATATTGTGAAGGGTTTCCATGGAGGACGCATTGGCCCCAAGCAGAAGGTTACAGCAGCATCTTGCCATCTCCCCTGGCTGCAGCCATCAGATACCATCCGCCACAGTCCAGCAAACAACAAGCCTTGTTGTCGACAGGTCACAGCATCTTGCCATCTTCCTTGCTTTCATAGGATCCGGTCCAGCAAGCAGGTCAGTTCCAAAATCCCAATCAAATCATCTACTGTCCCCAGGGATTGATCCAATCCAGAGATCGCCATACAGTGGGATCTTGGGATCGGATCTGTCCCCGAGGACAGCAGATAATGAAAAGTTTGGGCGGAGCTGCAATGACGTCACTCCCACGCATGCGTGTTGGAGCCCTCGGTTACATCATGGTGCTCTGAAGGTCCGGCACAGTATGCCAGACCTTCAGAGTGCATGCGCCAGTGACGTCACACCTGAGACCTTGTAATGAGTCACATGACACCAGGGAGGGAAAATAGCTAATGGGGCCAAATTTGATCATATTCACTTAGGGGTGTACTCACTTTTGTTGCCAGCAGTTTAGACATTAATGGCTGTGTGTTGAGGGGACAGCAAATTTACACTGTTATACAAGCTGTACACTCACTACTTTACATTGTAGCAAAGTGTCATTTCTTCAGTGTTGTCACAACATGAAAAGATAGAATAAAATATTTACAAAAATATGAGAGGGGTGTACTCACTTTTGTGAGATACTGTATGTATATATATATATATATATATATATATGTGTACAGTGGGGAAACTAATTATTTGATCCCCTGAAGATTTTGTAAGTTTGCCCACTTACAAAGAAATTAAGGGTCTATCATTTTTATCATAGGTGTATTTTACTTGATAAAATATCAGCCAAAAATCCAGAAAAAACACATGATTCAAATGTTATACATTGAACTGCAGTTCAGTGAGTAAAATAAGTATTTGATAACCAAGCAAAACATGACTTAGTACTTGGTGGAGAAACCCTTGTTGGCAAGCACAGAGGTAAGATGTTTCTTGTAGTTGCTGACCAGGTTTGCACACATCTCAGGAGGGATTTTGGTCCACTGTTCTTTACAGATCTTCTCTAAATCCTTAAGGTTTCTTGGCTGTTGCTTGGCGACTCGAATTTTCAGCTCCCTCCATAAATTTTCTATAGGATTAAGGTCTGGAGACTGACTAGGCCACTCCATGACATTTATATGCTTTTTTTGAGACACTTCTGTGTTGCCTTGTCAGTATGTTTTGGGTCATTGCCATGCTGGAAGACCCATCCATGACCCATCTTCAGTGTTCTGGATTAGGGAAGAAGGTTCTCACCCAAGATTTTACATTACATCCATCCGTTGGCCCCTCAATGTGGCAAAGGCAGCCTTTAGCAGAGAAACAGCCCCAAAGGATAATGTTTCCACCTCCATGCTTGACTGTAGGGATGGTGTTGTTAGGGTCATAGTCAGCATTTCTCTTCCTTCAAACTCAGCGAGTCAAGTTAATGCCAAAGAGCTCAATTTTGGTCTCATCTGACCACAGCGCTTTCTCCTAATCCTTCTCTGAATCATTTAAATGTTCATTGGCAAACTTCAGAGGAGCCTGTACATGTGCCTTCTTGAGGATTGGGGCCTTGCGGGCCCTGCAGGATTTCAATCCATGGCGGTGTATTGTGTTACCAATGGTTTGTTTGGTGACTGTGGTTCTAACTGCCTTGAGATCATTCACAAGCTCCTCCCGTGTAGTTCTGGGTTGATCCCTCACTTTTCTCATGATCATCCTTACCCCATGAGGCGAAATCCTGCATGGAGCTCCAGACCGAGGGCGATTCATGGTTATTTTGTATTTCTTCCATTTGCGAATAAATGCTCCAACAGTTGTCTCCTAACCAAGCATCTTGCTGATGGTCTTGTAGCCCATTTCAGACTTGTGCAGGTCTACAATCTTGTCCTTGACATCCTTTGACAGCGCTTTGGTCTTGCCCATGATCGTGAGGTTTGAATGGAAGAAAGAGATTCTGTGGACAGGTGTCTTTTATACACATAACAAGTTGTCGTTAGGAGCACCTTCTTAAATTAACAGGACTAATCTGTGTACCACATGAGCACATACTGTAGTCAGTCTGTGGGAGCCAGAATTATTGTTGATTGGGAGGGGATCAAACACTTACTTTTCTCACTAAACTGCAACTCAATTTATAACATTTGTACCATGTGTTTTTTTGGATTTCCAGTTGCTATTATGTCTCTATTATTTAAAATACACATATGATAACAATTATAGACTGTTCATTTCTTTGTAAGTGGGCAAACTTACAGAATCCGCAGGGGATCAAATAATTATTTCCCCCACTGTGTAGATAGATAGATAGATAGATAGATAGATAGATAGATAGATAGATAGATAGATAGATAGATAGATAGATAGATAGATAGATAGATAGATAGATAGATAGATAGATAGATAGATAGATAGATAGATAGATAGATAGATAGATAGATAGATAGATAGACACACAGGCTACCTTTGTTTCAGAGCTACATAAAACAATAGTGAATCTACAAATATATAAACTCTAACATAAAAAAAAGCCTAGAATATTATTTATAATAAAATATATTACATTTCCTAATCACTAGTGTGCTCACAATACAGCCCATCCACTCTCCACAATCAACGTACTTAAGCATACATCAGGGATGCTTTTTTAGAGTGTACTTGAACTGACACCAAGATCGCAATTAATCACTTACAGTAGGCTTCAGTTTTTCCAATATGGAGATTGCTGGTTTTTCTCAGACAGAAAAATGTTCTCACACAATTTTTTGGACATTTTTGTATGCATAATTAGGGACTTAGGAGCGAAAGGTAAGAAATCCTTAGCACGTAGTAGCTGTATAAAAGAGGAAGCAAAGGTTATCAGGTAGGGATCAGTGACATTGCAACAGAATGGGAGAGAAGCAAGGATCAGTGATGCTGGTGCGGAATGTGAAAGAAGGCAATGGAAATCAATGATGCTGGGGCAGGATGTGACAGGAATCTGTAATGCAGGAAAACTATAAATCAGGTAGCATGGAATAAGCCTGGTACACACAAGAAGTTTTTTTGTTCAACCCAGCAGGCTAATTAAAAAAAAAAAAAACTGTAGAGAATGGGAGGAGCTGCTGTACTAACAATCCAATACAGCAATCTCCCCCATTGAACTAATGTGTTCTGACAAGGGGATGGCCCCCTGCCAGAACACACCAGTCAGCGTTGTCAGTCATTGGCTGAGAGTACTGATCGGATGCTAATCTGTAGACCTTTTCCGGTCTTGCCCCAAGCGCCCGGCTTCTGTCGGACTGGCTGCCGTATGCACGGGCTGAATACTGGCTGATACCACCCGATATTCGGCTCGTGTGTATGGGTCTTAAGTGACACTGCACTAATTTGTGGGATTCAGCCATGTGGAGCAAGATAAGTCAGGAAGAAGTAGGGATCAGCGGCTCTACTTCGAGATTGGACAAGAAGCGGTGGGTTTCAGAGACACTGAAGATAGATGGGAAATGGATCAGTAACACTGGAGCAGAATGGGATAGAAGGCAGTGGGGATCGGTGATGCTTTAGCAGGATGGGGAAGGAGGAAACTGGGGACTGGTGAGGTTGGAACTGAATAAAGAAGCAGGCATCATGAAGCTTCAGAATTGTGAACAGAATGAATGCAGATGGTGATAGGATAAGCTAGGAAGGTATGTCAGACAAAAAGCAACATGAGGTGGTAAGGAAGGATGACCAAAGCATCAATAAGCTAGCAGTTGACATTCAAAAGACTTACTATTATTCTGGAAATCCTACAGCATGGCAACCAAGTGTGCCTATCCATGCAATGCAGCATGGAGTAAAGATATTTAGGTGCTCTTTCTCCGGGTTACACATCCAATGGCCATAGCATATTTGGCAGCTTCTACTAGGTTAGACAATGGTTATCTCTTAGAACAGGATCCTATCCAGTTAGTGTCCAAGCAGAAAAGAAACTGGGAAGTTTCTCCTGAGGTTACCTGTGGATTTTTCTTTGTATCCTGGGCAATTCTTCCGCCAGTTGTGGCTGCAATCTCTCTTGGTCTACCTGACCTTGGCTTGGTATCAAAAGAGCCCCGAATTTTCTTAATAAGGGATTAAACAGTACTGACTGGCATATTCAAGGCTTTGGGTATCTTTTTATATCCTTTTCCATCCTTATAAAGTTCTATTACTTTGTTACGCATGTTTTTTGACTGTTCTTTTCTACCTCCTCATGGCTCAGTGTCTAGCCTGCTTAGGGCATCCAAGTGAGAGCTAACAAACTCATTGACTATTTATACACAGACACTAATTGTGATTTAAAAAGCCAGAAATGTGAGAAATTAACTTTTAATTGCCATTTTAACCTGTGTGTGCCACCTTCTGTGTCTGTACCATGCCAAACATTCCAGGGTATGTAAACTTTTGATCAGTGCCACTTGGGTGATTTCTGTTATCATTATGATTTTAAAAGGAGCCAAAAAACTATGTGATAATAAATGGCTTCATGTGATCCCTATCCTTCAATAAAATATTTTTTTTACATGATTAGTCATATGTTCAATATAAATGCCAAAATGGCAACATTTCTGTCAGGGTATGCAAACTTTTGAGCACAACTTTATATGTTAACCAGGGCTGCTAATAGGGGGGTACAGGAAGCAGCTTGTGGTACATCAGGTTAGCAGGTGGGCCTGGCTGTCCCCCTGTGGTGGCCGAGCCCCCACTCTGCACTGCTCCCCTCTGATGTTATCCTTGACATTCTTTCTGCTAAATGTAACACAAAATTGTTGAGATGTGGAAAGAGGAGAGGGCATCTTCCCCTTGGCCAGTAGCATGCCAAGACTCCAGCTATTCCCCGTCCAGTAACAAAAGGGTTAAACATGTGCATACACAGAACCACAGCTATTGCTGGCGAGATAGAGTGCCCCCCCCCCCCCCACCAGCAAAAGCTTACAACTTGATCCTGGATGGAACCTTTGGGAGGCCATAGCGTGTCATCACATACCACAATCACCCCCCTATGTTCCTGCTAAATATTCTGGAGGCTGTCCTATCAGGTAAGCTGTACAGTATAAGGCCCATGATTTTTAATGGCAGCCCTGTATATACCATAATTGCATGTTATTAGCAGTCAATTTATATAAAGTAACTTACTCTATTGCCCTTTTCTATTACAATATAAATCTGTTCTTTATGTTGATATTGTATTTGCAGATTGTAAGCTCTAACGAGCAGGGCCCTCTGATTCCTCCTGGATTGAATTGTATTGTAATTGTACTGTCTCCCCTCATGCTGTGCAAACTATTGGCGCTATATAAATTCTGTATAATAATAATTTATGCAAACTTTGCAATATTGAACTCACTATGAACCCAGTGAGTGTCAGGAGTCAAACGAAGAGAATGTGCTTGTAAGATTTAGATGCTGCGTTTAATTGGCATGAGGCGTGAAAGGCCTGCAATCCACACAGACATTCTCAGAATTCCATATCTGGCACATTAGGACTTTGCATAGTCCTAGATTTGAGTTCCTATTTTAGAATGTGCTCATTATTTGAATGCTTAGAAAACAGCTGGCATGAATCATTAACATATCACAACACAAACGGTTTGTGTTCTGCTTTGCGTTGTTGTGAAAGCGCTACACACAATTTATGTCTATTGGCATAATACATTTATGAGGGAGAATAGTACAGGAAATAAAAAATCCACCTTTCACAAGAGGAATAGGGGTTTCTATTGCTAAATTTCATCTGAAAATGATATTTGCCTGTTGTTTTGTTGACCCTCTAACTTCAATACTCATTGACCTGGAACAAGTATGAACCTTGGGAAGGTCAGAAAAAAGTCTAGGTCAGCAACTCCGAATACTCCACTTCAGCCTTCACCCAATGCTTTGAACGCTTTGAAACACCTGTAGTGTCAATCCTTCACCAATGGTATAAATTAGGGTTGCACCGATACCACTTTTTTAAGATCAAGTACAAGTACCGATACTTTTTTTCAAGTACTCAGCGATACAGATTACAAAACTTTTTTTTAAAGTTATGTGAAAGTTTTTCTTAGTTTCTGTCAGAAAATGTTGTAAATAAGTAATTTTTCTCCTTCACTGATTTGCGCTGATGAGGCTTCACTGATGGGCACAGATAGGCTGCACCAATGGGCACTGATGAGGCAGCACTGATGGGCACTGATAGGATTAGGTCGGTGGCACTGATGGGCAGTGATGAGGTGGCGCTGAAGGGCACTGATGGGGTGGCACTGATGAGGAGGCACTAATATACAGCACTGATGGGCACTGAAGTGATTGGTGGCACTGATATGCAGCACTGATAAACAATGATAAGTGTCACTGACTGATGGGCACTCATAGGTGACACTGATGAGGTGGCACTAATGGGTGGCACTTATGGGCAATGATGGGCGGCACTGATGGGCACAGAAAGGCACCACTGATTGGCAATTGGCTGGCAATGACATAATTACGAGACACCGAATATTCAATTCTGCTAGCAAGACAGACAAAGTGACATTTCGCCAGAACATCGTGACGGCCATCT
The DNA here is from genome assembly GCA_037952925.1 of Lithobates clamitans. Lineage (NCBI taxonomy): Eukaryota > Metazoa > Chordata > Amphibia > Anura > Ranidae > Lithobates > Lithobates clamitans. The sequence goes on along the minus strand of JBBGZY010002370.1, from coordinate 193,139 downwards.
TGGTACACCCTGCACTCGGCCGCAGTAAGCCTGCAGTCAGAAGGTGGCAGCGGGCATCTTGTTACACCCATCCCATATAGTTAGTGAACTGTATGGGCTGGGTGTAACAAGATGTCTGCTTCCATCTTCTGAATACAGGCTTACTGCGGCCGAGTGCAAGGTGTACCAAGATGGGCGTCGCGGTGTTCTGACGGAACGTCACTTCCATTACCGAATGTAATGGTTCGCCAATTCTGACAGAACACCTGGCATTGGGAACATAGCGGCTGCACCCCCGCGCCCTTGCCCAGCTTACTTGCCACTGCTGCCAGCATGTTGTGTTGACTCCCTCTCAGCCCACTGACTTCCAGGAGCGACAAGTACTCGTGCAAATGCTTGGTATCGATACCAATACTAGTATCCGTGTAACCCTAGTTGAAAGACACACTCACCAGAAGGATATGCTGTCTATTACTAGAACAGCAATAAGCACTTTGTGTAAATGCCATCCAGCATCACTACTCTTGCTCCACAGAATGAAGGACCAGACTACTTTATTCTACTCCCCCAGGGAAAAGTACCAGAGTTATCAGCATGGAGTCACCAAATTAGGGTCCGCCACACCTGCAGAGAATGGCGGCACGATCTCTAGCCCTTCACAGAGTAGCTTTGAGCTACACTGTGCAGGTTTGGCAGGCCCTTATTTGGTGACTCCATGCTGATAACTCTGGTACTATTTTTTTTTTCTTTACCACTCAGTAAGATAGTTTCTCTGGGAACCATTTTTCAGTTGTCAATGATTCAAACTGTGTCCCATTCTTTCTTCACATCATCGTGGTTACAATAATTACATTTTTGTACACCTCAGAACCTATTTAGGTAGTGTTTCATTAATACATTTACCTTTGCATATTACCCCCCACCCCCCCTTCCCTCCTACCCCCCCCCGAGACCGTACCCCCCCCTGCTCCCCCCCTCTCCTTTGGTATCTTCACTTCCTCCTTTGTTTCAGCCTCCAGGCCCTCTTTACCTTTCCTCTTAGGATCTCTCTCGTTTCCTACCTAGGATGCCCATATCTCGGCCGCTCTCAGGGACACTTTGAATCCTACCCACCTTCTCCATTTTGTCTCAAAAGCTCCCATTTTTATCCCTTCACTATACCTTAGATACTCTAGACTGTATATTTCGTTAATTTTATCATACCAGTCCCTCATTGCAGGTCTTTCTGTCCTTCTCCAGTACTTGGGTATCAAACTTTTAGCCGCATCAATAAGGTGCGGTAGGAGCGATCTCTGGTAAGCTTTATTGGGCATTTCGCTCATATGGAATAAACAAACCCAGGGGTCATCTTGGATGTTTATCCCCGTTATATCTTTAATATATCCCCTGACTTCACTCCAAAATATTTTAAATATCGGGCACTGCCACCAGATGTGAGCCATTGATTCTATTTCCTTGCATCCCCTCAAACATTTTTGTGGAGGTCCATTTTGAAATTTGATAACTCTGGTACTATCCCCTGGTGGAGTGGAATAGAGCAGTTGGTCCTGCCATCTGTGGAGCGAGAGTGGTCATGCTGGATGCCATTTGCACAAAGTGCTTATTGCTGTTCTAGTAATAGACAGCATATCCCTCTGGTGAGTGTGTATTTTTACCATTGGTGAAGGATTGGCATTACGGGTGTTTCCAAGCATTGGATGAAGGCTGAAGAGGAGCACTTTTATATGTTTTACACCCATACCAATATGAACAGTTTATTTTTGTTGTTCTGACAAACTTCAGTTTATGGTCACATTTTCGTGGACACTTTTATTATTTTAGCTCTGCATTTTTGTTATCATTTGGTTACTGGTGTACTATATATCTACACTTATTGCATAGGCCTGTTTAAATTTCACTGAAAGAGCAAGGACTTTATTTACTATGTTGACTCTGAGTACTGAAGTGAGAGCATGACAACAGCCAGCTAACTAGCATTTTAAAAAACTCAGAGCAGTAATATCTGCATCCGTGTTGCGCTCAAGTCAGGTTCCCTTTAACTCATTTGTAGCACTTAGGCATACATGGTAAAATTAAACTTACAAGATGCCCTTTGGAAAGGTTTTGGTGTTTGGTGTGAATCATGGTAATTATGTCATCACTGCAGTAAAATAAAATCCTATTAAATAAGAAGCTTCTATAACACCAACCTCGATAATCCGCTTCATGATGTCACCGTCTTTTGATCTAAATCTATAGAGTGGGTGAATTAAAGGAACTACGGTGGTTAAATTTATAATTATATGCTTTGAAGGCATGACGTCCAGAGACTTCATCTTTCATTTAAAGTAGAATTTTGGCTTATACTATGTTATTTTCAAATAGGAGAAGTCAAGGACTGTAAAGCACATATTAAGAACGAGCTGCAGCTATACAATGATATAAGGAAAATGAGACACCAGTGTGTTATCTGAAACCTTGGATCCAAGGATGCAATTTCATATCTGCACACATAACAATCTCTCTGAGTGTTTTTTATTATAGCATTGTCTTTGTTCATCATGTGACAGTGTGTGGGTCTAACGATTGACTGGTAGGCCTGAGCACTGGATCATGGGAGGAACTCACATGCTTTCCCATACACAAAAGCTTTAGGCATTTTTCAATGGTGACCACAGAGGGAGAGTAGGGGAAGAACTGGGGAGGCGATTATAACATAGTACAGGGATGGGCTTTACATACCTCCCAACTTTTGGAGGTATGGGAACGAGGGACACTTATTAACAAAAATATGTAGGCATAGGACACACCCCCTGCCACCCCCCCCCCCACCTTAAAGGAGAATTATACAAAAAAAATAGTTAAACCCACAAGTGCTTTTTACCACTATTATTCCTTTATAATGGCTTTTGAAATGTACAAATGCAGCAATTTAGACATTGGATGAAAGGTTTAGCACTGGGAAACACTTTCTGAAAAATGAATAGTGGATTTTATATACAACTATATAGATCAGACCAAAATGAGGGACAAATGAGGAGGAAAGAGGGACAGAGGGACTTTGTTGTAAATCAGGGACAGTTGGGAGCTATGGCTTTACACAGACCATGTCAATTTGCCCTGAATGTACAAGGTGACATGGTCTCTTTAGGTTTTCTACTGCCTCCCACACAATGTAAACCTATTGACATCCAAGCAATTATTTATTTGTGTACAAACGGAGATGGCAGGATGTTGTAGAAGAGATGACTAATGTTCTGATCATGAAACATCGGAATATCACTCCAGTTTCCTGCTGATCACAGCAATGCCCTGTAAAATGTGTCAAACAAAAATGTGTAATACATGGCTTCACTGCTTTCATATAATGAAAACCAAATATAAAATATTATTAATTGCAGCAGATTGCAACAATTATACAACAATTATTGCAGCTAATTGCAACAATTATACAGAACCTAGTATACTCAAAATAAAAAAAATGACATGAAAATCTTAAATTGGGCATGTCAGTTTCATAAAATGTCCTGTAAAACTCAAGTAAACTCATTATAATAGAAGCATGTATAGGGCTGCCATTGCTTTTTTTTTATATGAAATGCTAGCTGACTGGCTATTAAGCTATCCCTGTGACTTCAACGCTTTAACTGATCCAGAACAAGTATCCCGATTAGTAAATCAGAAGTCTTTATCTGCATCCATTTTCCAAGTCAGTCTGAAGGGCAGCATGACAGCCAGGAATGATTTCCAGAAGGGATCAGCAATAGGAGCCTTTATGTTTTTTAATGGCATGTGTCTTCTGAAGAACCCAAAGCCCCTTAACAGAAGTGAAACATAAAACAACACTCTTTGGAATAAACTGTACTGCAAATTGTGAGCCAGATCTTCTTTTCCAGCATCAGTACATGATCTCCTAAATTCTCTTTTTAGAGGAATGGTCACACATTCCAACAGACACACATCAAAATCTAGTGGAAAGTCTTCCCAATAGAGTGGGAAGACCAGGCCATCTGGAACAATGTGTTGTGAAGTGATGAATGAAAGAGTCAAAATGGGCAAAGTAACAATAAACATGTTTGGTGCAAACTGAAGGAGAAGATCTTCATATAATTTGTGAAGAATACAGTAGTGGTAAATGTTATGGTTTACCGTAGCTTTTCTGCTTCAGAGCCATTGGCAGTTTGCTGGCATTGAGTCAACTATGAATTGCGCATCATATCAACGTGTGCCTTAAACTTTTGGGCACATAGCCTCAAATTCTTTTAAGTTAAACTGGAAATGGATCATGCAACATAATAATGATTTGAAGCACACAAATCCACAAAGGGAAAACTCCAAAGCAGAAATGGAGGGTCATGAATTGGTCAACTCAAAGATCTGGTTGAAATCCCAATAAATTGTGATGGGAAAATTTGAGAATGGCAGCTCATGCAAGGAAACCCAGAAATATCTTGCAACTGAAGAATTTTGCACAGAGCAGTGGTCAAACATTTAACAGAGTTAAAGTGGTTGTAAAGGCTGAAGGTTTTTTACCTTCATGCATTTTATCCATGATGGTAAAAAACGTTCTGAGTGCAGCAGTCCCCTCAGATACTCACCTGAGCCCCATCTCGATCAAGTGCTGTGCACGAGAGCCTCGGCTCTGCGGGGACTCTCACTCCTCATTGTCTGAGGCTGCAGTGGGAGCTATTGGCTTCTGCTGTTGTCAATTGGTTGAGGCTGCAGCAGGAGTCAGAAAGGGATTCTATTCCCTCTATCTGGGCAGATCAGATTGGAGGGGGAGTTGGGTGTAAATGGACAGCCAGTCTGTTTACATCCCACTACCCAGCAAGGTTGTGTCCATGTCCACTCTGCATAAGCGGAGTGTACATAGACCTGTCATCTGATCGTTCTGCTCAGCTCCACAGGGGATCAGCAGGCGGATCCCCTGCTGAGAAAAACAGGATCCGGCTGAACTCGCACAATTTTAAACCAGCAATGCAGTCCAACTTTGGGGGGCGATTTGACAGACATCTGTGTGGGTTCAAGTACAGATGTCTATTCAAATCGCCCCCGAAGTCGCCAAAAGTAGTACAGGAACTAGGGAATCGGTGCGGCGCCGCAAAGTTGACATTGTACCGATTCGGAAGATGCCGTTGCCAGCAATAGCCGGCATGTCAAAACGGCCCGATGTGAACATGGGCTAAAAGTCTAACAGCAGATCAAATGCTGGCTCATTCCACCCAAATTTAGGATGGGAAAATTAAGTACAATTCCACTTATTCTACTGATCAAAGTCCATCTCATTCTACTTAAAAAAAGGTCCACTTGAATGCCACTAAACTCCGCTATGGGATTGTACAGTGCCTTGAAAAAGTCTTTATACCCCTTAAAATTTTCCACATTTTGTCAGGTTACAACCAAAAATGTAAATGTATTTGATTGGGATTTTATGTGATAGACCAAAATTTTTTACAATAAATATGTGAAAAGTGTGGCGTGCATTTGTATTTAGCCCTCTTTACTCTGATAACCCTAACTAGAATCTAGTGGAACCAATTGCCTTCAGAAGTCACCTAATCAGTAAATAGATTCCACCTGTGTGTAATTTAATCTTAGTATAAATACAGCTGTTCTGTGAAGCCTTCAGAGGTTTGCTAGAGAACCTTAGTGAACAAACAGCATCACAACCAGACAGGTCATGGATAAAGTTGTGGAGAAGTTTAAAACAGGGTTAGGTTATAAAAAAATATCCCAAGCTTTCAAACATCTCACAGAGCACTGTTCAATCCATCATCCGAAAATGTAAAGGGTATGGCACAACTGCAAACCTACCAAGACATGGCTGTCCACCTAAACTGACAGGCTGGGCAAGGAGAGCATTAATCAGAGAAGCAGCCAAGGGGCCCATGGTAACTCTGGAGGAGTTGCAGAGATCCACAGCTCAGGTAGGAGAATTTGTCCACAAGACAACTATTAGTCGTGCACTCCACAAATCTCGTCTTTATGGAAGAGTGGCAAGAAGAAAGCCATTGTTGAAAGAAAGCCATAAGAAGTCCAGTTTCAGTTTGTGAGAAGCCACGTGGGGAACACAACGATCATGTGGAAGAAGGTGCTCTGGTCAGATGTGACCAAAATTTAACTAAAAGCAACACGGTATACATGGCAGAATAGTAACACTGCACATCACCCTGAACACACCATCCCCACCAGGAAACATGGTGGTGGCAGCATCCTGTTGTGGGGATGCTTTTCTCTAGCAGGGACAGGGAAGCTGGTTAGAGTTGATGGGAAGATGGACGGAGCCAAATACAGAGCAATCTTAAGCCCCATACACACGATAGGACTTTGTACAAACTTTCCCTTGGATTGTTGTACAAAGGGCGTTGCCCAAAAGTTTGTCTTGCATACAGACGATAGGACTTTTTCAGCCAACTTTCACCATATCACGTGGTTTTTCAGCTCTTTACCACCACCCTTTGGTCAACTTCTGTATTGTTGTCTGATATTGTGTCAATCTCGCCACTTTTAATGGCGAGATTGATTCCTTGCGAGCCGGGTTCACACTGGTGCGGGGATCCGAGTTGGATCCCCGCCAATGCCAGGCACTGTTTGGTAGGAATCCTGAGGGGGAACGGCGCGCCAAATTTTAAATAAAAAAACCGGCATGGGTTCCCCTCCAGGAGCATACCACGCCCTTAGGTCTGGTATGGATATTAAGTGGAACCCCCTACGCCGAAAAAAACGGCGTGGGGGTCCCCTCCAAATCCATACCAGACCCTTATCCGAGCACGCAGCCCGGCCGGTCAGGAAAGGGGGTGGGGACGAACGAGGGGCCCCCCCTCTCCTGAGCACCCACCTCCCATGTTGAGGGCATGCGGCCTGGTATGGCTCAGGAGGGGGGGCGCTCGCTCGTCCCCACTGCCTTTCCTGACCGGCCGGGCTGCATGCTCGGATAAGGGTCTGGTATGGATTTGGGGGGGACCCCCACGCCGTTTTTTCGGCGTAGGGGGTTTCCCTTAAAATCCATACCAGACCGAAGGACCTGGTATTCCCCCAGAGGGGAATTCCCTCTCGCACCCGCCGCAGTAGGAAAATGTGTTTTTCTTATTGCAGCTAGCGCGAGATGTACAGTACCCTGCCGCCGAGAACTAGTGCGATCCGATGGGGCTGGAAACATTCTCGCGGCTGCGTACTGTAGTTTGTACAAAAGTCCGATGGCTTTGTGTGCACACGATCGGACTTTGCTCCATCGGACTTTTGTTGCCAGAAAGTTTGTCCGTTCGCACAGCCGACAAAAGTCCGATGGAAACTGTAAAAGTTTGTCCGATGGCGCGTACACACGGTCGGATGTTGCTCCAAACCAGCTAATTTGCATGTTTGTTGTCAAAAAGTCCGATCGTGTGTACGGCCCTTTAGAAGAAAACCTGTTATGCCCTGTACACACGACCGGTTTTGCCATCAGAATAAACTCTGAAGGTTTTTCCGATGGAATTCCGACGGAATTCCGCTCAAGCTGTCTTGCATACACACGGTCACACCAAATTCCGACCGTCCAGAACGCGGTGACGTACAACACGTACGACGGGACTAGAAAACAAGAAGTTTAATAGCCAGTAGCCAATAGCTTCCGTCTCGTACTTGCTTCAGAGCATGTGTCGTTTTTGGTGCGTCAGAACAGCATACAGACAAGCGGCTTTTTAATTTGTTCCATCGGAAAAATATAGAACATGTTCTCTAAGTCCGTCGGAAAAAGTCCGATGGGGCATACGATATCGGAATATACGATGAAAAGCTCCCATCGCACTTTTTCTGTCAGAAATTCCGCTCGTGTGTACGCAGCATTAGAGTCTGCAAAAGACTTGAGACTGGGGCGGAGGTTCACTTTCCAGCAGGACAACGGCCCTAAACATACAGCCAGAGCTACAATGGAATGGTTTCGATCAAAGCACATTTATGTGTTAGAATGGCCCAGTCAAAGTCCAGACCTAAATCCAATTGAGAATCTGTGGCAAGACGCTCTACATCCAGTCTGACAGAGCTTGAGCTATTTTGCAAAGAAGAACGGGCAATTATTTCACTCTCCAGATGTGCAAAGCTGGTAGAGACATCCCCAAAAAGACTTGCAGCTGTAATTGCAGCAAAAGGTGGTTCTACAAAGTATTGACTCAGGAGGGCTGAATACAAAAGCACACCACACTTTTCGCATATTTGTAGAAAGATTTATGATTTTCCTTCCACTTCACAATTATGTGCCACTTTGTGTTGGTCTATCACATAAAATCCCAATAAAATACATTTACGTTTTGGTTATAACATGACAAAATGTGCAGATTTTCAAGGCATATGAATACTTTTTCAAGGCACTGTATAACAGATGGGCCTGGAAATAAAAATGTTATGCTGTTTGAAAAGGTTTCCTCCGGGTGCCCTGATTTCCTCTCTTAAACCCCATAAACATACTTGAGGCAGAGATTCCGGTACTGACGTCACGCCGCTCCACGATCCCAGGTTGGCAGCGGCTTTCCATGTGAGTTTGACTAGATTCACTGTTCTCAACTGTATTTGGCTGCTATATGCTTAATAAAACCTACTACACTATTGAAATTTTCTTCAGGCTCCCGGTGACCTTATTTTACCCTCAGTTGGAAGGACATGAGGAGATGTCATTGAAACATACATGCCGCAGTGGTTCCTGTGAGACCTCCTTGTCAGCTTTGGCGCATATGCTGCTGTAATGGTATTCATTCACTTTGGTGAATTTGGAATTCACCTAATGTTGGTGGCTGGTCACTGGAGCACTTCCTGAGAACCATCTACATGATCACTGGCGTGTTTATACACAGCTTTTTTTCTCACTGATCATACACATTGGGGTTTATTTACTAAAGGCAAATCCACTTTGCATTGCAAGTGCACTTGGAAATACAATTGCTGTAGATCTGAGGGGGACATGCAAGAAAAATGAAAAACAGCATTTTTGCTTGTACATGATTGGATGGTAAAATCAGCAGAGCTTCCCCTCATTTCAGATCTACCTCTCAGATTTACAGCGACTGAACTTCCAAGTGCACTTGCAGTGCAAAGTGGACTTGCCTTTAGTAAATAAACCCAAACGTGGGACTTTAATCTGTTATTACTGGACTTTATATTTTTGCACTTTTTATCTATATGGTGTATAAGGCTGGGTTCACATATGAGCACGCAGCGACTCACAGCAGGAGTCCGGTGCATCCTCGTTCATTGTTATAGGTCCAATTTCAGCCCAAATTTTTGGCTGAATTCAGACCTGAAAACGGACCAAAAGACGCACAGGGCACAGGGAGTAGCTGTGGAGATATGTGAACCGGCTCCATAGAAACACGGTCACAATCTCCAATTGTGCGAATTGGATGTTGAGAAAAGCCACATCCAATTCGCACTAGTGTAAACCCAGCCTTAGAACTTCTATTGGATTATAATTAATTTTGTTTTAAGGCACTACACTATTGTTTTCACATACTGGTAGGTTAACTGACTTGTCATCACATAGGACATTAGACTAAATTTTAATGGAAAAGGTAGTGATATAAATGGTTCAAAGTACTTAGTGAAGTGCCACAATTTCCTTGCTTCCTCTGTACAAAATTTGGAAATAGAACTTACTACTTATATTGAAAAATGAAAGTAGACATTTAAAATTTAGCTTGAACAAGTCATTTTAAATGAACTTTTTAATGTATAATATGGCTAAAAAAAGTTGATTATAAAAAATCTTTGTCGTGCACACTCATGGAAAAAAAGGTATTTGGCATTTTGGCATAATGCCCCATATAAAACTTTCTAATTGTAATAAAATTACATTTACTGAATATGACTGTTCATAGCCATTAGAATCTATAATACAGGCAATAAATGACTCATTGGTAGTCATGCAGCCAAATATTTTGGAGGGTTACAAATGTATTGTGCTATTGACTCCCGAGGGCAGGGTTGATTTTTCCTGTGGAATAATCCTAATTAACAAAAATTGCATCAGTCAGTACATATATCAACATTACTCAAATATTTCTACATTCAGGAAGGGTACCAGCAATATGTCATAATCATATGACGTAGGATGTTGTTGCAGCTATCAATCCTCTGTTGCTCAATGACACCCTAAATTCTGACTCCAGTGTGCCAGGTGGTGTATAGTTCACTTCCCTTTCCTCTAAAACAGCTTGTACATCTAACCATGTACAATTACATATTTATAAATTCTAATTAACCAATAGGGAAATGTTGTTTTTAAGCATGTATACAAAACAAAAAAAAAATGAGTAACTTATCCTTTCTGTTTAAAGATGTCCAGATTCAGAGGGCTAATACTCATGGGATCACTTACAACAAATGCTATATGTTACATTTGTATTATTCTAGATCTTTATTAAGAGCCAGCTCACACCTGAACGCGGTTCAAGGAAGGTCCATTCTGTGCGATCTGCTGTGGGTATCAATATATTAACACCCCCCCCCCCCCCAAACGCAAATCAAAAAATCAGTGCGTTTGTCTGCGCCATATCACATGGTACAGCAGTACTATGCAATTTAGTGTGGTGCCTTTTTTAAAAATAGCGTATGCACTACTTTTGGTGCAATACTGTGCGATTTTAACCCATTCAAATTAATAGGCTGAAAGTTGCACAGGGATTGCAGAACCATGTTCCTGTGCGATTTAGGTGTGAACCGGCCCTAAGATGAATTTTAATGGTATAATAATTACAATTCAATTAAACGTACTCCTTTTTTTTACAAATTTTGTAGCTCCATAAGTGATATAATCCAAGAATAAGGAATAGTGCCCTGAGGAACAGCATATGGCATAAACAAAAATTGTGACAGCATGCAATTTAAATACAAATAAGGACATTCAACATAGTATAAAATAATAACACTTTTAATTGGATAGATCTTGCCTCCGGTCAGGGTATATTTGCTGTCTGTGTCCCATTAAAGAGATTTTTGTTCAATCCCTGTTCTACAGACAAAACAGGGGAGTAGGAGAAAATCTCATTAGATTGAGGGGAAATTCCTCTATAGACAGCTCTCTACAATCTATCCATACAAAAAAAAAAGTTTTGGCTTTAGGCTCGGTTCACACTAGTGAGACTCTAAAAGTCGCATGATTTCCAGTGTGACTTAAATGTGACTTATTACACTCTATGACTTTTGCAGGAAAATTGCATCAAAGTAGTGTAGGAGTCTTTTTTAAAGATGCAACAACCATTTGTGGGGGTAAATAAAAACATACATATTTAATAGTAGACATGGATTTAACATATATACTGTATGAGATACAGCACTTCTTGAACCCAACTGCAAATCGTCCCAATTAAAGGGGTTGTAAACCCTCAGCGTTTTTCACCTTAATACATTCTATGCATTAAGCTGAGTGACCCCAGAAGAGGAGGATCGGGGCCACTCTGTGCATAACCAACTGCACAGCGAAGGTAAGTATGAACGCAAGTTTGTTTTTGTTTTTTAAAACCTGAATCTTTAAAACCCTTTTAATGAAAATAGGATTTTTATAACAGCTTACCTGTAAAATCCTTTTCTTGGAGTACATCACAGGACACAGAGCCATAGTAATAACTATATGGGTATATAGGCCACCTTTAGGTGATGGACACTGGCACGCCCTAAGACAGGAAGTTTACCCCCATTACTGGGAGTACCTCAGCTTTGTAGCCAAGCAATACACATGTAACCAAAGAGGGGAGGGACCTCTGTGTCCCGTGATGTACTCCAAGAAAAGGATTTTACAGGTAAGCTGTTATAAAAATCCTATTTTCTTTATCGTACATCACGGGACACAGAGCCATAGTAATAACTATATGGGATGTCCCAGAGCAATGCTACCTGAGGAGAGGGAGACACATACAAAAAACAGGGCGCCATCAGACTTGAGGACCTATACTGCTGCCTGCAGCACACTGCGCCCAAAGGCGATATCCTCTTGCCTTTTTACATCCACCTGATAGAATCTAGTGAATGTATGGACTGAAGACCAAGTTGTGGCCTTGCAGATTTGAGCCATGGAGGCCTGGTGATATACTGCCCACGAAGCACCAACAGCCCTGGCGGAGTGCGCCTTGATTTGAAAAGGTGGAATCTTACTTTTCAAACCATAAGCTTGAACAATTACTTGCTGAATCGACTTAGAAATAGTAGATTTCGCTGCTGCCTGTCCTTTCCTAGGACCTTCAGGCAGCACAAACAAAACATTTGTTTTTCGAATCCGAGAAGTCGCTTTCAAGTAGACTTTGACTGCTCTCACTACATCCAGCAAATGTAGCGACTTTTCCTCCGTAGAACAGGGTTCTGGAAAAAATGAAGGTAGAACAATATCCTGATTTAGATGAAAACCTGACACTACCTTCGGTAGAAAGTTAGGACGCAAAACTACCCTATCCTTGTGAATAATTAAATATGGCTCTTTACAAGAAAGAGCAGCCAACTCTGATGCCCTTCTTGCAGAAGATATGGCTACCAGAAAAACTAGCTTCCTTGTCAAAAAGGACCAAGGGAATATGTTGTATTGGCTCAAAAGGCTGTTTCTGTAATACCAACAGAACTAAATTCAAGTCCCAAGGGTTCAGGGGTGGCTTAACCGGTGGATTAAGCCGCGATACCCCCTGTAAAAAGTTACGGACCAAAGAATGCAAAGCAAGTGGTCGTTGAAACAATACCGATAAGGCTGAGACCGGGCCTTTGGTAGTACTCAAGGCCAGCTTTCCGTCTAACACTATTTGGAGAAAATCAAGGATTCTACCTATGACATACTTTCTGGGATGCCAACCCCTGGAAACACCAGGAAACATATGCCTTCCAGATTCTATAATATATGACTCTGGAGGCCGCTTCCTCAGAATGTGGGTTTCAATAGCCAACCGTTAAATTTAGTGCTTGTAAGGTAGGATGGAATACCTGACCCTGTGAGAGCAGGTCCGGACGTGGTGGAAGTGTCCAAGGGTCCTCTACCACCATCTTCACGATCTCTGCATACCAAGATCTTCTGGGCAACAAGAACCACTGACTTCCTTTCCTGCTTGATTCTGCGGAGAAGTCATGGAAGCAGCAGAATAGGAGGGAATGCATAAATCAGTGAAAACTGATCCCACTGTGTCACCAAGGCATCTGTCCCGCATGCTGGAGGATCCCTTGTTCTTAACACAAAGTTGTCGATCTTTTGAACCTGGATGCGAATAGGTCTACGTCTAGGATCCACAATCTCTGGCACATTGCCAGGAAGATATCGGGGTGAAGGGACCATTCCCCCAGGAATAACTGCTGGCGACTAAAGTAGTCCGCCTGCCAATTTTCTATTCCTGGAATGAAGACTGCCGATAGGCAAGGAACATGATCTTCTGCCCAAGTTAGGATATGGTTTACCTCTCTCTGAGCTGCAAGACTTATTGTGCCCCCCTGGTGATTGATATAGGCCACTGCCGTGGCATTGTCGGATTGGATCCTGACAGAACAATTCTGCAATCTGAATGTCCAGGACCTCAGGGTCAAGCGTGCTGCCCTAATCTCTAGAATATTGATGGGCAAGGTCCTTTCGGATCTGGACCACTTCCCCTGGGAAGTCGCCTCCTCCAGGACTGCTCCCCAACCCGAAAGGCTGGTATCTGTTTTTACCACTTTTCATGTGACTGGTAAGAAGGATTTCCCCTTCTGCAGATTCTTGGTTAACCACCACCAACTGAGGCTCTGGCGCACCCTTGGAGATAGATGCATTGGGAGGTCTAAGGCTTGGACATTTTTGTTCCAAGCGTATAGGATACTGTTATGTAGCAGTCTCGATTGAAACTGAGCATAGGGAATGGCTTTGAACGAAGCCACCATCTTCCCTAACAACCTCATGCAAATGCGAATAGGAGAGTCCTTTTTTGCTCTGATGACCCAGACCAGCTCTTTTATGGCGCTGATCTTTGCTTGTGGCAAAAATACTCTTTTCTGGTCTGTATCTATGATCAGACCCAAGTATTCTAGCATTTTTAATGGTTTTAAGGAAGATTTCTCTAGGTTGAGAACCCAACCTAGGCTTTCCAGTAGTTGACTGTGGTGACCACGCTTCTGTCTAAGTGGGCTACTGACCTGTCTATCAAGAGCAGGTCGTCTAGGTATGCAATAACTGGTATACCTTGAGCCCTTAGTCTGGCCAGAACTTTTGTGAACACCCGGGGTGCAGTGGCTAGACCGAAAGGCAAAGCTACGAACTGAAAATTGAGTTTTTCTACCTTGAAGCGTAGAAATTTCTGATGAGTGGGGAAAATAGGCACATGCAGGTATGCATACTTGATGTCAATTGACGCTAGAAGATCTCCTACTTGCAGAATGGAGACTACTGACCTGATTGATTCCATGCGAAACGAGCGGATATTTAGGAATCGGTTAAGATCCTTTAGATCTAGAATGGGCCTGACATCCCCATTTGGTTTTGGCACCATTAAGAGGTTTGAATAAAACCCCAACCCCTGCTCTTCCATGGGAACCTCCATGATCACTCTTTGAGACAAAAGCCGGTCTAATGCTTGAAAGAGAGACTTCTTTTTCTCTGGATCTTTGGAGACATTTGACCTCAGAAAACGAGGAGATGGAAACTCCCAAAACTCTAGTTTGGAACCCAGAGCTACTGTGGAGAGGCACCCATCTGTCCCGAAATTCTTCCTGCTAGACCCTTGAGAACTGCAGAAGTCTTCCCCCCCACTCGCATAAGTGGGGGTGCACATTCATAAAGAGGCCTTAGCATTCTGCTTTGTAGGTTTCCTTCCCCAGGACTGTCCCTGGGGTTGACCCTGAGCTTTTCCCCCTTGAACCTGACGGCAGAGGTTGTCGCGACTGCCTAGAGGCTGATGCCCCTGACCCTGGAGAAGGAACCCGTTTAAATGAAGGACATTTATTCCTTTTTTTAATTGGCAAAAGGGTACTTTTTTCCACTTGAAATTTTCGGGATGTATTTATCCAAATCCTCTCCAAACAGCCGTTCACCGTGAAAATGGAAACCAGCCAGGATTTTTTTTTGCATGGCGCTTCGGCTGACCAATTTTTCAACCATAAAATCCTACGCATATGCACAAGTACAAGCGTCAGGCGTGAAGCCTGAAGAATAGAATCTCTAATAGTGTCAATAGCAAAACATAATGCCCCTGGTAGCTCGGCTAAATCCCATGCCTGTTGATCAGGGATGACCTTGAGCACCTGTCTCAACTGGTCCTTCAGGGACTGACATAGACCTATTGCCACCACTGCAGGTCGAGTTACTGATCCTGCCAAAGAAAATGAGCCTTTAAAACAGGAATTCCAATCTTTTATTGGTTGGATCCTTAAGCATTTGAGCATTGTCTACCGGACAAGTAAAATTTTTATTCACAGAGGAAATAGCCGCATCAATTGCCGGTATATTCCACTTTTTTGTGAATTTTTCCTCCATAGGATAAAGTGTGGAGAACTTTTTTAGGAGGGAAAAAATGCTTATCTGGGTGATCCCACTCAGAATACATAAGCTGTTCCAGCAATGGATGGACAGGAAAAGCATTCATAGCTTGGGGAGGCTTCAGGGAACCCAAAGAAGTGGGTTTTTCAGCTGACTCATTTAAGGGTAGCTTAAATGTAGAGCGAACCATTTCTGTCAGTGATTGCACCAGTAAGTTTTAAGAATGTGAAGCTGAAAAAGGCTTTTCCACAACTGATTTCTTGGAAGAGGAGTCAGCCTCCTCACTGTCCCCTGAGGGGGCCTCATCCTCCCCTGCCCACCGATCCTCTGCTTAAGGGTCCTGGGTGCTAGCAGGGGACCTATTGCATTTTCTCCTATGCTGGGAAGGTGCGATAAAAGCAGTCAATCTTTCCTCCAGCCCCACCAAAGCTGAGGAGAAAGCATCCTCAGTAATGTAGACAGGGGCTGAAGTGTTGGAAACAGTTGCAACACTTACCAAACCTGATGGCTCACCCTGATCAGCTACCTCTGGATCTTCAGGGGGGATGGCATTGCTGGGGTGAGACTAGGGTCCTCAGAGCCTGAAGGTGATACCTTTGGTACCCTCTTTGAGGAATTTGTATGTCCCCTTCTGGAATGCATAGTCCTAAGCACAAATGCAGAGCTACTTTACAAGGAAAAAATGCACCCACTGCTCAGCAATAAATCAGTAATTGTTACTGCTATTAGACGCTCAGCCTGATGCTCTGTAAATGTGCCTTGGGGAATGCCTGTTTCCCACACTCACATGCCCAGGTTTTCTTCTGTGTCCCTCCGTTAGTCCAAATGAGACTGACAATGGAGCTTTTTTATAAGCCAATTCGCCCTGCGCACCAACGCTGCACTAAGCCATGCCCCCTTACTTCTTCCCTACGCCCCCCCCTTCTGCCCGCACGCGCGCCTTCGATCGGCGTGTGGGGGGGAGAAGGTGGACGAGGAGAGCATGGGGGAAGAGAAGAGCCACCGCTGCTGAGGGCTGTGGAGGGCAGGAGCGGAGCGGCAACCCGCCAGACCATACAGCGTCCCCCCGCTTGCTCCTGAAGAGGGGAGAAGAAAGCATTCCCAGGTGGTGAAATTTCAGCCAAATCCCTCCTCCAACCTCTTACCGGTGGCCAGGACAGCTAGCTGGAGGAAGCCATGCAGCGTCTACTGACACAGAGCGAGCTCTGAAAGCATGGAAACACGTGCATGCTCTTTATAGCCCCCAGTGGTGACTTTAGGCATGACAACATTTACTGTATAGGAGAAATCCAAAAGGAAAATCTTTTTTTTTTTCTTTCTTTTTCATGCCTTAGAAATCTCCACTTACCTTATCCCGCCGCAGGATTCTGTGGTACAACCAAACAGACCAAATCTTCGCCCATCACGGCGAGCTCCGTTAAAAATTCTTAAAGGACTGGGGTCCCTTTTTATCGGGGTTCCACTGCCGTGGACCTGTACAGCACCCAGTCAGTAAGCTTTATGGCACTGCAATCTGACCAAAGCACTGAATCCCAGGGTCCAGCTCTCAAAAGAGAAGCATTACAGGCAAAATCTTGTTTCTTCCGCCACAAGGCCCGGGTACTAACCACTTAGGCCTCAAAGGCACTTTGGATGGATCCAGTTGCAAAGTCTTGCTCCAGCCAGGAATAGTCCAGTGGAGCCTCTGCATAGCACATCTTTACTTGTGACCTACACCTAAGACACTGGCGAAAAAACTGAGGTACTCCCGGTAATGGGAGGGGTTATATAGTGAGTGAACTTCCTGTCTTAGGGCGTGCCAGTGTCCATCACCTAAAGGTGGCCTATATACCCATATAGTTATTACTATGGCTCTGTGTCCCGTGATGTACGAAAAAGAAATTCTCTTTGCCCTTTGCTTTTTAACTACATGTGTATTCTTATATGATCATTTAAAGCAGTGGCCTCTAAACTGTGGCCCGTGGGCAAGATGCGGCCCTTTGCTTGCCTTTATCTGGCCCTTGCCACTGACACCAAAGATGGGGCACTATTCCACCGATTTAAACAATTGCTCACTATTCCTCCCACTGGCACCAACGATAGAGCAATATTCCTCCTCCTAATACCAAAGATGGAGCATTGTTTACTCCGACTGATTTCAGGACATTTTCTACTTCTGCTGGTCACGCTCCACCTCCCCCAAAGTTTGAAGGACAGTAAACATGGTTCTTTATTTAAAAAGTTGGGAGACCCCTGATTTAAAGGATACGTTCAATTTAAAAAAATAAATGAATGCATATTTTTGTGCAGGTAAAAAAAAAAAAAAGTGCATTTACCATTTTTCTTTTTAGGAGCCTGAAAAGCATTGCACCCACGAACAGCAGATCGCTGCTGCCATGCAGATCTCTTGCAGACTGTCAGTGTGAGCCATCTGCTCATACAGCATACATACAGGCAGTTTCACAGGAAGAAATCGAGCAACTACCACAGTGCTTTGGTAGTTTATTGAGAACTACAAGCCAATAGCCGCAAAGGATGTCAGTAGTTATAGAATTTTCATTCCTGCTCCATAAACTGGAACTTATCATAGGAGAAGCAAAAAAAAATAAAAATAAAAAAAGCACTTATCCAAAAGCCAATTCCGCAAGTTCAGTCTGCTGAAGTCAGACTAATACAAAATGATACTGATAAGTTTCTATGGGTTACTGCACTTAAAAATGAAAGCTCTTTTTTGGATAAGGCCGATCTGTAATAAACAAACGCAAGTCATTTTAGAAAAAAGGTGGTAATGAAAAAAAAAATAAAGTTTGCTTTCAATTATTAATTCGCACAAAAATAACAGAATCCAGCTGAATGTTGGAGTGGACAACACTTCTATCTTATTGGATGTCATAAATAACTTTGATTAATGTGCATTAAAGTGAACCAGTGAGGGTAGAAATAAGATAGCGGTCACTTCTGGCCTGTTTTAAATGTACAGAAACCAAGCCTTTCATCCTGATGCTGGCTTCAATGCCTAGTTGGCTAATGACCTAAAACAAGCATGTACCAGAGTGAAGTCTGAATGGCAAGACTAGTCAAGCTTATTGTTTCACTAGGTAGCAAGGCCATGGATCGCATTAGCTCTACATGCCTGGGACTTTAATGGTAAAACTAGGTGAGTGACAATTCTATGTAACGTGACCCAATGGCCACCTGGAAAACGTAAGGTTCGTCCAAGAGAGAAATGTAATGGAGTATGTGCTGTATAATTGAAAAACATTTTTATATAAAATAATGTTATCTGGCAATAAATATTGACTATACTCTTACATCAAAATTGACAAAAAATGCAACAAGGATACCAAGTAAATAGAAATATTTAATTTTGACTGACATATGTTTATTAACATTTATAGAAACTATATGTATAAAATATACATTTCATACAAAGTATACTTCAAATGTGTAATGGACAGCAACCCAGGTCAACTACAATAGTTAGAATTCTTTTTTCTCCAAAAGTAGTACAGCAAGCAGCATATTGATTGGTCGTGTGCACATCAGCTTTGCCCTATGCACTGCTTCTTTCAATGAGCTTACATGCATTATTGTTTGGTCATTCTATGCACTTATATATCACGAATACAGATGCTGATTACAGATACAGGTGTAAGTGCAAACATATATGAATAAAATACATGCAAAGCATTAGAGGCCAACTTCTCAAACAGCTCAACTAATTATTTTATACACTCCTGTTTGCATTGTAGTAGTTATAGTTTATCCTATCTGAAGTATAAATGGAACCTGTCAGGATAGAAATATGGAAGTTGCCTATTTGGCAAGCTCCAGTATCACTCTCCTTGTTCAATAAGTAGTGATTTAATCTCCCAAACCCAATACACATCCGATCAGATCTCCCAACATGCATATCTTTTTGGTTAAATAAGTACTGAAATATGTACCGTATATACTCGAGTATAAGTCGTTCCGAGTATAAGTCGAGGCCCTAATTTACTACAAAAAAATGGGAAAAACTTATTGACCCGAGTATAAGACGAGGGTGAGAAATGCACAGCTACTGTAAGTGGAAAAGAGGGTCAACAATGCCCATTTGCAGCATCACTGTGCCCATTTGCATGCCTCACTGTGCCCATTTGCAGCCATAGGTCCCCTGAACTTCAAACTCGGTAGTTAAGGGTTCCTAGATGCCCCCTAGCTGCAGCCAAAATTTGGGGTCTCTGAACCCAAAGGGTCCTAAAATGACATTGCTGCAGATGGACACAGTTGACCAAATTTGGGGCCCTGTATCTCAGGGCCACTTAGTGCTAGGAACCCCAAATTTGGTGTGCAAACCCAGTGGAACTAGCACCATAAAATTTCCAAGCTGGGGTTTCTAGCACAAAGTGGCCCAGAGATACAGGGCCCCAAAAATCAGTTCAGAAAATGTCAAGCACTTTTCTGCAGCAAAAAATGACATTTTCCGAATCGGTTTTGGGGCCCCATATCTCAGGGCCACTTAGTGCTAGGAACCCCAGCTTTGGATATGTTATGGTGCCAGTTCCAATGGGTGTGCACACCAAATTTGGGGTTCCTATCACCAAGTGGCCCTGAGATATGGGGCCCCAAAGTCGGTCCAGAAAATGTCAAGCACTTTTCTTCAGCAGAGAATGACATTTTCCGAACCGATTTTGGGGCCCCGTATCTCGGGGCCACTTAGTGCTAGGAACTTCATCTTTGGATATGTTGTGGTACCAGTTCCACTGTGTTTGCATACCAAATTTGGGGTTCCTAGCACCAAGTGGCCCTGAGATATGGGGCCCCAAAGTCGGTTCGGAAAATGAAATTTTTTGCTGCAGAAAAGTGCTTGACTCGAGTATAAGTCGAGGGGGGCACTTTCAGCACAAAAAAATGTGCTGAAAAATGCGACTTATACTCGAGTATTTACGGTATTTTGTCCCTTCAAAAACAAGTCAGCAATGGTGGTTTCCGTATTTTTATTCTGACAGGTTAACTTAAAACACAAAAATTAAATAGGCATTATGTGTAATAAAAAAAAACAAATAGGAAGCAGAGAGAACATTTCTGATGTACGAAAAAATATACATTTACACTAAATGTACTTAAAAGCCAACACTGCCTCTCGCAAGTGAATAACCAAGCTTGTTGCGGTTTCCAATGAAGGATGTCAAGCCAACATATGTCTCAATTAAAAGAGGCTGGTTTAGAATGAGGGCTCCATTGGCTCGGCCTGGCACAGGATTTATCTTGTGTGCTTCTTGCACAGCTTTGATTAGATGATCGGTAAAGCTAGACAGCTGCAAAAAAAAAAAAAAGATAAATAGAAAATCTCAATACTGCAATATCATATGCTCCACAGAACTAAACTAAGCGTTTTCACAGCAGAAGTCACATTCCCTAAATGTACATATTTTTTTAATGTGTTTTTCATTTATATTCAGTGTATTGCTACTGTACCGTCTTGTCCTGAAGAAGCGGCCTTGTGCTGTGAAACACACTGGGGGTTATTTACTAAGGCTGGAGAGTGTAAAATTTGGTGCAACTCTGCATAGAAACCAATTAGCTTCCAAATTTTTTTGCCAAAGTGGATTAAACAAGCTGAAATTAGAAACTGATTGGCTACCATGCACAGCTGCACCAGATTCTGAGTGCTCCAGTTTTAGAAAATCTGCCCCAATGGCTTAAATGAAAAAGGGGCAATCTAGCTTATTGCTTCAGTGTATAATAATCTGTGAAGACTCATTATGACTATACATGTCCTATCCATCTTTGACGGTTATATGTATGATCGTTTTATATACGTTTGATACTATTCTATGTTTTTTATATTGATCAGATTTTGATTTTTCAGGTACATAGAGAGGCTGAACAGTGTCATTATATCTTAAAAAAAACACGTTTATTCACAACATATCTAAAAGATCAATCAATCACTGTAAAGCCGGCCCCTGTGCTTTCTCTTGTGAATGGAGAGTAGGATACATTGCATCTTTCTTTCATTGCCAGATGAGAAAAGTGTAAATAAACAAGTGTGTGTGAATAAATAAATTAAAAAAAAAAAAAAAAAAAAGCTAAGTCAAAGTTTGATCTAGGTCAGTGTCAATGTCAAGGTCGGAGTCAAAGGTCAAGGTCAGTATACTTTAGGTAGGATATATATATTAAAAAAAAATGTAAATTAGTATCAGTGTCAGTCACACTGGAGTGGTGCGCTTGCAGGACGTTAGAAAAAGTCCTGCAAGCAGCATCTTTAGAGCGGTACATACACTCCTGCTCAATGGAATCAATGGGCACCGCTGCCAAAGCGCCTGCAAATCGCTTCAGCTATTTTTGGGCGCATTTAAGCCTTTCTTCAGCAGCTAGCGGGGGTTAAAAGCATCCCGTTAGTCGCCATAAAGCACCTGTTCAAATGACGTCACTCGATCATGTCTGGGGGCAGTGGAAGGGGGTCGCTCCCTCCCACAGCCGCCTTTTCCCGTGCTCTGCCGCCCGGATTGCAGGGCCTGGGAGCGATGTGACCGGCGGTGACGGGGGCACTGCACATAGAGAAAGGACCTGCCATTGTTCCTCCCCCACTGTGATCCTGGAACATGGAAACGATAAGAATTTTGTCACTTCTGGTTTCGGCTCTTTGTTTACCTTGCTGTTACCGGCCAGGGAACCAGTCAGACCGATCTGTTTTTCTAATCAGCTGCATTGGAGTCCAGAGGAGAGCTTTGACAGATGGGATGGATCTGGATCCCATCCATCTGTTTTTAGTGGATAGCATCGGATCAGATTTTGGCAGGTGTGCATCCACCGCTCCGTAGAGGGCAATGAATTCTCCGATCGGGTCCCCCTGAAAAACTGACAGGCAGAACCGATTAGTCCACCTGTGTGAAAGGGACCTAGTCTTTCATTCAGAAAGGAGGGGAGGGACAGGCCTAGTGGTGCGTAATTGCCAGGCCTGCCGGCTGAACCCGGAGGGGCTGGTGCGCCTTTCGATGAGGTCACAAGCAGCATGGTAGCACAGGATCAAATGATGTCTCCAAGAGTATCCAAGCGGGATAAGGGTGAAGGTCAGTTTCAAGGTGAGCATGTGCCCACAAGGTCTGGTGGACATCGTACTCAATGTTACAACAGATTTTTTGCACAACAAAAGTGGAAGATTATTTTTTATATGGCTTGTATGGCTCACATGTATAGGGACATGAATTGATTTATGTGGGTAATTCATTGCACATTTACCCCTTTTTGTATTTACAAGATTATTTAGTGGACTTTGATAGTTTGCATATTGATTGATATATATATATATATATATATATATACACACACACACACACACACACAGTTGTGCTCATAAGTTTACATACCCTGGCAGAATTTATGATTTCTTGGCCATTTTTCAGAGAATATGAACAACACAAAAACATTTCTTTCACTCATAGTTTGTGCTTGGCTGAAGCCATGTATTATTAATCAACTGTGTTTACTCTTTTTCAATCATAATGGCAACAGAAATTACCCAACTGACCCTAATCAAAAGTTTACATACCCTGGTGATTTTGGCCTGATAACATGCACACAAGTTGACAGAAAGGGGTTGAATGGTTATTAAAGGTAACCATCCTCACCTGTGATCTGTTTGCTTGTAATTAGTGTTGTGTATAAAACGGCAATGAGTTTCTGGACTCCTGACAGACCCTTGCATCCGTCCAGTACTGCACTGACGGTTCTGTATTCTGAGTCATGGGGAAAGCAAAAGTATTGTCAAGGGATCTGCAGGAAAAGTTGAACTGTATAAAAGAGGAAAGGGATATAAAAAGATATCCATGGAATTGAGAATGCCAATCAGCAGTGTTCAAACTCTAGTGGAAAATGAGGGGTTCTGTTGAAATCAAACCACGGTTAGGTAGACCAACTAAAATTTCAGCCACAACTGCCAGGAAAATTGTTCAGGATGCAAAGAAAAACCCACAAATAACTTCAGGTGAAACACAGGACACTCTGAAAATATGTGGTGTGGCTGTTTCAAGATGCACATTACGGAGGCACTTGAAGAAAGATGGGCTGCATGGTTGAGTCGCCAGAAGAAAGCCATTACTACGCAAATGCCACAAAGTATCCCGCTTACAATACGCCAATCAGCCCAGAGACAAGGCTCAAACCTTCTGGCACAAAGTAATTTGGAGTGATGAGACCAAAATTGAGCTTTTTGGTCACAACCATAAAAGCTACAATTGGGGGGGTGGGGGGTGGGTCAACAAGGCCTATCACAAAAAGGTACACCATTCCTACTGTGAAACACGGATGTGGATCGCTGATGTTTTGGAGATGTGTGAGCTACAAAAGGGACAGGAAATTTGGTCAAAATTGATGGCAAGATGAATGCAGTATGTTATTAAAAAATACTGGAGGAACATTTGCATTCATCAGCCAGGAAGTTGCGCCTGGAACGTACTTGGACATTCCAACATGACAATGATCCAAAACACAAGGCCAAGTCGACCTGTCAGTGGCTACAGCAGAAAAAAGTGAAGGTTCTGGAGTGGCCACCTCAGTCTCCTAACCTCAATATCATTGAGCCACTCTGGGGTGATCTCAAAACGTGCAGATCATGCAAGACAGCCCAAGAATTTACAGGAACTGGCAGGTTTACCAACTGAGAAGATAAAGAGCCTCATCCACAAACACCACAAAAGACTTCAAGCTGTCATTGATGTTAAAGGGGGCAAAACACGGTATTAATAACTGGGGTATGTAAACTTTTGATCAGGGTAATTTGGGTAGTTTCTGTTGTCATGATTTAAAAAGAGTAAACACAGTTGATTGATAATAAATGGCTTTAGCCAAACACGAACCATGAATGAAAGAAAAGTTTGTGTGTTATCATTCATATTCTCTGAAAAATGGCCAAGAAATCAAATTTTGCTAGGGTATGTAAACTTATGAGCATAAATGTGTGTGTATATATATATGTATATAGAGATATATATATATATATATATATATATATATATATATATATATATATATATATATATATATATATATATATACCGTATTTATCGGCGTATAACACGCACTTTTTTCCCCTTAAAATCAGGGGAAAATCGCGGGTGCGTGTTATACGCCGATCCCCTGCGATCCGAGCTGTCAGAATTTAAAAATCGCTGACCGCGATTTGAAAATGGCGCCGCAATACGCAGTGCCGGTCCTCGGCTCTTCTCGGCGGCTTTCGGTTTCACTCGAGCGCCGCCCGAACCTAGCCGAGTATACTCGGCTAGTTTTGGATAGCTCCGCTCACCGTCCGAGTGAAACCGAAAGTAAACGAGAGCCGCCGAGAAGAGCCGAGGAGCGGCTCTGTGTATTTCGGCGCCGGCGGCGCCATTTTCAAATCGCGGTCGGCGATTTTGAAGCTCACAGGCTTCAGCAAGGCTGGACTGGGGCAAGGCTGGACTGGGGCAAGGCTGGACTGGACACTGGGGAAGGCTGCACTGACATGGCTGCACTAGCAAGGCTGCACTAGCAAGGCTGCACTGACATGGCTGCACTAGCAAGGCTGCACTGGCAAGGCTGCACTGGCAAGGCTGCACTGACATGGCTGCACTGGCAAGGCTGCACTGACATGGCTGCACTGGCAAGGCTGCACTGGCAAGGCTGCACTGACATGGCTGCACTGACATGGCTGCACTGACATGGCTGCACTGACATGGCTGCACTGACAAGGCTGCACTGACAAGGCTGGACTGGGGCAAGGCTGCACTGAGAAGGCTGCACTGACAAGGCTGCACTGAGAAGGCTGCAATGATGGGCATTTAAATGTAAGTTTTTTTCCCTTCAACTTCCCTCCTAAAAGTTTTTTTTCCTTAAAATTCCCTCCTAAATTGAGGTGCGTGTTATACGCCGGTGCGTGTTATACGCCGATAAATACGGTATATATATATATATATATATATATATATATATATATATATATATATATATATATATATATATATATATATATATATAATGAAAGTGGCACATTTGCTGTATAAATTCTTTCTCCAAGGATTAACTACCTCTTTTGGTCTAGGGGATAGAACAGAAGATTTACTAACTAATTTACTCTGCTCCTCTGCACTGCTAGACCAGTCCCTGGAGCATCTGCTCTCTCATGCTCCAACAGTCTAAAGTCCTGATCACATCAGCTGGGTCCATAGCCATATACTGAATGTGATAACTCCAACGGACAATCCACCAATGGAGAATAGGGAAGTCCCGTCTGCCAGGGAAGAGGAGACCTCCTCTAGAATAAGCAAGCAGTTAGACCCTTAGGCCCCTTTCACACTAATGGACCATGGGCTGTGTCCATGTCCACTCGGTCACCCGCCTGCTCAGTGGGAATCAGCGGAGAGATCCCTTGTTGAACCGATGGATCCACTGGCGGACTCTGCCAATGTGAAAGGGGCCTTTTAGTGAGGGCTCAGCTCCACTGTAAAGCAGAATTTTCAGACTTCTTGGAGTTGGGCTTTATATTATATATTTGCACACACTATATCCACACCCATAAAAAGACCCACAATTTTCTGTTTCTAATGTAGCGCACTACCCCTATAGGAGCTGCTGAATTAGTTGTAGTAATCCGCCAATCACCCATGCTGCCATACACACCACAACCCATGAGATAAAAAGAGTCCCTGTTAGGATTTTTACTTGATCTTTATTTGTGAGATTAACTTGAATTAACTTGAAGATCTAGAGATGTACGAGATACCCATGAATGTTTCAGAAGAATAGGTTATCATCCACGGCCTTGGCCTTTTTAGTGGATTTCCCCCATCCAGTCCTTACCGCAAACTATTGATTTCAATTTACAAGACAAATCACTCTGAATGAGTCCCCCTGTAATGGTTCTCACTGCAGACTATTGCTTCTTCTGTTATCAATCTGGCTGAAGATTTACTACTCTAAATAGTTCCTCTGCCCGACTGGTTAGGCTTCCTTTGGGGTATTAATTCTTTAAGGTCAAATACCTGCACAGTCTTGTTCATGACCCGCATACAATACCCTTCAGTCTCTAAAAGTGCTTGATATTGTATTCCTTGAATGCACAGTATAAAATCCTTCCTTTAGCTCCTCTGGGTTTGAACGTCCTTTGCTCTCTCCCAGTCAACAGTCCATGTTCTTCTTCCGCTTTGCTCCTACTTCCTCCTTCTCTGACCGGCACATTCCCGCCTGGGAACGCCTGATATCCTCTCAGCGACTACATGCTGACTTCTTCTCCAGGGCCTAGGCACTTGGCCCCCCTGGATTCTCCTCCGGCACCAGGGCCCCGGGAGCTCTGAACTCCCGGGCCACTGGGCCTCCTTTGCGGACTCTGAATCCTGACTCAAACGTCTCCTCCCAGAGCATGTACCCCTCCCCTTTTATGAGAGACCTCCCCTTGACCATGGAAATTAACCATTGGTCAATCCACTCACATGGGTCTCTCCAGCAGAATCCACTGTTAAGCAGAGAATGTCTCCCTGAGCCCAAGTGTAGGCGGCCACACCCCCTTCTACTCTGACACTTCCAACCCTGAATTAACATCCAGGCCTAGTAAAGAACACAGACCTGGCTAAATTTACCTGTCACTATATTCTACACTACCAAAATAGACAATAAAGCACCTACCTAAAAAGGTAGAGGACGCTACATCCACCCCCCACTAAAAATCACAACTGTCCTCAGTTGTGGAAAAACCTGAAAAATTTGAAAAACCTCCCTCTTTATAAAAAGAGGGAGGCATCTCATATTCTCCTGAGTTTAATTGGGGAAAAGGGGTAACAAAAAATGAACATATTACAATGTCAATAACATATATACATTCTTTCCTTTTTTCTTTCTTTTTTTTTTTTACAAACCGTACATCCTTACTACAAAACCCTACAACTACCCTGCACTTACAAGTGCAACCAGAGCACTGCTCCCTAAGGAGGAATACTCTGCTTGTCACAGGTCTTCTTCTTTAAAGTAGACAGCCGTCGCATCTCCAATTCACTTAAGAGAAGAAACAAATATACCGTATATACTCGAGTATAAGTCGAATTTTTCAGCACCTTTTTTTGTGCTGAAAGTGCCCCTCTCGACTTATACTCGAGTCATCACTTTTCTGCAGCAAAAAATGTTATTTTCCAAACCGACTTTGGGGCCACTTGGTGCTAGAAACCCCAAATTTGGTGTGCAAACCCAGTGGACCTGGTACCATAACATATCCAAAGCTGGAGTTCCTAGCACTAAGTGGCCCTGAGATACGGGGCCCCAAAATCGGTTCGGAAAATGTCATTCTCTGCTGCAGAAAAGTGCTTGACATTTTCTGAACCGAATTTGGAGCCCTGTATCTCAAGGTCAGTTAGTGCTAGGAACCCCAAATTTGGTGTGCAAACCCAGTGGACCTGGTACCATAACATATCCAAAGCTGGGGTTCCTAGCACCAGGTGGCCCCGAGATATGGGGCCCCAAAATAGGTTCGGAAAATGTCATTCTCTGCTGCAGAAAAGTGCTTGACATTTTCTGAACCGATATTTGGGGTCCTGTATCTCGGGGCCACTTGGATCTAGAAATCCCAGCTTTGGATATTTTATGGTGCTAGTTCCACTGGGTTTGCACACCAAATTTGGGGTTCCTAGCACTAAGTGGCCCCGAGATACCGGGCCCCAAATTCGGTCAACTGTGTCCATCTGTAGCAATGTCATTTCGGGACACTTTTGGCTGCAGTTAGGGGGGCATCTAGGAACCCTTAACTACAGAGTTTGAAGTTTGGGGGACCTATGGCTGCAAATGGGCACAGTGAGGCATGCAAATGGGCACAGTGAGGCTGCAAATGGGCATTATTGACCCTCTTTTCCACTTACAGTAGCTGTGCATTTCTCACCCTCGTCTTATACTCGGGTCAATAAGTTTTTCCCATTTTTTTGTGGTAAATTAGGGCCCCGACTTAGACTCGGAACGACTTATACTCGAGTATATACGGTATATATATATATATATATATATATATATATATATATATATACACACATACACACACACACTCAGGTCTCAGCCCATTCTCTCTCTCCAGCAGAATCCACTGTTAAAGCAGAGAAGGTCTCCCTGAGCCCTAGTGTAGGTGGCCACACCCCCTTCTACTCTGACACTTCCAACTGTGAATTAACATCCAGACCTAGCTAAATTTACCTGTCACTATATTCTATGCTATCAAAATAGACAATAAAGCACCTACCTAAAGGTAGAGGGCGCTACACTAATATGTAATTAAATGTGTACAGGGGCGCATCCAAATGACCTAATAAACTTGCAGGCTCTGATTTCTGTAGTTCTAAACAGTGGTTGTGTTTTACTGCTCCTTCCTATAATGCATGTGTAGCCAAGGGTTTGCTACTATAGTTATTACAGTTGTTGTTATTCTAAACGAGTTTGGCTCCCTCTAGTGTATGCTGAATGCTGTTAGGATTTTTCTTCTAACTCCTGAGAAGGAACGTAGCAAAGTATTATGGGAGATATAGTTTGGAGGAGGAAGTGACTGTTAGCTGGATCAGCCCTGAACTACAATACAGACAATGCAAAGTATCATATATACTCAAGTCGAATTTTTCAGCACATTTTTTTGTGCTGAAAGTGCCCCCCTCGACTTATACTCGAGTCAAGCACTTTTCTGCAGCAAAAAATTTCATTTTCTGAACCGATTTTGGGGCCCCGTATCTCAGGGCCACTTAGTGCTAGAAACCTCAAATTTGGTATGCAAACCCAGTGGACCTAGTACCACAACATATCCAAAGCTGAAGTTCCTAGCACTAAGTGGCCCCGAGATACGGGGCCCCAAAATCGGTTCTGAAAATGTCATTCTCTGCTGCAGAAAAGTGCTTGACATTTTCTGAACTGATTTTTGGGGCCCTGTATCTCGTGGCCACTTGGTGCTAGAAACCCCAGCTTTGGAAATTTTATGGTGCTAGTTCCACTGGGTTTGCACACCAAATTTGGGGTTCTTAGCACAAATTTGGTCAACTGTGTCTATCTGCAGCAGTGTCATTTCGGGACCCTTTGGGTTCAGAGACCCCAAATTTTGGCTGCAGCTAGGGGGCATCTAGGAACCCTTAACTACCGAGTTTGAAGTTCAGGGGACCTATGGCTGCAAATGGGCACAGTGAGGCATGCAAATGGGCACAGTGATGCTGCAAATGGGCATTGTTGACCCTCTTTTCCACTTACAGTAGCTGTGCATTTCTCACCCTCGACTTATACTCGGGTCAATAAGTTTTTCCCATTTTTTTTGTGGTAAATTAGGGCCTCGACTTATACTCGAGTATATACGGTACTAAGCACTGCATGCTGTGATCAGTAATAAAAGGACCGGCGCGGCTATCTTTCAGCCTCTCTGGACGCCATTCAACACCTGCCAGCAGGAGGTCTGTGTTTGACCAGGAGCGAGAGACTGCGGCCTATATAGTGTGATGCTGGGTCGCCCGCCTCTGAGGGATCTCAGAGTACAGCCTTTCCAGCTTAGCAAGCGGACCAGACTGCGCTTCAGAACAACTGGAAGCCCCTGCACGTCAGCTCATCAGGAGTTGCAGCACAGCGTGGCGGCGCCATTTTCACCATACTGAGACATCAGGAGGAGATTCAGGACGGAGCCTCACAGCCTTTGAGTTTATGTGGTGAGGGGGCACCTGCCCATTCCAGTAGAGTGCACAGTATTGCTGAGTGAGTTCTTTTACAGGCTGCTGGTGAGACTTAGTTCCACGGAGGTGAATCTACTTCTTCACAAGCATCATACAGCTGAACTTTGGGGTTTGTTTATTCTCTGCGCTGTAAGGTCAGTACTGTATTACACTTGCATATAAGGAGGAATCTACAAGTGCTATATTTCTTCAGTTAAGCAGTTATCAACATACCATTTACTCTACAGTTATTTCTTCCCCTTTGCTTTATGGATTACAAATACTGCAGTTTAAACTACAGGCTAGCTGAAAATATCTGGAGCTAAAGAACTTTTACCATCTTCCTTTTCTGCCAAGCACTGCTGTTCTACTTGTAGTTTGAACTTTGAATTACAATCTAGGTGGAGCCATTGAGTACATGTTAAACATTACACTGTGTTATTGAATAAGGAATATTGTATTGCAATTTGGTGTGTGTACTGAGGCCTCAGTGGGAAGGTGTTCAATATAAGTATTGAAAGATATTGAATACTTATCCCACTGTAAACCTGTTTTACTCCCAGTGGTGATTATAAAATTAACAGTTCTGCATATCTGAATTAAGTGATACTAACTGTCAATTATTGCTTGAGTTTATTCATATTGTTATTGTGTTCCATTATTCACTCTAGTAAACTTTCTGAGTTGTTCAGTGACATTGTGTGAGTATCTCATTGCTAACATCCTATAGCAGAATGGAACCCAAGGTGTCAGAGGTAAGAGGATCTGCAGAGTTGGGGTAGCCAGTGGGTCAAGCAGATCATTGAAAATAATGCAGTCCATAATTGAATGACTTAAATCTACAGTTGTTAAGCAGGAATGATATGAATGAGTCTCTTAAAGTTCCTCTAGGATCTAGTTTATTAATCATAGAATGCTTATATACTGCAGGTAAACTATTATTGTGTTTCTGGATAGATGTAACTTAAAGTAAATGTAAACCCAAACACTAAGATATTACAGCACGTTATTTGAATTTTAACAGACATTTTCAGTATTTTTACATTTTTCATCAAAATGATATCTGGTGATCCTGCTGTGCAGGTACATCCTTTTATAGGGTGACCATGAGCTCGATCCCAGTCTACCAACTGTGCTCTTGCATTGTCACAAGGGCTTCCAAAGGTGGCTACAAATGGCAGCTTCAGCACACATTATGAAGACACAGTGCACTAAACCCGCACTGAGAAATACCGTACAGCCATTACTGGAGTGCACGCATATAGACAGGAAGTGGTTGCAAAGAGGCTACAGAAGATCAGCAGCATTAAAAGAAATGGCACAAAGGATGCAAAAAAGATAAAAGCAAGTATTTTGTATGAAAAAAATGGCACTTGTTTATGATACATTGCGCTTTATCAAACGAAATGTTATTTAGCTGGTGTTTATATAGGGCTAGTTAGGGTTTCAATCAAACACTAACTATACTTAAATCTACTCCCACCCATATTCTAAGCCTATTCGGTCTACGTTGTAAAGGAAAGATATGCATACTTAGCTATTCTGAGAGCAGTCCAGTAATGTGATCGGGTCCCAGTGCCAGCTTCAGTGAAGAGGAGAGATCGCCGACAACAGCTGCAGAGCCTAGGCCATGACACCAGCCCTAGGCTTACTATGAGGTATCCATTATCAGCCATCCCTCCTCTACACTGAAGCCAGCGCTGGAACCCAAATCATGTGACGGAACCGGAGCGCTCTCAGAATACGGAAGTATACACATTTTCCCTTACAGGGTAGATAGAATAGGCTTGGAATGGGGGTGGGAGTATTTTTAAGAATATATGGATAAGGTACAGTGCTTATATAAGAAGTCCACAGAAAGTAAATCCAGGAAACGGTATTCAACTCAGTTCAAACAATGGTGAGTAGAAGGTAAATGATAGAAGAAACCATCACCGGCACCCAATCACACAGCCGCTTACCCTCCTTAGTGGACCCTTATTACAAAGGCCACATAAGCATATGAATGAAGATAGGAATCAATCTCCATACATCGTAATCCTAAAACAGCAAGACGGAATGTGGGCGCAGCAACCTCAGGTAACAGCTTTTCTTTTTCGAAAAATGTCATCCCATGTAGATAAAAGGAGATAAAAACAAACTTGTGTGTGTATAAATCCAGCAGTCCCCACCAAGATGGCCGCCGTGTCCCAGCATACACTAGCGTCATGTTGCCGACTCCTCCCTACGTTGTTTCGTCACAAAATGACGTAGTCAGGGGCGTGGCTAGACTGATGCTCTACCGATTTATATATGCCGGACAAAGCGATTGAAAAGCGGAAGGCAGAAGTGGGCTGCGCTCCAAACACCGGATGTAATAAAAACTATCACGGCCATCAGGACGGCTGTATTACTCTTTAAAAATCCATTTAATATATGAATTAAGTCAAGAATTAAAAAAACATCAAAGAGATCTATAATTAAAGGAGTATTATTGACCCTTTGACAAACACCAAAAGGTACCATTTATTAAAAAAACAATAAAAACTAGTTGCAGAAAATAACACTCGGACGCAGCGCCATCTTGTGGAAAAAGGGGATACTACAGCAAAATAATCTACAGCAATAACATTTCAAAATAACGATCAGCATCTACATAACTCTAAACACCATATAAAACTCAAACCTAATAATAATAATAATAATAATAATATAATAATAATAATACCTTAGCTTATTCTAAATAGAAGGACCTATAAAACCCATTACTCATGCATTGCTGATAAATGCATTCACATCCCACTCTATGTTCATGCCGTAGGGGCTGTAAGTTTTAGCCTTTTAGATCCATTGCGTCTCTAATTTAGAGATCCGTCTAGTCATATAGCTGCCCCTCCAATTACCAGTAAACTTATCTATACCCAAAAACACAGTCCCCTTGAGATTCTGATTGTGGTGGGCAGCATAATGGTGGAAGAGAATATGCTTTGGATATCCATTTTGTAATGTTTGTTACATGTTCTTTCAGTCCCGTCTGAAGCTGACGAATAGTACGACCTATGGCCATGGGTGGAATCAGATACATAGGAATCTATTTTTCTACGCCTTTCTGCATTAATCTAAATGGAGCATTTCCTACATGAAAAAAAACAAAAAACATTGTGAAAGAAAGATATTCTATTAGGGGGATCTATTATATTTGGAGCGGTGTTTGAAGCACAGCCCACTTCCTCCTTTCAATCACTTTATCCCGCATATATAAATCAGCAGAGCATCCATCTAGTCACGTCACTGATGACATCATTCTGTGACAAAATTACGTAGGGAGGAGTCGGCAACGTGACGCTAGTGTATGCTGGGACGCGGCAGCCATCTTGCTGGTGGGGACTACAGGAATTATACACAAACACAAGTTTGCTTTTAAAGCTGAAAATGTGAGCTCATTCCTTTGTTTTTATATACAATAAAATGCTGGTTGATATACTGTGCACTGAGGTTTATCTCCTTTTATCTACATGGGATGACATGTGTGGTGAATATTATCAGAGCGTTTTCGAAAAAGGAAAGCTGTTACCTGGGGTTGTTGCACCCAGATTTCGGCTTGCTGTTTTAGGATTACGATGTATGGAGATTGATGGGTTTCCTATCTTCATTCATATGCTTTATGTGGCCTTTGTAATGAGGGTCCACGAAGGAGGGTAAGTGGCTGTATGATTGGGTGCCGGTGATGGTTTCTTCTATCATTTACCTTCTACTCACCATTGTTTAAACTGAGTTGAATACAGATTCCTGGATTTACTTTCTATGGACTTCTTATATAAGCGCTGCACCTTATCCATATAAAACTTTTTATTGCCATTTCTTCATTACTGTGCTAGTTGCCGTTTTTATGATTACTATTATTTTTTGTACTAGAGTGAAATTAAGCGCAGCAGTTATTTATTTATATTTAAGAATAGTTTGACTTGACTTCCACTTTAACTACTGCCTGTCTGCCCATTGCCTATAAATGGCAGACAGGAAGATGCACCGATGTGGGTTAACGTACCTGTACGTCACCTTGCATCGGCAGCTCCTGCGTGGTTCGCAGAGGGCACACCCGGGAGCCCCGTGGTCGGTATGTCACCCAGGCATAGCGGATCACATTACCGCTGTGTCCGGGTGATGGGAAGTTGTTTTACCATGTAATCGCTGTGAATGGACACAGCAATCACATTGTAAACAATGGAAAGTGAAAGTAAAGATTGGTTCTCTCTGCTTTCACTGTGAGAGCAGAGAGAACCAATGCTGCAGCCTGTGAGTGAACAGCAGCCTGTCTGGCTGCTTGTACACTCAAACTGCAGTGCCAGCCTGCCCCAGTGTCCCTGATCACTGCCTCAGTGTAGTCATAATAAACAATGCAGTCAGCCCTATCACCTATCCCAAAGCTCGCAAAAAACACCACTATACACCATATCAATGTTTTGCTCACCGCCATACCAGTGCACAGATCACCGCCATAACAGTGTCCTGATCACCGCCATACACCATATTAGCACCCTGATCACCGCCATACCCCATACCACCATCCTGTTCACTGCCATACCTCACATTAGCGTTCTGATTAGCCCATATGCCATACTAGCATCTTGATCACCGCCATTCCCTATACTAGCGTTCTGATCATCCCATATGCCATACCAGCATCCTGATCATTGCCATACCCCATACCAGTGTCCTGATCACCGTCATATCCCATCATAACAGTGTCCTGATCACCCCATAGGCCATACCAGCGTCCTTATCACCAACATACTCCATACAAGTATCCTGATCACTGCCATTACCCATACCAGCATCCTGATCACCGCCATACCTCATACCAACGTCCTGATCACTGTCATGCATAATACCAGCATTTTATGGTCTCAACTGATCAATTTTCAGATATATATCCCCTAGTTTGTAGAAATGATATCATACAAACAAAATAAAACAAAACAATATACACTGTTCTGGTTTATTCTTACCCAAAAAATGTAGCAGAAAACATTTTGGCCTACATTTATGAAGAAAGAGTATTTGATTGCAAAGTTTTTTAACAAAAACTAAGCAAAAAAAATGTTTTTTTTCAAAATCTTTGTTTTTTTTTTTTTTTGGCTATATAAATGAAAAAACTCCCCACTGGTGATCAAATACCACCAGAAAAAAGCTCTATTTGTGTGAAAAAAAATAAAGCAACAGCGACAAGAAAAGCTGCTTTATTTTGTACAGGATATAATTGAATAATTGAATAAAATACATCAGTGGGAAAGTAGCGAATATACCTAGACATTGTTACATTATTTTCCAAGAGAGCTGCACCACCTTTAATGCTCCAAGCTACTACTGCAATGTAGCACACACCTGGGTTCTAATATTTCCTTATGGTGTTGTCTTATAGGTACATCTGTCTTCTCTTTGTGCTCTATCTATATTAGTTTAGGTTTTGTAAGTGACAACGTTCTAATATATACTGTATTAAAAGATATTGAATATGATATTGAAGATAAATCTGGTTCTCAGTTAGCATGAGATGCTAAACTATCTGAAAATACCTATACACGGACTTTCAAGCCCTCAATAAATGCTGATGAAAAAAGAATGGCACAGGATGCCCTCTAGTGGCAATATTGGTGTATACATTTTCCAGATTAGTTTATTTTAACTGGGCACACTCCACTGCAATGTGTTGAAATAAATGAAATCTGTTGACAAGGTTGAAACGATGGCCATCTCTGTTATAATAAAATTCATCCAACCAGAACAGGCCTGATTCACAGCTATGTGCTGGTTTCTATTTGTACATGTTCCGGAGTTCATGTTTCAGGAAAAATGCCTTCCTCCTACAGGCTGCAGAGGTTGTACAGCTTTACAGCCCACATATCTGAATTCCTCAGAACTCTTGTCATAAGAGTAGCAAAGCCATCTACAATGTACATGACCTCATCAGAAGCAGCTATGTAGATCTTCCTTACAACTACCTACACAATAAAAAGATGTACTATGCTTTTTATCAACCCACAATTTACTAAACGCGAGGAATACCCCTCTAATACACTTTAACACATGTTTTATGCCCATACATTTGATTAAAAAAAAATTTAAAGATATTTAACAGATATGCCACACATATCATCAAGAAACTTGAACTTGCAGTGGTGGTTTAAATGGTCAGACCACAGCTTTAGCTTTTATTTGCTCCCTTTCGGTCAACTAAATATACAGTTGAAAGTTTTTTATCTGTTTTATAAGTGCAAGAAAACCCTGCAGATAAGGCAGGGTTGAAAACACGTGCTTAAGTATGAGATATGTTGTCATGTCAAAGAGGAAGTTAGAAACACGCAATATTTCTGGCACATCAACGATTATTTCTCTTTAATTGAAGCAAGTTGAAGTGAATAAAACATAGGGAAATCTGCACGTATTCCAAAGATGTATTTGATGCATTTTTTTTTGGTCTTGGCCTTGCCATACTCTAACTATCCCAAGGAGTAATTTGTTTGTAGGTCTGTAGATATTACACTACCCTAGCATTTGACATGTATGTCACATACAAACTCTTAAATACATATGGTTATGTCAATACATACATTGGCTACAAACACTGAGCTGAACAAATGGAAGCCTACAAAGTAAGAGGCGATTGCTGAATAGTACTTAGCTACAGCCTTAAGACTCCTCTAATGAGCTCTGGAGTCCTTCTTTTTTGCAACATGTCCAACTGGGGAAGGAGGGGGGTTGTTTATTTCACTTTTGGTCCTGTAGGCACATGATGAATTAAGGAGGAATCTCTTTAAGTAAATAAAATCCTCTCATACAGTTGTCACCCTTGTTCCACTATGACTTGGAAGATTTTACCTTCCTGTTTTGGTGACAATGGTTGCCAAGACAAATTGAGGAGGTGAATATCCCTAGTGAGGGCACAGAACGTTGACAGGGATTTTGTAAAAAGTCCACACCTAAGCCTTCACCTCCATTTCTAATTGCTCTCCAGGGACGTATCTACACATCTTGCAGAATAGCAAGGAAAAGACGAAGGCGTCTTTGATGTACAAATCGTGTCTGACAGCCTGGCCGTTTCTTTTCCGTGCCATGCAATTTGTGGTGCCCATTGGGGGGAAATAAATTTCAGGTGGCAGAAAGAAAGAGTTTTTGTCCACAGCTAGTGCACGAGTGAGTTGTTTATGATCTGAATGGTTTAAATGTGGCAGCAGTTAATGCACAGCAGTTACCCTACCCCTCCTAGACACTGGTCCATAAATTATTGCACCGTGGCCCACACACTTAATGGGAACGTATGATTTATAATTAAAGTACTGACCAAAGGCTGCAGTGTAAGGCTGAGCTGAACTGTATAGTTATCTGTAAGATGCTGCTGATTTCACAATTTAGTGACATTCACTTACCTGACAAATCAAAGTAAATTGCTCAGAGTAGTTCTTCAGTGGGTGATCAATGAAAGTAGTGTAGGGTATATCACTGGATACAGGATTCCATCGGGAGAAAAAGGGAATTTCACGCAGTTTGTCCCAATGGATGCGAAGACCTTCTCCTTCTCTTCTGCAAGAAAAAAACATAACTGGCTTTTTAAATTGTTGAAGAAAATATACAAAACTGATGATTAAGTGCAAAAAAGCAGTGACTTAAATATGTTTATGCAGAATCTTTCTGCAATTACTCAAATGCGTTTAGGCAAAGCCTTGTACCTATCCATACCCCCCATTGTCCAGACAAGGTGACTATACAAAATTGTAGTGCATAATGCAGATATAGTAAGATTTAGTTATATGGTGGGTTTTGTCATTGGTAATTATATCAATCTCGCTCTGTAAAATTGCAGTACACAGTAGAAAAATATATCACACATTATTACACCATGTAAGGCTGGGTTCACACTGCATCCAAATTTGCATGACAGGCAAGTGTGGCCCGCTCTCAATGGAGCCGGTTCACACATGTCTGGGACGGCCATGGTCTGGATTAAAAAAGGGTCAGGTGCGTGTTTGGGCCCGGTTCAGGTGTGAATTCAGGCAAAAATTTGGACCTGAATCACACCTGAACCGGTGAACAGACACACACTGGACCCCAGGCATGAACCCTCCGGTTGGCCGCACATATGCCTTAATATTTTTTCAATTAGACCATTTCTATACATTAGCACTGGGCTCCATGTACTAAAGTTTCTGTGCCAAGAACTTTTTTTTCTCCCTCGTTGCCATTAATCAGTTTTAAAGAGCCCCTTTGAATGACAGTTTGAATCTGAAAGTCTGATCAGATTGGTAGCAGTAAAAAGGAGGGCACTTATTTGAACTGATTCTCTGATACATGAGGCCCTTTGACATACATTAGGATAACTTACTAAATATAATGAATCATACTGAGAATCTTCTTATTAGATAGCAATGGTGCACTGCCAATTGCTGCTTTGTGTGTTTGCCTGGACTGACTCAACAAGCTTTTCTATTGCAGGACACTTTCAAATTCTGACACCACAAAGTAAATTATTTTTATAAAATCTAAACAATGAAAAAATGGAGATTTTATAAATATTTGAAAGACTGTGCTGACATAAATTAAATATAGTTAATAAATGTCTATGCAGTCACATAATATAGACAGGCACCTGTTTGAAGACTTTGAGTAATACACACACACACACACACACACACACACAATACAAAAGTGAAGATGATACTAAAACAATTACAAAAATGACTAAAGTATCACCCAGCTTGTAGACCTGACTTCCCTCTACACATCAATATCTCATCCAATGGGTCTGTCTGCAGTCCCTAAAGAGGTTCTAAAGCCTAAACATTTTTTACCTTAATGCACTCCTTGCATTAAGGTAAAGATTGTTTAGGCATCAGCATCCCCCCTTTTTTACAGCACTGTGCACGTGTGCAGCTTTTCTCTCCCCTCACTTCCGGGTGTCACTGGCTTTGCTGGGACACCGAGAGCCACTGGCTCCCAGTGCTGGCAAATCAAAGACAGTGACGAGGAAGTGGGGCCAAGTCCTGCTGTCTGTGTCAATGGACGCAGCAGCAAGGCTCGGAAGCAAGGACACACAAGTGTCCCTATGAGAAGTTGCTTCCGGTGGGGGCACTGGACAGGGAGGATGCGGGGGACCCAAAAAGAGGAGGTTTGCGGCCACTCCGTGCAACTCCATTGAACAGAGCAGGTAAGTATAGACATGTTTGTTATTTTTATTTTTTTTATAACCTTTACAATCTCTTTAACCAGCTCCTGCACTACCATCAAGCTAGCTTTCACACAGAGATAGCCCAATTCATCTTGCAACAAAAATATTAGTGTTTTTTTTTTTTAAACATTTTACCTCTAAATCCTTGGCACTACTATGGGGGCAAGTTTTGCTACAGTTACTGAATGCCAATAAGTTTATGGAATGAATATAGGATATGGGTTGACTTTTGTATTAGGGTGAATAACTCCTTTGCCAGACACTTGTTCTGCTATGGGCATTATACTGATGTGCACATCACCTAGCAGGGAAATTAGGATCTTATAAAATGATTTTGGCAATTTTTGTAATAATCATTCGGGTATAAATTTCAACTCTGTAGTGATATCTGTTGTAAAACATCCATTTTGGGCAGTTCTACAGGTCAAAAAGGAAATTCACCATATCATTTATTAAAATTATCTGCACCTTACTACACCCTTCCTTAGATGATACTAAATCCTCTGCTCCTCTCTCATTTAGAGTTGGCTGCCTTATCATTCTCTTGAGTTTTGTCTTAGAAGTACTGTTTTTAAATATAGCACAACCTCTGCCACTTTTGTTTTATCACATTAAATACATGTAGATGTTGCATTTCTAGCATTATAATTTCTTTTCTGTCTTTATCTTGTTTTTTTTGTTTTTTACCCATGCCTTTGGTTTAAATACATACTATGGTATTTCCATTGCGAGGAGTGTGTGGTAACCAATCTTATTTTCTGATCTATCCCTGGAGTCACCACCAGACAGACTCCAGTACCTGAAGTGTTCTCCTATCATTTACTTTCAAAATTTGCTGAATGTCTCTAGTTTGAGGAAGGCCTTGAAATTGCAATTGTCCATATGACATGACAGCTAGGTGTGTCAATTCGAAAAGGATCAACTCTTTCAGAGTAGATTCTTCCTTCTTTGTATCCAGAATACAGTTAGCATCAGGTGCAAAAATAGATTTCCACAATTCCACCCATTTCCCTAAAATAGGAAATTAATACCTTACTTTTGGTTTTGTATAGGAAGTGCTAACATTTCTATTCTGTTTTCAGGAAGTCAAAATATACTTTACAGCACTTTAGAGAAAATACTTTTTGGTGTCTTCATGCCTCACCATAACCATCTATCCCAGTTAAGAGGTACCGTAAGTTATTAACTGCATGTGTTCACTTCAGTGGGGCAAACCACAAGGTAAACTGCAGCGGCTCTGGGTACAATGAACACCAGATCCCTCATCCTCTAATCCTTCCCAAGGAAAATGTTACCAGTCCTTGACCACATTTAATTTAATATTGCCAACAGACTTTGACTAATGTAATACTTCCCCTTTTTCCCTCTACGCTTTAGTCAGGTAGGCTGCAATGATCATAGTTAAGAGTAAATGATTTTATATCCTCTGAAGCCATCTTCTTTTGGTGCATGTAGGTTTCTTCAACACACTTGGCTTTTACTGATTCAAGGAGGCATGAGCAGATATGACCATGCTGCTGCAAAGTAAAAAGGAACTTGTAGCCAAGAAACGTACTTTTAACTATTACCAAATGATGGGTTACCCAAACTGACCTGCTTATCCCAATGTAGAAAACATCACACATTTGTAGCCTTTTTAAGGACAACATGACAATAAACCTAATAATGAGTATGTAACTGTCCATCACAAAAACATGTTGTACACAAGCATTTACATTATTCTCATGTAATAAAGAGCACATGCTAAAGAAAATAAAAGCAAAATCCTAATGGCAGGAGTTGTTATATTATAGAAGTCCAACATCAAGATGAATTACATTTTTTTTTCAGTGTAAAAATATCATATTCTTAACATGTCTAATACAGACAGATACATTTTACTGGATATCTAGCAAAATTAACTACAGTTAAATGTATATATATATATGATATCTGAGACCTAATCATTTTTTGCAAGTAATCCTCTTTAAAAGATTAGATATCATGCTGAAAAAAATGATGAATTGCAACGCATGCCATTCGCTCTCTATAGGACAACAGTTTTATTTCAACATTAGAATGTTTTCTTTGCATCTGGTAACAAAACCCCAGCTTAGTGAAAACTCGGTATGTGTGGTTAATGGAAAATCTTGGCAGCCATCCATTTAAACAATTCACACAATGGAAAGTTAGCAGCTTTTTGTACGAGTACACTACTGTACAAATTTACTTACCTACACAGTCAGCATTATGGAACCATCTGTCCTTAACATGCAGGCATGCGTTGTGCCACAAAACATTCCTTAACAAGTAAGGTAAAATAATGTTTTAGCTAGAAATTATAGTGGCATGGCAGAAGTAAGCCTACTGCGACTATTAAGACTCGCTATGCAATAGCAAGATCCACTAATCAATGCATCTCTTTGCAAAGCATAAGGGACAAGTGCATGGTCAGATCAATATGGGATACGTAATGTTACAAATCAAAGTGTAAATCTAAAAAATCCAGAAATCCAAATCTTCACTGCTAATCCTGACAACACTTTTTTTTTACCTCATCTTTCTATGCAGACCAGACACTTTTAGCACCCACCCTGACCCCCAAAACATGTGATGTACCCCAGAGGCAAGTTGGCCTAACATTTCACCTCATGGACTAGTCATTGGCAGTGGTGGAGCAATGTGAACAGGTCAGTGTTTTCATTTTCAATGCAAGAAATGGCCTCTCAGTCAAAACTCCTGTGAGAGAGGTTTAGGACACCGGGCACCCATGGACTAGCAGACTCCAGGTGAGGAACAAAGAGTACTTACAGTATTCATAGATAGAGGCCCTTTTAGTCAACCTGGCCTTCTGTGAAATCAGATCCTGACTGCAAGACACTCATTGGTTTAGCTGCTGACTCTTGGTGAGAGGCCACCACACTTCAATCGAGGACCAAGCTTAATTTAGATTTGTAGAGTTCCCAGTTGAGCTAAAAATCCTCCATGGTGCTTCATTTTCCCTAGATTAACATATAAGGCCCCAAACCAAGGCCTCTAACCAGTAACAAAGGTCACCCTTCTCAGGCAGCACATCAGAGTGGATGAAACAGCCATCTACATTGCTCATCCAAGCAGCACACCTGTGGGAAGACTATCACCTCCCTGCCTGCACCACAGGCAATAAACCTAATGGTTGGCCAAGGAAATATATATATTCCGAAGAGCCCATTTACACCAGTGAGCCATGCTGAATGCATGGCCACTGGTGTACGCTGTGAGACAGTGTTAATGCTCTGATCCTGGTGCATTGCGCTGTGTATTCTTTCAATTGAGAACTCGTAATATTTCAATAGAGTTCAATTCACCGCTGAGGCATTGCGATGTGATGGTTCACATCCCATCCCGCTGCATGCAGTACTTTTTTTTTTTTTTTAGCACATAGCATGTTTTGGTTTGAACAGAAACCAGAGAAAGCAAGGCAATTTGTCTTGTCCATGTTCAGCCCCACTGCATCTAATGTGAATGGGTCCACACTATTGCCAGGGACACTCCCCAGCAGCACACAGAAGCAAACAATATCCAGAGCCCAGGAAAGACGCAAGAAAACTAAATGATCAATACAGCTCAGGCTGACTACAGCCAAGCAATTCATAAATTTAAATAGCCACTCCTGCTTAAGGCAGGATGGCTACACACAACAGTGATCATTTGGCTAGTTGTCTCTTGCTATTGATGCGAGCTAAAAGTTATGGAGAAGCTATTCAATGCGATAGGTATACAATTACTCAAGGCAGCAAGAGCTAGTATGAATATTTACAGATGATTATCGTTAGAAGCTTTGTTGAATCAAAGAGCATTGAATTAAAACAACAGCAGACAATCAATGGATCTCTGCTGCTCATTCCTCTTCATGGTGGTAGTAGAACAAATAAAGCTGCTAAATATCAGTAGGAATAAAGTCTGTATGAACAAAATTTCTGACACGTCACAATATACAGCAGCAGTGTAATTGCCTTCATACATCAAAAATATAATTAAGTGTTTTTTGAGCACCAGCCAAGTATCTGTGCCCAAGCACAGTAACTTAAGGTCTACCTAAGAGGAGCAGTTTAGGAGAATGATATTGTCAGACTGCTGCAGGCAAGAGGAAGCATTACCTATTTTCCCTCTCCCTGTGATCAGTGGTCTTCCGGCTGGATAAAGAGAAGAGGTAACAGGGGGCAGCTGAAACAGAGAATTATATTATATCTGACAGCCTCCAATGCAACATACGTGCAACCACACAGGCATCAGGATATACACGATGGTGCTCCGGAATCTTACAGTAGGTCCTCCAAAAAATTAGCTCAGGAAGTAGATGCCGATCCCTGTTGATGCCTAAACAAAGATGCCATTTCAGGAAATAAGGAAGCCAAATGCTTTGTCAGTGGTAATATTACTACAGGTGTTTATATAATGCCAATAATTTACACAGCGCTTTACATACCATACATTCACAGCAGTAATACAGTGTTATCTGTGAGAAGTTACAAGTATCTGCAAATATCACATTTACATATTACTTGTATGCATGCCACTAGGTGCATCTGGATGTATCCTTCCTCAATAGGCATTCTCATAGACAGTCAGCTCTTTTAGCACTGAAGGTCTTGTCTTCTCTAAGTGTAGACATAAACTAATTAGGTAGACAGAACTATCGCCCATACAATTAGGTCTACAGGTGTCTCAATTCTAGCTGTTCAGGACTACAAGGTTTGAAAAATGCCCTATGCACTTCTGCATAAATGCCTCCTCCATGGACAAGAGCCAACAATGTTATTTCTGGGATATATTTTTTGCAATTTTAATTTCTCTTGAAAATAAAACACAAAGCAAAAGGCAACACTTTAAGCCCAAGAACTACCTGAATGTACAGCTTTTTTTTTTTTTACATTTCCTCCAGAAACAGGGAAATAAAAACACAGCCCCAAGCAGAAGAAAACTATTTATGAGGCTAGTTCTGCAGTAAATGTTGGGTGTGTACAGGAAGGTATGCACACAGATAAAGAAATAGGACTATAGGCTGTTTCATTGGGCCGACCAACATCTGAAATCCTGTATTACTGTAAAAAAATAAGTGTTCCTTACTCTGTCTCAAGAAAT
Organism: Lithobates clamitans; assembly: GCA_037952925.1. Lineage (NCBI taxonomy): Eukaryota > Metazoa > Chordata > Amphibia > Anura > Ranidae > Lithobates > Lithobates clamitans. The sequence goes on along the minus strand of JBBGZY010002370.1, from coordinate 148,792 downwards.
GTGACCCTTTGTTTACATTAGAAAGACAAAGAAGGTAAAAGAGCTGGCATCTCAGAGGGTATTAAATGCTGTTTTGCTGACTGAATGACCTCAAATGGAATATTTTCCATGACAAGAAGAAAAGACGCTGGCACGGTGTCAGACAATAAGATTGCACAGTGTCTAGAGTCTATCCATAGCCGGAGGCACTTAAAAACCTCCAGGCAGGTGCTCCTTTATCTGCTCTTTGCTCACCTGGCTTTTAACCAGCATGCTCCTAAGACCTCACCTACTCTCCATTAACTATTTGTTAGCATTGGCCAGCAAGGAAACAAATTAATGCATGTATGAAACAGCCTGGGGGCTATGATTCTGGCACCTTTTCCAAACCACAATGCCAAAGTACACTAACCTGAAGCAACAAGCTTGATCTTTCAATTAATGAAGAATAGGAAAAAACTTCTAATCTGATATTGGGTAATAGCAACAAGAGTACTAACACACTAATGCCTGCTATGCTCCATCTTTTCTCCGTTAACTGTTCCAAAGGTAATCCACATATCAAATACACCAGTCACCCACACATTTACTTTGTTCTCATTTCTTGACATGACAAATGGGTTAGTGTTATCATAATTACGTCATGGATATACAGTATATGCATTTTATAGACAAGATAGCGACAAGATTTTTCACGAAATGTAATTCATGTTATTGGGCTGTCATAACCAGAAAAAGTAATCTGAAAATGATTCAGTTTTACAGAAGAACAAATACATCTACATGTGTACATTTGTTTGAGCTCCTAGGACTCGAGATTTGGGCTACTCAGCATTCCCTTGTACCCTGCTGAAAGACACATTTTTTTCCATTTATCCCACTCTTTAAAATATGGGAGGGTAAAATAATCAAGCTGATCTTACGTTCATAGTAAAAGGTCTTCTTGAATAACCAAATCTTTTACCCAAGCAGTAATGATTATTACATATATAAATATTTGTGCTCTAACATACAATGATGCCTGTAGGCACTTCTTGGTAATAGTCAAAAGTAACAAAAAATTGCATATCAATATTGATATTATATGCAAAACAATACTGGGTAACCAATGGTCACCAATGTAACAAGATCATAAACCATTGCAATCTCATTCCACAAAAGCATCACACAATTAGGTCGGGGCTGGGAAGGAGTGTGCTGAATGGATTACGATTCCATATATGAACTCCTAAAATCCTAGGACACTTTATAAAGCAAGTACGTCACAGGTAGCCACACTGCAGTTGAAGAATGAAAAGTGTGCTAAAAAGGAACAATTCATGCCTACAGAAACCATTCAGAGCCCTTGTTTTATTTTATTTTATGGTCTGGACTGTCAAAATAACTTTTGGAAGCTGGTTGGTTTCAGAAGCCAATTTTTTCCTATACACTGGCACCTTTATTATGAACATACATTATATTGCCAAAAGTATTGGGACACCTACCTTTATACTCACATTTACAGCTTCAACTCTTCTGATAAGGCTGCCCACAAGGTTTAGGAGTGTATCTATGGGAATATTTGACTATTCTTCCAGAAGCGCATTAATGCCCAGCACTAAAGTGGATGGTTGGCAAGTTTAGCTTGGTTTTTCCCTTGGATTTATCCTTGACTTTGATTGTATCTAATGTGAATGAGAAGGTTGATTCACGGTCTCCGCACTAATTCATCCCAAATGTGTTCTTTCGGGTTGAGGTCAGGACTCTGTGCAGGCCAGTCAAGTTCCTTCACACCACACTCTCTCATCCAAGTCTTTATGGACCTTACTTTGTGCACTGGTGCGCAGTCATGTTGGAACAGGTAGGGGCCCTCCCCAAACTGTTCCCACAAAGTTGGGAACATGAAATTGTCCAAAATGTCTTAGTATGCTGACACCTTAACCTCCCTGGCGGTATGATTCTTTCTGATTTTAGGTGCTGAAAGCGGTACAATTATTTTGCATGGAAATTTGGCGTTTTATATTGTAGGCCTGTAATTATTAACAATAACACACTTAAATCTGTCCAAACAAGAGTCTAGTAGATATCCCGGATATGATAAAGTTTGAAACACAAAAACATAAATTTTAATATAATAAAAAAATAATAATAATTAAAAAAAATAAAAATAAATAGTAATAAAATAAATTTCCACACGATTCACTATCGCTCAATTCTGCAAGTGTTCTAATTTACTATCGCTGTTTTCTAGCTGGTCTAAAGCCATTTTTGACGTAAAGGGACACTTTTTGGTTGCTATGGACAATCTCCAGTTTCCAGGCAGAAAGAACAGTATATGCAATATAAAACTGCATGCAGGGCATGGGCCAGAGCACTGGGGACAAATGGGATGTGAAATGATTTCATACAGTACTGTAATCTGTAAGATTACAGTACTGTATGTGTTATGCTTTTTACATTTTTTTGAATTTGCCGCCAGGCTCCGCCCCCGTGCGTCGCGACGCTCGCAGGGAACGGAGCCTGGCACGGAGAGGCTTCGGAACAGGACACAGCCCGCGGACACTGCGGGGGACATCGCAGGATCCCGGGGACAAGGTAAGTAAGGAGGCACCAGGATCCTGCGATGCAATCCCGAGTGTGGCTCGGGGTTACCGCTAATGGGACTGAATTTTAACCCCGAGCCACACTCGGGAATACCGCCAGGGAGGCTACGAGTTCCCTTCACTGGAACTAAGGGGCCAAGCCCAACCCCTGAAAAACAACTAATACAAAGACAGAGCTGTGCCAATCCAGGTGGGAATGATTGCTCCGTCAACCTTGCGAACTTTGATTCGTGAAACGCGTTAATCTTGCCAAGCCTGCATTGAGGTTGCATGATGTCTTATGATGCATCTTGATGGATTTTTATCTTCAAGTAAAGTAATTATCACTGCTTCATACCTGGGAGTGCGGTCAACCTTTCTTGAATCATTGAAAAACACCACACCACACCATAATCCCCCCTCCACCAAATGATTTGGACCAGTGCACAAAGCAAAGTCCATAAAGACATGGATGAGTGAGATTGGCCTGCACAAAGTCCTGAACTCAACCCATTAGAACACCTTTGGGATGAATTAGAGCGGAGACTGTGAGCCAGGCATTCTTGTCCACATCAATATATGGACTCACAAATGGTCAAACATTCCCATAGACACACTCCTAAACCTTGTGGACAGCCTTTCCAGAAGAGCTGAAGCTGTTGTAGCTGCAAAGGGTGGGCCAACTAAATATTGAACCCTACAGACTTAGACTGGGAAGCGTGTAAAGGTAGGTGTACCAATACTTTTGGAAATATAGTGTATGTTCCATAATAAATATAATATTTTTACATTAAAGTTTATATTATGGGGGCGTGGCTTGGCAGCGGATGTAGTCAGTCGCATGTCTTGTGAGTTCCGCCGAAAATCCGTTTTAAAATCCTGCAAATCACCGCTGACCGCCCGAATTTGGTACCGGATTATCCCCCAGTGCACCTGTCACGCTCGCCTGGCTACAGCGGTACCTCATTATGGCCTCAAAGCTGCCTAAACGCGGATCCTCAGTCCGCTCAGCTCCGGACCACGAGGCCCAAGATGGCGGCGCCGCTTTAAAGTCCGCTGCAGCGAAACACAGGGAAGCTGTGCAGAGGCTTTTCCCCAGAACGATATGTGGGACTTACCAGAGCCGACTGGAAACGGAGTGGAGAATCGCAGTGGCTCACAGTCAGAGGCAGATGATACTGTTCCCCTGGAGGACCCGCACGCTTCATCGCTGCCCTGGGAAACAGTGAGTACTATACCCATGCCCCAAGGCTCACACAAGGCCCAATCCTCAGGCTCGGCTGAGCAGAAACCCACATTGAGAGATATCTTCTCCGCAGTTACATCCTGCAATCTCTCTATCACTGCACTTGCATCAGAAGTTAAAAGGGATTAAAGCTGAGATGTCTTTCATGCGTTAGGATATGCAGAAATTGCATGCCTAGAGCTTTTCTTTTCAAAATGCTCCACTACAGAGACAGAGATATAATTTTGTCAAAGACATGTACCCTGGGGGACGCCCTGGTGATCGATAACTCTAAAATATCATTGTTCCCAGATTTCTCAGCTGAAGTACAAAAGCGCGGGCCCAGTTTAATGACATCAAAAAGAGACTTCGCTCTTTGGAATTAAAATACTCCATGCTCTATCTGGCCCATCTACGTGTCCTAGCCAGAGATGAGATTCACTTCTTCGAAAAACCCGCAATGGTAATGCAATGGTTGGATAGAGAGGAAAGATCCCTGCGGGAAGATTTGGGCAGACGACGAAGAAACACCTGAATGGCAGCGGGGGGTTCTTTTTTTTTTTCCCCTTTTGTTTACTCATGCATTGATGGTGCAACGATTATCTGCATACAATTGGCTTGGTCGCAAGATTGCAAATCTCCTCTTAAGGCGGAGGACATTGTTCACAGAGCGTGTCAGTTGTATTCACGTTAATGCACGTATTACGAGGCCTGTTGCCTATTGGCTCTTCAAAGCCGGCAATGGAACTTAGCCCCCCTGTTGAGAGTCCTTCGTGGACATTACAGTTTCCCTTTTTTTTTCTTTTTTGTTTTTTGTTGCTCTTTGTTTTTTTGGGACCAAAAAAAAAAAGAGGTTTTTCCTTCAACAGAAATACTTTGAGGGAGAATCCACAGGCCATATGCTTGCTATGATGATAAGATCACAAAGAGGCTCATCCCATATAGAGGCCATCACTAATTCCTCAGGGACTTTGGTTACCTCTCACGCAGATATATTATCCACGTTTAGGGATTTCTATGCTGATGTGTATTCCCCTAAGGTCACACCCACTCTGACAGAAATTAATTATTTTCTAGATCAATGCCAAATACCACAACTCCCGACTCAAGATGTAGAGCAGTTGAATGCTCCCCTTATGGCTGAGGAATTGTTGGAACCATTGGCGCTTTCCTCTCCTGGCAAATCTCCGGGCTCGGATGGCTTGCCGGCGGAGGTGTACAAGCGCTACTCTGAAACGCTGCTGTCACATTTGAAGGAGGTATTTGAAGATGCTAAAAAATTAGGAAGGCTGCCCCAATCCATGAACGAAGCAATTATTGTCCTCCTTCTTAAACCTGGTAAAGTGGCCCACTCTCCAGACTCTTATAGACCCATATCGCTATTAACAACCGATGTAAAACTCCTAGCAAGGGTGATGGCCACTAGATTAGCTAAAGTTATTCATAAGGTGGTCCATAGAGACCAATCAGGGTTTATCCCATCGAGATCTACTGCCCTCAACATTAGACGACTTTTTCTTAGCCTTCAGATTCCTGTCGATAACCCAGGTAGGAGAGCAATTCTATCGTTAGACGCCGCCAAGGCTTTCGATAGTGTTGAATGGCCTTATTTATGGGAAATTCTGAAGCGTTTTGGCCTAGGAGATAATTTCATTAAATGGGTCAAACTGTTGTATTCAGCTCCCATGGCTAGGATCCGCGTGAATGGTGATCTTTCTAAATCATTCCCCCTTTTCAGGGGTACGAGACAGGGGTGTCCACTTTCGCCCCTGTTATTTGCGTTAGCCCTTGAACCACTGGCGTCCATGGTAAGATCCTCACAGTCTATTGTGGGTTTTGTCAGAGGACCAGTGTCCGATAAAATCTCCCTTTACACGGACGACACCTTGCTCTACCTGGGGGATGTGGATGCTTCTCTCACGAATGTGATGCACATAATACGGCAGTTTGGTTCTTTATCAGGATTTTCCATTAATTGGAGTAAATCGGTTATTCTTCCATTGGATGAGCCAACAATTATTTTACCGGCTAGTGCCGAATCTCTTAAAGTAGTCTCCACATTTAAATATTTAGGAGTGCAAGTGTCGGTTGATCCAAAAAAATACTTAGAGGATAACCTATTGCCCCTTTTTAAAAGACTTCAAATGACATGTAATACTTGGTGTAAACTCCTATTATCAGTAATTGGTAGAATAAATCTAATTAAAATGGTCTGGGGACCCCAACTATTATACATCATACACAATTCTCCGCAATGGATACCCCGCAGATGGTTCAACCGTATTGAAACATTGTTTAGATCCCTAATATGGAAAAAAAAAATTGCTAGAATAGGTCTTTCCACTTTGCAGTATGGTAAAGATCGGGGAGGAGCTGCAGTCCCTAACCCTAAACTATATTTCCGTGCTTCCCAATTACAACAATTAAGCAGTTTGGGGTTGTTGGGTGATTCTGACTCAGTCGAAAACATGCTGCGAACTGGAACACTAAATTCATCAGTACTGGTGAATTTGGAGGCGGGATTACCACATCTGCCACAAACAGCACCCACTGTCATTCCTCTGAAAAAACTATGGTCTACGGTCAAATCTAGTCTGAAAATTCTGGGTTTTTTAGCAGAAACTCCTCTATGGGATAATCCGAATTTAACAGAAGTATATACAGTGGCTTGCGAAAGTATTCGGCCCCCTTGAACTTTTCAACCTTTTGCCACATTTCAGGCTTCAAACATATAGATATAAAATTTTTATTTTTTGTGAAGAATCACCAACAAGTGGGACACAATTGTGAAGTGGAACGAAATCTTTTGGATTTTTGAAACTTTTTTAACTAATAAAAAAATGAAAAGTGGGGCGTGCAAAATTATTCGGCCCCCTTGCTTTAATACTTTGTAGAGCCACCTTTTGCTGCGATTACAGCTGCAAGTCGCTTGGGGTATGTCTCTATCAGTTTTGCACATCGAGAGACTGAAATTCTTGCCCATTCTTCCTTGCAAAACAGCTCGAGCTCAGTGAGGTTGGATGGAGAGCATTTGTGAACAGCAGTTTTCAGCTCTTTCCACAGATTCTCGATTGGATTCAGGTCTGGACTTTGACTTGGCCATTCTAACACCTGGATACGTTTATTTGTGAACCATTCCTTTGTAGATTTTGCTGTATGTTTAGGATCATTGTCTTGTTGGAAGATAAATCTCCATCCCAGTTTCAGGTCTTTTGCAGACTCCAACAGGTTTTCATCCAGAATGGTCCTGTATTTGGCTGCATCCATCTTCCCCTCAATTTTAACCATCTTCCCTGTCCCTGCTGAAGAAAAGCAGGCCCAAACCATGATGCTGCCACCACCATGTTTGACAGTGGGGATGGTGTGTTGAGGGTGATGAGCTGTGTTGCTTTTACGCCAAACATATCGTTTTGCATTGTGGCCAAAAAGTTTGATTTTGGTTTCATCGGACCAGAGCACCTTCTTTCACATGTTTGGTGTGTCTCCCAGGTGGCTTGTGGCAAACTTTAGACAAGACTTTTTACGGATATCTTTGAGAAATGGCTTTCTTCTTGCCACTCTTCCATAAAGGCCAGATTTGTGCAGTGTACGACTGATTGTTGTCCTATGGACAGACTCTCCCACCTCAGCTGTAGTTCTCTGCAGTTCATCCAGAGTGATCATGGGCCTCTTGGCTGCATCTCTGATCAGTCTTCTCCTTGTCTGAGCTGAAAGTTTAGAGGGACAGCCAGGTCTTGGTAGATTTGCAGTGGTCTGATACTCCTTCCATTTCAAAATGATCGCTTGCACAGTGCTCCTTGGGATGTTTAAAGCTTGGGAAATCTTTTTGTATCCAAATACGGCTTAAAACTTCTCCACAACAGTATTACGGACCTGCCTGGTGTATTCCTTGGTCTTCATGATGCTCTCTGCGCTTTCAACAGAACCCTGAGACTATCACAGAGCAGGTGCATTTATACAGAGACTTGATTACACACAGGTGGATTCTATTTATCACCATCAGTCATTTAGGACAACATTGGATCATTCAGAGATCCTCGCTGAACTTCTGGAGTGAGTTTGCTGCACTGAAAGTAAAGGGGCCGAATAATTTTGCACGCACCACTTTTCAGATTTTTAATTGCTAAAAAAGTTTAAAATATCCAATAGATTTCGTTCCACTTCACAATTGTGTCCCACTTGTTGGCGATTCTTCACAAAAAATTAAAATTTTATATCTTTATGTTTGAAGCCTGAAATGTGGCAAAAGGTTGAAAAGTTCAAGGGGGCCGAATACTTTTGCAAGCCACTGTAAGTTAGATGGCTTCCAACTCTGGAAGAACGCCGGAATTCTTAATATATCTCAATTATTTAACCAGAACATATTAAAATCTTTTATGGAGCTGCAGTCAGAATTCAATCTTCCTAGACATCAATTTTACCAGTACCTTCAGATACGGCATGCTCTTCAAGCTCAGGGCCAGACAATTGATCTCTCACTTGCAAATCACCCACTAATAAATTATATTTTCTTTGGGCAGGAAAAAAAGGGCCTAATATCTCATATATACTCAAACTTGCTGTTAGCCTTACAAGATACTATAACTCTGCCAAGTAGATGGGGCTGGGTGGTGGACCTGGGGGAAGTTAGTGATGACACATGGGACATATGTCTTCAGGCAGGGCCGGTTACTTCAGTTTCACAATCACATAGACTTTCACATCTATTCCTATTACATAGGGCTTACCGCACACCAATACAATTACATTGTTGGGGTAGAAGAGACTCTTCCCTATGTCCCAAACGTTGTGGAGAGGAGGGGTCATTGATCCACCTGATGTGGCGTTGCCCCAAGCTGCATCGTTACTGGGGTGATGTTACCGAGGAAATTTCCTCAGTATTCCAAATTAGGGTCCCTTTGGACCCCCTGATATGCATCTTGGGAGCAGTAGATGAAGAAATATACCCCCCTATTAATATAGCAGTGACAAGATTGCTATATCTGGCTCGTAAGATGGTGGCCAGATTTTGGCTATCCTTAAATGTTCCAACTAAAAAAACAATGGATAGAGCAGGTAAATTATATCCTTGTCAGGGAACATTTAACATATCAGCATAGAAATGCATCTCGGAAATTTAGTTCCATATGGCAGGCCTGGCTGGACTCCCCTGGACTGGCACCCCCCACAACTAATTATGCATAGATTACTACAGGTTTAGAGAACACTGATTAACAGGTGTGATAGTAGGTGTATTCATATTTGGCCTCAATGAAAATGTTCCTATTCGAGCAGACCAGGAGCAAGGTTTTTGGTTAGATGGCCAGTTGGTCATCTGGTTGATGTGTTGGGTTGGAGAATTTTGATTCTCTCGCACAACACGGTTTTTCTCTACATTAATGTAAAAATTTATTTGATGCCACTGTTGTAATAATTTCTATTTGCATGATGCATCCTTGGACAAAATGACAATTTTTGATTCTGATGTTATAACTTATACTGTGTCATTTTTTTTTTTTTTTAATCAATAATTTTTATTAATTTTCACATAGTATACATTGTACAATTGAACATTGTACGTCGTGCAACGACGTAAAAGTGGACAATGCATTGAAAACAGCTCCACATTGGGTAGAGTAAAACTTTGTCCATACACAATGAATTAATGCATTGAGTACATAATAACCAGTATCTCTAGCATCGGTATATTGTAGTCGTTGTTGATCCACTTCACTAGTGTGACCCCCCAAGTGGGATCTCTAGAGTCACAGGAGTGAAGTGGACCATCTGTGTTAATGCATTCCAAAGAAAGAAGAAAGAAAATGTTCTGGAAGGTTATTAGTTGAAAATATACATGTAAACATACTCTATTCATAGTATTGCTCGGTCAAGAGGAAAGGATTTTAATGCAGCAGCTTAGACGGGGATTGCGCAGACTCTAATCGAGGTGGTCCATGGTTGCCAGCTGGATTGTATTTTTTTATATTGGTTTATGTCAGAAGCAGATGTGTGCTCATAACTGTAGTGTAATGATACCAAATCTACGACTTGGGTTAGGGTTAAGGGTGTGTCTGACTTCCAATGCCTAGCTATGTTAAGTTTAGCTGCCATCAGGATGTGGGTGGTCACTATTCTAAAGGGGTGAGGAAGATCCTCAATAGTAAGATTCAGGATCGCAAGTGCTGGGGAGGGGGGAGTTTTGATGTGTGTGATGTTTGAGATTAGCTGAAAGATACTATCCCAGTACGTTTTAAGAAGGTGGCATGACCAGAAGATATGGAGAAGATCCCCTGGGGAAGAGTTACATCTCCAGCAGATATTGGGGACTTGAGGATTAATGGACGTGATTCTGGCTGGGGTCATGTACCAACGCAGAGAGATTTTTTGCGCCAGTTCCCAAAGGGCCGCGCATTTCGTGGCCTTGTATGTGGACTTGAGTGCTTGATGCCATTGATTGTCTGTGAATTCGTGATTCAGATCTATTTCCCATTTCTTGTGAGGCTTTAGTTTGGTGAAGGTATGTTTTTGGTGTAGGGAGTTGTAGAAGTATGAGATTCCTCTGAGATTTGTGTTGGGGTTGGTGAGATAATCCCAAGTCTTGGGGTGGATGTTGTACAGAGGAAGGGGGACCGTTTTGAGGCAATGTTGTATACGGAGGTAGGTGAAATGTTCAGATGTGGGTATTGTAAATTCGGATTGCAATTGGGAGAATGGTTTGAGGGAGTTGTCTTGTAGTAGATGTTGTAGGGGCCCTACGCCTTTGTGTGTCCATGAGGTTACTGGTATTTCAGGTGCTATATGTCTCAAGGAGGCCAGAGGGATGTGTGTTTGTGGTTCATGGGGGGTATGGTTCATTGAGATGGATAATTTTTTCCAGGCTTGCGCTGATGCTTTAATAGTTGGGGATAGGGATTTTGGGATCAGTGAGCCCAGGGGGGTGCTCAGTAGCCAGGTTTTCAGGTCTGTTCTTGTAATTGAGGAGCATTCAATTTGCCCCCATAGGGTAGTTGGAGTTGGATGGAACCAGCAGGGTAGTTGGGCCAGAATGGCTGCTATATGGTAGTCTTCAAAATCTATAGAGCTCGTGCCCCCCACTTGTTTGTGTTTAGTCAGTTGTTGATGAGCACACCTGGGACATTTACCGTTCCACAGGAGTTTGTTGTATATTGTGCGTAAGGATCTAAAAAATGTAGCAGGTAGTGGAATTGGTAGGGTTCTGAAATAATAAAGTATTTGGGGTAGGCAGACCATTTTAAAGGCCGCAAGCCTTCCTGTCCAAGATAGCTCTTGTTTTGCTATTTGTTGCGACGTTTGCTGTATAGTCTGGAGTAGTGGGGGGAAATTGCTTGAATAGAGGTTGTTAGTGTTTCTTGGGAGTTTAATGCCCAGGTAGGCAATATCAGTGTCTGCCCATACAAAGGGATATTGTAGTTGTAGAAGATTTTTCATGGTGGCGTTTATATTTATGTCTAGGATGCAGGATTTGGATGTGTTCACCTTGTAGTAGGAGATCGAACTAAACCACTGGAGCATATGGTGTACCTCAGCCAGGGAAACAGTCGGGTCGGATAGGATAAGGATGATGTCATCCGCAAATAAGCTGATCTTATGGTGCGTAGTTCCAATGTGTAAGCCCGAGATGTTGGGATGAGAACGGATACTTTCTGCCAGGGGCTCCATGAGCATATTAAATATGAGGGGAGATAGAGGGCAGCCTTGACTGGTGCCATTGGTTATGGGGAATGGGCAGGAGAGCATGCCTTCTGTGTAAACCTGAGCTTCGGGGTTGGAGTATAGTGCCATGATGGCTCTAAGAATCAGACCCTGGAATCCAAACTTTTGGAGTACCTTTTCTAGGTAGGTCCAGTGTACCCTATCGAACGCCTTCTCTGCATCCAAGGATAGGAGCAGAGAAGGCGTTCCGGTGGATTCAGCATGGTGGATCAGGTTTATCATCCGTCTGGTGGCGTCAGATGATTGTCTACCTTTTGTGAACCCGGTCTGGTCATGATGTATAAGGGTGGGCATAATTTTGATCAATCTTGTTGCTATGGTTTTTGCGTAAATTTTTAGGTCGATATTAAGTAGAGAGATTGGGCGGAAATTTTGAGGTATATTCGACTGTTTCCCTGGTTTCGGCAATGTTATTACCAACGCGTTCAAGTATTCTTTAGAGAAAGCAGAAGAGGAGGCAACGTGGTTGTATAATTCCGTTAAGTAAGGGGTCAAATGGGGTGAGAATTGCTTGTAGTATTCCCCAGTTAATCCGTCAGGGCCTGGGGCTTTGCCACTAGGTAGTGAGGTAATAGTCTTCTTTATTTCTATTTCTGTGAAGGGGGCATTTAAGTTATTCAGTTGGTCTATCGTCAGTGTGGGTAGCTTGACTTTTCTGAGAAAGTGGTCAATGTCGTCTGGGGTGGGTTGGGGAGTGAGCGGGTCTTGTTTTAGATTATATAAGTCTTCATAGTAGGCACTGAAGGCATTAGCTATGTCTTGGGGGTTGCTCAGCGGGGTTTTGGTATGAGGGTGGATAAGTTGAGAGATTTTGGCTTTGGTTCGTCTGCCTTTTAGTCTTTGTGCTAGTTTCTTCCCTGCTTTGTTAGAGGTAGAATACGATGTAGCCTTAAATTTTTTCTGGAGGAATTCATAAGAGTGAAGGAGTAGTGATCTAAGTTCCTGTCTAAGGGTCAATAGGTGATTTGTCAGTTGGTCTCGGGTGTCAGATTTGTGTCTCGATTCTAGGGTTGCTATTTGGGTTGTTAGTTCGTTTATATGTTGCGTCCTCTTTTTCTTATGGTGGGAACTTAATTTAATTAACATGCCTCTCATGTATGCTTTGTGCGCACTCCACACCACGGCAGGGTCGGGCACCGAGCCTTTGTTTAGTGAAAAGAAATCGGTTTTTTTATTTGTTCTGCAATAGATGGCGCATATTGATTGTGTTGAATGATGTGGTTGTTTACTCGCCATATAAATGTATTTTTTTGTAAGTTAGAGTCTTGGATCGTGATAGAGATTGGGGCATGGTCCGACCATGTCGTGGTGTGGATTGTGGAGGCAGATACATTTTGTAGAATAAACTTATCGGTTAAGAACAGGTCTATTCTTGAATAGGAGCGATGCCTGGAAGAAAAAAAAGTATAGTCCCGTTCGGAGCCGTGGTGACAGCGCCAAACGTCGTAGAGGTCTTGAGAGGAGATGAATCTTTTCAGAGGTGAGACTCTTCTGGTTGCCGATGATGTTGAGTCGATGGATATTTCAGGGACGAGATTAAAGTCTCCACATAATATTAGGTGACCTTTTTGGATGTGTTTGGCTTTACGCAGGACCTTGTGAAGGAATTTAGTTTGGCCAGAGTTCGGGGCATAGAGGTTGATTATGGTATAGGTCACTTTGTTGATTTTGCAAGTAAGTATGAGATAACGGCCTTCGGGGTCTTTTTCGATATCCAAAGGTAGGAAGTCCAGTGAGTCTCTGATTGCAATCATGACCCCTCTGGTTTTAGTTGAATGGGTGGCGTGGAACACCTGGGGATAGCGGTTGTTCTTGCATAGGGGTGTATCATTTGTGAGCAGATGTGTTTCCTGGACACAAAGGACGTCGCTGTGAAGATCTGTAGCGGATCTCCACAGTGAGTGTCTCTTGGCAGGATGATTGAGGCCGTTGGTATTTAAGGAGAGTATAGTGAATGGCATTTTGTGTCCGTGGGGGTGTTGGGTGTTGAGTGCAACACTTACGGTTCGTTGCTGGGGGATGAGTCCGAAGGCAGGTGGGGTCGGCTGCTTCGATCCTGAGGCGGAAGTCCGATTGCAGATGTGTTAAGGCACTGGTATAGGGATGGTGATGCTTCTGTTTGCAGGTGAATCTAGGAGCTAGAGCGCAGTGGTGTTCCAGTGGCAATCCAAGGGTCTGAAATAGAGGTGGACTAGAGTGCTGCGGATAGAGCAATACGTCAGTAACCAATAGAGAAATGCATTGACAGAATACTGGTATAAAGTATGGAAACTAGTGGAAAAGGAACTCGGGTTTTCGGTTCGCAGTTGCTGGATATGATATTGCTGTATAATTCAGCTAGCGCGAAGATTAGAGGGGGTGTTGGACACCGTTAAATCCTCTACGTGGGGGTAAACAGAGTCAGTGTCACCGGAGGTAAGAGTTAAGGTGTCGGACTATCAGAGCTCAGGGGATCTGTGGGATGAGTTGTCGGCCATTGTTGTGGAGATGCGAACATCCTCAGGTGAGAATATGATTTTGTTGTCTACGAGGAGGTAAGGCACCGTTGGTTAGTGCGGTAGGGGTAGCCATATCAGGAATTATGCTCCAGGAGTGGAGGAGCTTTAGGCCTTTATCTAGGTCTCCTATTGCATGCGTCTGGCCATTGCGGACAACAAGGATGGTAGCTGGGTGGCGCCATTTGTATGGTACTTTGTGGTTCTGCAGACCTTTGGTTATCGGGTTCAGTTGCCGTCGCAGTTGGAGGGTGTACTTGGACAGGTCAGGGAAAAGTTGTATCCCAGTATAGGGGCTGGGTAGTGGAGATTTTGCTCTAAGGCCCATAAGAAGTTTTTCTTTGGTTTGATAGAAGTGAACCCTCATCAATACATCTCTAGGGACTGAGGCTGCCAGGTGGGACGGTTTGGCAATTCTGTGTATTCTGTCAATAATGGCGTCTCTGGGGGAAGCTTCAGGTATCACTAGATGTATTAATTCTTTCGCGTAGCGTGGTAAGTCCACCGGGAGTATGGACTCCGGGACTCCCCTCAATTTAATGTTGTTCCTGCGTGACCTGTCTTCTAAATCCGCCATTTTGGCGCGCATCCATGCCTGTTCCTCCTTGATATTGTCATAAGAATCAATCACTTCATTTACTGTGGAAGTACAGGCCTGTATTCCTCTCTCAGCATTAGTTATTCTGTCATCTAGCTTGTGAATGTCAGAGGTGACTCTGTGGAACATGGATGAAAGATCATTCATGAGGGAGGATTGAAGGGACAGAAGCATGTCCTTCAGAGTAGTGTCCATGACTGGCTGCCCTGATGTGGGGAAGGAGGCCATGGAGGAGTGCAGGGCCTGGTCTATGGAGAAGGGGATGGGAGCCTGGGCCTCAATTAGCTGGCGCTGTGTGTGCAGCGTCAGTGTATCTAGCCTCATCCGAGCTTTTGCTGGGCTGCTGGGGAGAGGGTCACTCTCTGGGGCTTGGTACTTGTCAGGGATCGTACCTGTGGAGTGCTGTTCGTCCTGGAGATCATCCGGGAGGTCCGTGTATGGTTCGGGCGGCGCGGCCTGGTCGGCGCCATCTTGGGAGTCCCAGCCCGCCGGCTTGTAGGCGAATTCTGTTAGTTTTTGGGGCTTGTGCTCCGTAAATCTTTTCCTGGATGGCTGCATCTTTGTCTCCTGAGTGCCTGGAGCGAGGATGGGTGCGGATGGAGTCGTGGTGTGGGCCGATTACGCTGGATTGTGTCCCCTGGCTGCTGAGCTATTCAGTTAAGCGTCCATCTTCAGCTCCGGTTGGCCACGCCCCCCATACTGTGTCATTTTTAATGCTTTGTTGCGTGATATGTATTCTGTCTCTGGTGGCTCAATAAACGTATTTTTTTGATTTTAAAAAAAAGTTTATATTATAGCTCTATAGTGGCTCCTAAATTACACAAACGCATATATATATATATATATATATATATATATATATATATATATATATATATATATATATATATATATATGTAGGGTTGCACCGATACTACTTTTTTAGACCAAGTACAAGTACCGTACTACCGATACTTTTTTCAAGTACTCGCTGATACCAATTATCGATACTTTTTTTAAATTACATGTGACAGTGGCACTAATATGCAGCACTGATAGGTGGCACTGATGAGGAGTGGACTGTGTCAGTAGTTTTTTTATAATTTTATTTTTTTTATTAGTTTGTACAATATTTTATTTATATATACACATACACACACACACACACACACACACACACACACACAGTATCTCACAAAAGTTAGTACACTCCTCACATTTTTGTAAAAATTTTAATATATCTTTTCATGTGACAACGCTGAAGAAATGACACTTTGCTACAATGTAAAGTAGTGAGTGTACAGCTTGTATAACAGTGTACATTTGCTGTCCCCTCAAAATAACTCACACAGCCATTAATGTCTAAAACTCTGGCAACAAAAGTGACTACACCCCAAAGTGAAAATGTCCAAATTGGGCCCAATTAGCCATTTTCCCTCCCCAATGTCATGTGACTCAGTGTTACAAGGTCTCAGATGTGAATGGGGAGCAGGTGTGTTAAATTTGGTGTTATCGCTCTCACACTGGTCACTGGAAGTTCAACATGGCACCTCATGGCAAAGAACTCTCTGAGGATCTGAAAAAAAGAATTGTTGCTCTACATAAAGATGGTCTAGGCTATAAGAGAATTGCCAAGACCCTGAAATTGAGCTGCAGCACGGTGGCCAAGACCATACAGCGGTTTAACAGGACAGGTTCCACTCAGAACAGGCCTCGCCATGGTTGACCAAAGAAGTTGAGTGCACATCCTCAGTGTCATATCCAGAAGCTGTCTTTGGGAAATAGCCGTATGAGTGATGCAGAGGTTGAAGGGGTGGGAGGTCAGCCTGTCAGTGCTCAGACCATACGCCGCACACTGCATCAAATTGGTCTGCATGGCTGTCACCCCAGAAGGTAGCCTCTTATAAAGATGATGCACAAGAAAGCCTGCAAACAGTTTGCTGAAGACAAGCAGACTAAGGACATGGATTACTGGAACCATATCCTGTGGTCTGATGAGACTAAGATATACTTATTTGGTTCAGATGGTGTCAATAGTGTGTGGCGGCAACCAGGTGAGGAGTACAAAGACAAGTGTGTCTTGCCTACAGTCAAGCATGGTGGTGGGAGTGTTGGTCTGGGTCTGCATGAGTGCTGCCGGCATTGGGGAGCTACAGTTCATTGAGGGAACCATGAATGCCAACATGTACTGTGACATACTGAAACAGAGCATGATGCCCTCTCTTCGGAGACTGGGTCGCAGGGCAGTATTCCAACATGATAACGACTCCAAACACACCTCCAAGACGACCACTGCATTGCTAAAGAAGCTGAGGGTTATGGTGATGGACTGGCCAAGCATGTCTCCAGACCTAAACCCTATTGAGCATCTGTGGGGCATCCTCAAGCAGAAGGTGGAGGACCGTAAGGTCTCTAACATCCACCAGCTCTGTGATGTTGTCATGGAGGAGTGGAAGGGACTCCAGTGGCTCTAGTGAACTCCATGCCCAAGAGGGTTAAGGCAGTGGTTGAAAATAATGGTGGCCACACAAAATACTGACACTTTGGGCCCAATGTGGACATTTTCACTTAGGGATGTACTCACGTTTGTTGCCAGCAGTTCAGACATTAATGGCTGTGTGTTGAGTTATTTTGAGGGGACAGCAAATGTACACTCACTACTTTACATTATGTAAAATTGTAGCAAAGTGTCATTTCTTCAGTGTTGTCACATGAAAAGATAGAATAAAATATTTACAAAAATGTGAGGGGTGTACTCACTTTTGTGAGAATATATATATTTGATTATTCAGTGTCTTTTATCTTTTTTTTAATCAACCCTATTGGGGGGCTTTGGTGAGATATCAGGGGTCTAAACAAACCCCTGACCTCTCCCCTTTGAGATAGGGTAAGGGAATGAGGACAGAGAATCCCCATTTCCTTTCTCTGCAGCCTCAGGTTACGATTCTCAGTCATGAATGGACAGAGTCAGCGATTACTGATTCTGTCCATTCGGAAAAGTAAGGAGACAGTAAATGGTATATATACCGGCTCCTTCCTCCGCTCTCCATCCTGACAGATCTGGGACAGGGGAGGATGGAGGAGCACAGAGGGGGGTTGAAGGAGCAAATGGAGGAGGAACCGGAGGAGGACCCGGAGGGGGACACGGAGGGGGACCGGAGGAGGACACGGAGGGGGACCGTCAGTCAGGGATGATTGGTGCGGTGGCTGGGGGGGGGCACAATCACCGATCTCCCTGTGTGGCTTTCAATAAAGCAACTGAAAGCCTTGGGGGGGGGGCGGGAAGAGGAGTAGAAGTAGCTGTCAGATGCTTTATTGAAATCTATACAGGGAGATCGTGATTGTAACTCCCCCCCACCACTGCACTGATCATCCCTGACTGCCCAGGTATTGGGTCAAACATCGGAGCATTTGCACAAGTACAAGTACTCGTGCAAATGCTTGGTATCAGCACCAATACTAGTATCAGTATAGGTGCAACCCTAAAAGTTAGTATTTATAATATAGTTACTGCTGGTAACCAGTAAGTTGCATGCCTGTGTCTGCCTGTGGTTGATAGCTACTGGCATACAGTATCGTGTTGGGGGATTCTAAACTTTAAACTCTACTTTAGTCAGGCTGCAGGCCTGAAAATTATGATTTGCTCCCCTCAGCTCCTCTAGCTAAAGGCTTAGGAAACAGAAATGTGTGAATGTGCGAGAAGTGCTGATTGTTTATAGTATTCGACATGAAAATGCTAGATTGTCCCATACCCAGCCATCTTGTTATGAGCAAAAGCGACTCTGGGTTATTTTGCTCTAACTGAAGCTGAATCCAACTTCATTGGTTGTTAAAACACAGGTGTCCAGGCCGTACAGCGTCTTTGGTTGCTATGATGCAGGCTACCAGGTCATTCCACATCATTGGTTGCTAAGACGCAGGCAGGTGGGCCATACAGATTCAATGATTTCTAGGACACAGGTGAACAGGCTACAGAACCTCAATAGTTGCTAGGATGTAAACAGCTGGGTCACACAACGTCATGCAATTCCATTTTGTGATCACCTGCACTATAAGAACCAGTGACACTGTGTGGCCCACCTGCATTCTAGCAACCAGTGAAGCTGGATTGCTGCGTGGGGGATCCAGCTAAACCTGCGTGCAAAGGGGGAACAGACAGTGCTCTTGAAAGGTGCGTACAATAGATGTGCCCGACAGGTGTACTTACTGAACAGGGGGTGGTGGCAACTGAGCTCTGCCTAAATTATAGATCAGTTATGTCTACAAATAGGGCATCCATCAGGGGATGAGCAGAGAGGTTGGGAAACGAGCAATAAAGAAGGGATTTTCTTCACATTCAATATTGGTTCATTATTTCAATACAGGATATTAAACATGAATATATGGGAGGTATATTTCATTTTTTTATTCCTCGTGAGAGTTTTCCTTTAATGCAAGAGGTAATAGTGGCGGTATGACCAAACCTGGACTCAGGAAGCTAGTTCTTTAACAGATATGGTGTTATATGTTACAGATACATATGAAACACTAGAAATTTGGGACCAAATATCCCATGCTATAGTCATATCACATCAAGTTGTTCCATGGTGCCAGTTGAAATTTCAGAAGGATACAGACCTTGCCATGAAAGTATTTTTAATCCATATACAGGTTGATTAGCCAAAATGATGATTTGACTGGAAGAAATTCTGTATTTGTACACATTTCCTTATATTGTCATTATGATACTGGGAAGACAAGGGCACACTATTGATATATCAGGTAGAGAACATAGTGCTTCCAGTTTTCTACTCACTGGGCACTGACCCAAGACCTAATCCTGCAGATAGGCTATCAATGTCAGGATCACACTGCACTGCTAATCTTGTAAATCAGACTTCAGTGCTTCATCCAGTGTTTTTATTTTATGACCTGAAACTTACATAGATTGATAGAACAGCTACAGGAAGGTCACACTCAAACTTTTGAACTGTTTAAATGCTTTGAAGTTCAGAAATCTGATTTATGCATTTGTAGTCCCATGCCATATTAAATAAAAAATAATGTATGAACTAATTTCCGCCTCACAGGAACCTTACTTCCCTTTTGTTTTATACAGATAATTATGATATAGTGAGATGAACTGCCGATGAGCACCGTGAAACCTTGTAACCATTACAGCACACCATAACACTAATATATAAAACTGATGTTTTATACAATAAAAGATAACCTCTACACATATGCAATGTATTATGCACACTGTATATGACTCGAATGAACAATAATCATGTTTTGCTGTCAATTCCACTTCCAAAAAAAGAATTACTATAGGAGTACCTCTCTACATCCTGTTAATCCTCTTGCATAAAATACACGATTACAGGCCATGGAAATTAAGCTGCATGAAAATACCGACATGAGAACAAGGTCATCGGCTGTATCAAAAATGTAAGCAAACGTTAATAGGGCCACAGCTTTGGATTGTTACCCCTGCACACAGCTTAAAGGGAAAATTCATGCTCTCAATCAAAATCTACTAATTTGTAATCCTTATACTGCTAGCACTAGAGTAAACACATAGGAAAGTATATTATTTTTACTTTTTTTTTTTTTTTTTTTAATAATCTTTATTTATCAAAACAATTTTACAATTTTTTACATACATAGCAAAACATATACACATCCAATCAATTAAAAGAACCCATTATTCAAACTCGGAATCCTCTTTCTGTCTCTATGTTGGTCGTTACAAAATTACTTCATGGATGTGTATCCCATATACTTAACCAGCCATACCATAACCCATCCCCCCATCATACACAACCAAAAAAAAAAAAGGGGTTCTATCCCTCCCTCTCTCCCAAAGGGTCCCCTCTTATTATGTTTCACTAGGTTCCTCGATCACTCTGAGGAGCTGTGTAGAGGCTCTAAACTCTCTCCATCTAGACCATGTACTTAATATCTGTTTACTTAACCCTTCTTCTAACACTTTTCTCTCTTCTAGAGCACGCATCTCCGCCATCTCCCGCTCCCAATCTATCATGGAAGGCGCACTTGTGCTTTTCCAATTTCTTGCTATAATAGTTCGTGCTGCTGTCAAGAAATATTTCAATAATCCTTTCTTTATATTTTTCAGTGATCCTGGGATCATAGATAATACCGCTACTTGTATATCCGGATATGCATCGATCCCAGTCATAACACTATAAATCTCAAAAATGTTTTGCCAAAATGGTTGGATTTTAGAGCAATAAAACCAAATGTGTGACATTGTGCCCTGAGCTTTAAGACATCTCCAACATTCTTCCCCATGAACGGGATTTATCTTATGCATATCCACAGGACATTTATACCATCTGGCTAAGATTTTATAATTCCTTTCTTGATGTTTAGTAGATAATGAAAGTTTATGAGTTACCATAATAGCCTTTTCCCATTTTTTCCTTGGGATATCGATCCCAAGCTCTGCCTCCCACTTCTTAATATATGGTAACTCCTGAATTTTATTTTCTGAGCTCAAATATTTGTAAATCTTAGATAAGACATGGAGGGGTCTATGTTCTTGTATGAAAACTTTCTCTAGTGATGTCAGGGGCCTATCCAGTTCAGATTCTTTTATCAGAGATGAAATATAACGTTGGAGTAGTCCATATTGCATCCATTCCTTCTTATATTCTCCACCTATAGCTTCCAATGGAAGGATTCTATTTCCTTCCATTGTTTCTACTATTCTGGTATCTTCACATCTTTTCCATTTAAGGAATGACTTGGCTTCTAGTGCCATTGGAAATTCTGGGTTGCTAAATAATGGGGTCATAGGACCTCTATAAGTAGATCCCCACCCTCTCTTTATCATAATATCCCATACTTTCAATGTTGATACGACTAAAGAGGGCATAGTGCCCTCCGGAGGTCTCTGCCCTCTTTTGATCCAAGGGAGTGATTTCCACTTGAGGCCTGTAATCTCTTCCTCTAGTTTTATCCATTGTTTACTATCCCTGTTGTGGAACCAATCTACTATTCTAGTTATAAATATAGCTTTAAGGTACATTATTATGTCTGGGAGGGCAAGACCGCCATCTTTCTTGGTCTTATTTAGCACTATTCTGCTGATTCTGGGTGTCTTGCCCGCCCAGACAAACTGCCCAATCGCTCTACGTAGTTTTTTCAGGATCGTTGTTGCGGGAAAAATGGGAATTGTTTGTAGAGTATATAATATTTTAGGGAGTATATCCATTTTTATGATGTTGATTCTACCTATCCAGGAAAATGTCCCTTTTTCATATTTTTGTAATGTATTTATTATTTTTTGTACCATCGGGACGTAATTATATTCCTGTAATTTGTTCAAATCTGTGGGGATGTATGTACCAAGATATTTAATTGTATTAGCCTGCCATTTAAAGGGGAAATCCTTTCTAAGCAGTTCCACCATAGTATTTGACAAATTAATATTCAGTGCCTCAGATTTATTGTAATTTACCTTAAAATTACTCACTACCCCAAAACGTTTAAATTCTGATATCAAGTTTGGTAATGATATCAGGGGGTTTGTAATATATAGCAGTATATCATCGGCATACACCGACATCTTATACTCTACATCACCCACTTTAATTCCTTGTATGTCTTTATTTTCCCGGATCGCAATTAATAAATGTTCCATCGCTAGTATATATAGTATAGGGGATAGTGGACAACCCTGTCGGGTTCCGTTTGTTATAGCAATTTCCTCCGATATGCCACCATTTGCTCGAATCTTAACCGTTGGGTTCTGATATAGGGCCATTATTTTGTCCAACAATACCGGACCCAACCCCCACTGTACCAATGTCTCTTTAAGGAAGCTCCATCCCACCCTGTCAAATGCTTTCTCAGCATCTATTGCAAGTAAACAGGATGGGATGGAGCCTCTCTGTGCAAATTCCATCAGTGTGAGTGTTTTCAGTGTATTGTCTCTTGCCTCTCTTCCCTTTACGAAACCCACCTGATCTAGGTGTATATATGCGGGCATCATGGGGGTGAGTCTATTCGCGATTATTTTCGAATATAATCTTAAATCAATATTTGTTAAGGATATTGGCCTATAGTTGCCGCATAAAGTAAGATCTTTCTCAGGTTTTGGTATGAGTGAGATATATGCTTGTAAACTTTGTGGGACAAGAGGCACCGTTGTGGACACTACATTAAAAGTCTGTTTAATAATGGGGATGAGCTCTTCTTTAAATAATTTATAGAATCTTGGGGTAAAACCATCCGGACCTGGGCTCTTCCCTGGTACTAATGATTCGATTACCCTTTGTATTTCACTTTCTGAAAATTCCTGTTCTAACTGCGTTACTTCTGATGATGTTAATATGGGGAGTGCAGTTTCTTTAATGTATTGGTGGATATCTTGTTGCAAACCCACTGGGTTATCAATAGCCTTGTGATTAGATATATTGTATAGTTTTGTATAAAATGTCTGGAATTCTTTTAGGATCCCCTTTGGGTCATATCTCATATCCCCTACTTCTGTCTTGATCTTAACTATGGGCGAGGTCTTACACCGATTTTGTAGGGCTCTTGCCAGGAGTTTACCTGGCTTATTGCCCTGTTGGTAGTATAGGGAACGATTATTATCTCTTATACGTAGTGTATGCTCATTCAGCAGAGTTTGCAACTCTGTTTTCCTATCTGTTAATTCTAACAAAATTTCACGTGTTAAGCTTTGTTTATGTTGAGCTTCTATTTCCGGTATTTCCTTTAATAATTGAGTTATTCTATTGTTTTTAATTTTTTTCAATCTGGCTCCATGTTTAATGAATAATCCACGGATCACACACTTTAGTGCCTCCCATTGAATCGGTAGAGGAGTAGTGTCTCCAATATGGTCCTGTGGGAAATTCATTATTGTATTCCTTATTTCTAGTACACACGCCTCATCGTATAGTAGATTGTCATTAAGCTTCCAGTTTCCTCTAGCATTTTCGCCTTTGAGTAAGTCAAGTGTCAGAAATATTGGCGTGTGGTCTGACCATATAGCACTGCCTATTTCGGCTGATGAAGTGATTGTCACTCCCAGTTGATTGATCAGAAAGTAATCGATTCGATGATAAGACCCATGGACATTTGAACGGAATGTGAAATCCTTCACCCCTGGGTGTAACGCCCGCCAGATGTCGACCAGTTGGTATTTTGCCATAAGTTCTTTAAATTTCTTTTTTTCTTTACTTGTCTGTGCAATCGAGGGTGCTGTGGTATCTACACTCTTATCCAACACAAAATTAAAATCCCCACCTATTATAGTTATCCCCTCTACCTTTTCCATGAGCTCACCAATCAATTGTTACCCTATTTTAAGCTGATTTTGATTGGGTAGATATAGATTAATGAAAGTAAATTTTTTACCATATATACTGAGTTTAAGTAATATTGCTCTTCCATCCCTATTACACCATTTTTCAAGCACTTGATGTGGTATTGTCTTATGTATTGCAATGGATACACCTTTCGACTTGGAATAAGGATAAGAATCATGATACCATGTATTGTAATATCTATTTTGCAGATTGGGAATGTGATCCGTGCGGAAGTGCGTCTCCTGAAAAAAGACAATCCCAACCTTCTGTTTATGGAGAGAGTATAGAACCTGAGACCTCTTTGATGCTGAGTTAAGACCCCTAATGTTATAAGAACATATTTTCATTGTTCTTTAATACCAAGAGAGAGGGAAGAAGGGAGAAGGGAGGGGAGAAAAAAAAAAAAAAAAAAACAACCACCCCCGCACTCACACACACAAAAACCCTAAACTATTGACTTATATAAAGTCTATCTTACAAACAGTGTAAGTTCCCTCTACTGGGGGAGACAGACACCGACGACCAAAATCTGCCGCTCAGCCACAGACCGCAGCGATCGCACGCCGCATTTTAAATGCTATTACCTTAAATCTTTAATCTCTTATTTTCTTTCTATCCCCTCTTCTTTCTTTCTCTTTGCTCCCCTCCAAAGACGGGCAAAAAAATAAAAAATAAATAAATTTAGGGAGCATAGGGATAGGAAGGGGGTGGGGGAGACATCTCAGAGGTATAAATTCCCACTCCTGTCCTATATAACATTTGCTTATAATTGCTTTAACTCGGGAAGAGGTGTAGCGGGAGGGGAAGAGGAGAGGGAAAAAAAAAAAGGGGGAACGGAGGAAGACCCTCTCGGGTCCCATCACCTATCTTTATACACATGCCTCTATTCACTCCGCTCAAATTGTTGCCTCTAATCCCTAAATCATAAATAATGAGGAAACAAAGAGAGAAAAAAAAAAAAAAAAAAAATTTTTAAAACACCTCCCATCTTTACGCCCAGAGAAGATCATATGTTGTATTACTATACATTGCACCAATCTTGCTGTATAAGATAGTTCGTATAACAAATTATACTATAATAACCAAAAACCAGCATCTAATCTTCACTATTCCATACATCTTGTAATAAATAAGAAAAAAACAAAACAAAAAACTCCTCCCATCTTTATGCCTGTAATAAATCATAAATTGTATTACTCTATATTGCAAAACAATCTTATTAACATCCCCAATAACTATACCTTGTTATGTGATAAATTTGTGAATCAGACTATATAATAACACCCATAAACCAAAATCCGTTCCATATTATTCCATATTTCCTAAAATTTATCAAAAAAAAAAAAAAAAAAATAATAATTTTTAAATAAATAAAAAAAAAAACCTCCTCCCATCTTTATACCTGTAATAAATCATAAATTGTATTACCCTATATTGCGAAACAAGCTTATTAATATCCCCAATATCTCTACCTTATAATGTGATAAAATCGTGGATCAAACTATATAATAACACTCATAGACCAAAATCCATTCCTCACAGTTCCATGTTTCCTGAAATTTAAAAAAAAAAAAAAAGAAAAAAAAAAAAAACCACCTCCCATCTTTACCCCCATAGTGAATCATACATCGTGTTATCCTATATTGCAAAACAATCCCTATTAACTATACCTTGTTTGTGATATATTTCGTGTATCAGATTAAATAAAAACAACCATAAACCAGGGTCTATTCCTCATTATTCCATATTTCTTGTAAAAAAAAAAAAAAAAAAAAAAGAAAAAAGGGGTGGTCTTTATTATCATCCCCAATGGCTAATCTTAATGTGTAATATATTATGTGAATCTACTTAACACTGTATGAAACAAAAATTCTGCTCCTCCCTAATCCGTGCTTGTTGCTTACAAATGTCTCTTACTCTGCCTGTTTCATTCCCCCAGCTATGTGCAGATATCCTAACCCCACTATTACCAGTAACCTATCCCCAGTGTTTGTGCCCTTTATAACATAATATATCAAAAACTATTCACTAGTGATGTGCCCAAATAAAAAAAAAAAAATAAATAAATAAATAAATAAATAAATAAATAAATAAATAATAAAAAAAAAACCCATCTACCCCATTATATCATTTCCCTTATTGGTGTTGAACATTCTTTATCTGAACCATTAGTTGTACTAATGTTAAAATAGTAAATCAGATCTAGATATTACACAAAATAAATAAATGAGTGAATAAATAAATAAATAAATAAAAATAAATAATAATAATAATGATAAATAAGCAGCCCCCTCTTCCCCTTGCTTCACAATCTCTATCTACCCACTATCTTAATCACACCAAGTTAATTAAGTCTTCCTCCTGTGAATAATGTCATATTATATACTAAAAATACCTCCCCCAACCCCAATCCATCTGCAAGTGACTTATCAGGGCTTTCTGAGTCCTTTCATGAACGAAATAGGCCAGTCTGGTAATTCTACTATTGGTAACTTAAGAGTTGCCAGAAACTGCGGTAGGTCTTCCAGATCACTAAATACAGCCGTTAGTCCTTCTTTCTGTGCCTGTAATTGAAATGGAAATTTCCATCTATATTGTAAGTTATTTCTTCTTAGTTGTTCCACCAGGGGCTTTAATGCTCTTCTTCGGTCCAGCGTAAATTTTGATAGATCTTGAAATAGCAGCAGTGGATCTCCCTCATGCTGGATATTTTTATTCTGACGTGCTGCAAACATGATTCTATCCTTCATCTGAGCGTAGTGCATTTTGCAAATGACATCCCGTGGTTTACTCGGATCTGTTCTCCTTTTCCCCGCTACTCTATGAGCACGGTCAATTATTAGGTCTTTTATTTCTATATCCTGGATTAATTCCTGAAAAATTTTCTGGAGTGTTGCTGTCAGTTCTTTTGTGCTCACGTCTTCTTTTAACCCTCTAATTCTGATGTTAGATCTTCTACTTCTATTTTCTTGCTCATCCAGGCAGTTAATTAGTTGATTTATTTGCTTTTCTTGATCTTGGGCACTATCCTTTATGTTAATTAGTTCTTGTTCTGTTTTTGAGATTCTGGTATCTAATATAGCTGTTTTTTCTTGTGTGATTTTTATGGATGTCTTCAGTTCTTGTATCTCTACTTTATATGAGTTTTCCAATCTTTGCACATATTGATCCATATCTGTCCTAGTTGGGAGAGATTGAATGTATTGTCTCAAATCCCAATTTTCTTTACCCCCTTCTCTTGGGTCACTCAGTGAGCCTGTTGTGTCTATTGGTGAGCTGTTTCTAGGGTGATCCATCTGCTCTTCCTCTGATGATCTAGATGCCCCCGAGACTTCCGCAATATTTGAAATTTCTTGTGATGTATGTAGAGCTTGAGTTACACGGGGGGATTGTAGCTGCAGTTGTTGAAAAATCTCTTTTATATCAGGTGTTTGTGTAGTTTGTGCCCCTGTAGGGTTTTTATCTTTGATTTTTGTTTTATCTTTCTTTTCTTTTTGAGATTGTGGTGTTTTGTTTCCTTTCTTGGGTGCCATGTTTCTGATAGACCTTGTTTCTTCTCTCTCCTCCCTCCTCTCTCTCCTTTTTTAACCGCTTATTAACCTTTTAGTGTCCTTTTTAGATGACCACACTATATAGGGTAGTGTGTATCACCCTTTAACATCCTAGATTGAGATTAGAGATGCTTAACACTTCTATTGGATAAACTCTATTATTAATAGACACACTGTAGAATATTATTTGTCCAGCTCTTATTCCAGTACTATAATCATTTGCACCAATCCCTTTAGTTCATACAGCATCCCTTTTTCAAAAAGAAACTAGTAGTGTTATCTCAGTCCACAGTATTTGTGATTTTAATGCAGTCTCTATGCCACTTTAAACATTACTTTATAAGACCATATGCATCTTTAATCATACCTAGTCTTTGGCATCTTTGGTCTCCTTACTTTTTCCCTGTAGCCCAGCAACTGTAGGTTATAGGAAGGTAGATCTCCCGGTCCTCCTGATCACTGCTGTTTGAGACCCTCGCACCGCCGCCGGAGTGTGCGTCTCACGAGCGAGCCGCCCCTGCCGCCTGTATGAGCAGACACGCCGAGGCACTCGCCTGTCTCCGCGCTGTCTCCTGGCT
This sequence comes from Lithobates clamitans, assembly GCA_037952925.1. Lineage (NCBI taxonomy): Eukaryota > Metazoa > Chordata > Amphibia > Anura > Ranidae > Lithobates > Lithobates clamitans. The sequence continues at coordinate 120,790 of JBBGZY010002370.1, read as the reverse complement.
TCGTCTTCGGTCCCACTCCCAGCACTCCACAGGTGACGTTTCTTCCCGGGGGTCACGATCTCACCCTCCTCCTGCTTCAGCTACCTTTGCTACTGCTTGATAAGTCGCTCCAATGTCGGGGATAGCCTTCGGCTGTTTAACTCAGGTGTCTAGGCATTTGAATCAGCCGCCCAGACCATCCTGAACTCCAGCGTCTCCAGTCAGTGCAGCGTGTCAATCGCTCGACCTCCCTAAACGGCCATCTTGGGCGTCACCTCCTCCCCCGTCTTTACTTTTTTAAACTTTATTTTTTACATTTCCTCAGTTACTTCTTGGTTTCAAAGCCTAGACAGATGATGCTTTGATCCGAGTCTGCCTGCATGCCTGAGCTAAGGGCAAATTGATTCCAGGAAGTAAATACTACATAATCATCTGCCCTTATTTAAGATGGCCACAGACAGAAATGCTAGCGGGCGTTTTCAAAGTGATCTCTCTGTAAAATAAACATGAAGACATGGATGGATGGATGAGTTTGCTTTAAATATTAAAAATGAATTAAATGGCGTTTTTGGTTTGTGGTGCTCAGATGCAGTGTAGTTCCGCTGATAATTTTTATAAGCACATTTTGTTGAGAGTGTTGTATTGACCTAACCAACAGCAACCATTTACTTTTCTTTTCATGGATATCCAACCACATTAAGTTTAACTCTCATTGGTTTCTATAAGTTGTTACACAGATAGGTGAAGAAAAGAAAAGCTCAATGCATATTCCTGGGGCACTGTGAGTACACCTTTGCATGTGATGCAGAAGAAGATTTGCCGTAACCATCCCACCAGTTATTGTATTTAAATAGCTGGTCAGGGCGCCATGACTCAACTAAGACTGAGTAGGCCTGGATCAATCTGGATTTATCTGGATAAATATTATGACAGTCACATTACAAGTCTACAAGAAAAAAAAAAAAAAAAAAAAAAGAGGGTGCACCAGCCTAGCGCATTATCCCAAGTATATTTATTAATAATGACGACAATATAAAAATTCTCACAAACATGTGAAGAAATGAAGCTTTGTAAAGAGCCACCCTTTCGTGGCAATCAATCCTGAAACCGACAGTCTCCAGATGACAAAGAAGATGACATCAGGGCCTCTGCTGGCTAACGCATTTCGAAGGATTACCTTCTTCCTCAGAGCCTCTGGAGACTACTTGGGATAATGCTCTAAGTTGGTGCGCCCTCTCTTTTTTGTATTTTTCTAGTAACTACTAGGGCATCCCCTGTTTGGAGGGCAGCAATGCCTGAGACACCATTCCTTGACTAATTGACTACCCTGACGTCACACTAATGCGCAAGAGTGTTTGTTCGCTTCCTGCTACAGTACAAGTCTACCATGATTTAAAAAATATGGGGGGGTGGGGGGTGGATTCAATAAAGCTGCTGCGCCACTTTTCTGTCGTTAATCCCAGAGCGAATCGGTGCACCAAATTCAGGTAGTTCTAAAACGCATCACCTTTACATTTTGTCGTATTAAATGCGCCATGTTTACATTGTGTCACATTGAATGCACCAAGTGTAAAAGCTGTGCTAATTAAGACCAACTCTCTTTTGGTGTGCACGGAGGAAAACCTGGCAGAGACAAATATTTTGCGAAAGACTCGCACATGCATTCTAAAAGTGGCGCAGCATGAGACAAATTCAAGTACAAGTTCCAGACACCAGTACGGCGGGCGGCGCACTCTATATTCTCTGTATCCTCAGGACACAGCTGATCACAAATTGGGGTAAAGAGCCAATCAGACATGATCAGCTGTGTCCAAATCACATGGACACAAGAATTAAAGACCCTTTCTGCATTCTGCAGGCAGTACTGTCCCCTGGACGCGACCCATTCAAATGAAAGGGGCTGCTCCCCAACTGCCCACAACCACTTGCAATGCACGTAGTTACGGCGCAGTGGTGCATGCTTTTAGGGGATTAATTAGGCAAAGAGGAGGCGTCATAACTCTGAAAAGCAATCTGCCACATTCGTAACCAAGCCGTTACTGCTACAGTGATAATAGTTTCACCAGACGGGAGGAAATCTACAACAGCAACACAGCCATGTAAGCGATCCCACTCAGGCTCCCAGAGACATTTAACACATACCGGAAAATTTGTACACGCTTTATTTGGGGACAGAAACGACCCAGAATCGGTTACAATATCCTCACCCTATCTAAACTGAAAGGTGGCATAAGTTTACCTGATATCTTTAAATACTAGATGAGAAAATCCGGACAGCCGCACTCCAGGAAGATATAATTCAAAGACCATTTATTGTAAATTTTAAAAGCATATGGCATACAAAACACTGTGGCAGGGGGTACAAGCAATCAGCTAACGCGTTTCGCACTTATGCCAAGTGCTTACTCATAGCTGTTTGTTTCATCTTTAAATACTACTTGGCAGTTCACTTAACCAGGCTCATCGACTGGAGTGTACATGGTACAACAAAGGCTTGGGTCCAATTGGAAAATACTGGAGCAAAGGTGCCGTTACATCTGGCCCCCTGGCTACCCACTCATCACACTCCCTGGGACCTCAAAGAGCACCCCTTCATAGGCCCCTCCCTTCCCTGTTTTCAAGTAGCTTGCAAAAATTTTGACCCATCTTCCTCTCTACACAATCTCTACAATATACACCCTCCTCTTTTTCCAAAACACCCTGAAGTCCAGTAGACAGAGCCGGAAACTGGAACAACTCTATTTGGATCTCTCTGACGAGAATTGTCATCCACCTCAATAAAGGCTCCATGAATGTGTCTATACAAGAGACAAATCAAGCCATTTTCCGGCTAGTATAGGACTCCTGTCCAGCTACAAAAATTCTCCCCTCATAATTCACCCCTATGCTGGAGATGCGGAACAGAGCCCGGAACCATCCTACATATTTGGTGGTCGTGCACGAAGCTGCAAACATTCTGGAAAGGCGTACATGAAGGCATTGCAAAGATAACCACCTACACACTAGACTTCACTCCCTCACAATACCTCTTTCAACACTCCTCCCTCCCCAGATCAACATACCATAGGTCGATACCGTGTTTCCCTGAAAAAAAGACTGGGTCTTATATTAATTTTGGCAACAAAAGGCACAGTAGGGCTTATTTTCTATTTTCAGGGTTGGTCTTATCATGTAATGTGTATTTGCCAGTTCCTGTGTCCCCTGCCTTTTCTCCCACTCTCTGCTTGTAAAATCCTATAATCCACTCTATTACAGTACAATATAATGTACAATGTGAGTGTTTCTGTAATATAAAATTGTGCCAAATACCTTCGTTGCAGCATCGCTGGGTGCTTACGTGACCAGCCAGAGCTCTCTTCCCCACTCCGAGCACTGCAGAGGGGGTCGAGATCTCTGCTAAAAACTGGGAGAAGAGGAGAGCAGCGGGAGGTCAGCTGAGCACTGAGCGGCGCTGTAACGAAGGTATTTGGCACAATTATATTACAGAAACACTCACATTGTACATTATATAGTACTGTAATAGAGTGGATTATAGGATTTCACAAGCACTTTAAACTAGGGCTTATTTTTGGGGAAGGGCTTATATTGCAGCCCTCCTAGAAAATAACAGTAGGTCATATTTTCAGGGAAACACTGTAAGCTATACAACTTGTTGATCCGGATAGACAATGCATTCCTTCTAAATGGGGTACTACCGCGCCCCCATCATTCACAGAATTGTTTTTACCCATATGGCAGATCGCAGAAATGGAATTAACTAATATTGCGAAAGGCACACCAACTAAAATTTACCCACACCTGGGCTTGCGGGTTTCCAGGACTCATCAGAATATTCTCTGTTTCAGTCAAATCCCACTTTTGAAATGTGTAGCTTGCCACATCTAAGATGAGAACCATTTAGTCTTAGCGGGGAGGTGGAAGGTATCTATTCCCACCACACCTTTCCCAAACCCCCCCATCTCCCTCATTTTACTACGCAACTCCTTCTCCCCCCACCCCCCTTTTGTTTTTCTCCCCCCCCATCTCTCTCTGAACCCTCCTTTCCTATAACCCTTTCCCCTTCCTGTACCACCCCACACCCCATGTCCGCTGATCCCCTCCAGAGTGCCTTAGCTAGACCCTTTAGGTCCCATACATGAATCTACTACTTTAGAGGAAGAGAAGGCACATCCTATACTGTTACTTACAATTTGATATAGTTGTTACAATTATTGCTAGATATCTTACAAAAGACTAAATATGACATTCATTCTCTTTTTCAATTGATACCTAATCATTTGGCCATTTCATAAACTTAGCCTGTACTGTTCCCCTCTCAGTGCAGACCATTCAGGTGGACTGAGGGGATTTTTTATTTGTTATTTGATATTGTAAACCTAATTTTGTTATCTTAAAACGTTCCTCCTTGTGTACACTAATGGGAGAGTTAACCTCCCAAACGCTAAGTGATTTAGAGCTATCATATTGTTCTGTCCCTTTTCTGTAACACCATTTGAAACTTCAATAAAATATTTGAAAAAAAAAAAAAAACCTGCAACACAGACTGAAACGAAAGTGCTTTTTTCAGTAGCGTAGGGGAAAGCTAGAACCCCGTATCAGAAATTTTTTGTCGCCAGTGTCTTTGTTGCAGACTTTCCTCACATCCTGTCTGGTGAAAGTGTTACTCTGAATTGAGGGGAAATCCTTCTAACAGAGCCCTACATAGCGGTAAAAATCTAACAGTAATCCTAAAGCTTTCGAGCTCTATGCAAATGCCAAGCTAAGCTTGGGGCACATTTTGCAATGAAGATACATCTGTCCTTTAAAGTGTAAGTTCACCTTTTCAGAAAAAAAATGAAAAAGGTGAACACGGTACACCCTCCCCAGTCCCTGTTGTTCTTACCTCCATCTGTGGGTAAGCCCACGTTCACACTGAGGGCAGGTTTGAAATCGTGCACGTTCAGCTGAACTCGCATGATTTCAAACCGGCATTTCAGTCCGACTTCGGGGGGGGGGGGCGATTTGACAGACATCTGTGTGGGTTCCTGCACAGATGTCTATTGAAATCGCAGACGAAGTTCTCAATTGTGCAGAAACGACTTTTGGTAATCGGTGCAGCGCCGAAAAGTCGGGCGTGCCATTGCCAGCAATAGACTCAGATATGGCATGCAATTTGACATGACAAATCGCATGTCAAATCGGCCCAATGTGAACGTGGGCTAATAAGCGGTCAGTGATCCGGTGACTTGAGAACCCTGCTTTTCTTCCTCTTCTTTCTGTAGGATGGATCAGTGCGTTTCCAATTGGTCAAAACGATCACATGCCAGCGCTGACTAATCAGAATCGCTGCAATCCATCCTGGCATCCCTAAAAAAAGAAGGGGAAAAATGCTGGGATTTCAAATCCCCAGACCGCTAACCTATTTGCATGGGCACTGACAGCTCATCACCCACAGGGTAAGTACAGTGTGAACCGGGGAGGGTGGAGAGGGTGTACAATGTTAGTTCACCATCTACATTTTTTCCTGAAAAAGGTGAACTAACCCACTGATGCCCACCTAAACCATTATTAATTTATTAACTCAATGAAATCAGGCTACATACACAGTAATACATATGTGGCTTGTTTACTTTTTTGTCACCTTGCTAATTCCTGCAGCAAAGAGTAAATACCCTGTGTTACCACCATATAGAAGAGTCAGACCGTGGTTCTTTCACACAAAGCAGTGGTCTGGTTCTTCAGCAGTCCAATATGACTCCCTCTCCTTCCAACACAGCATTAATCAACAGCACTCACACTCCCTGAACATTGCTGATGGTTGGAGCAATGTTTGACTGGAAGTCAAAAAGGTGTGTTTATAAAAATTATATACCAATAAGTGGCGCCTTATGTTGCATGTGTGTAAAACATCCAATAAATGTGGCTGCCCCTTTAAGGTGGAAGATATTTGCCTGTGATTACTAAGAAAAATGATTAAGAAATGGCGTTCACATACCGTGTTTCCCCGAAAATAAGCCCAGGTCTTGTATTAATTTTGGCAACAAAAGACACAGCAGGACTTATTTTCGGAGTAGGGCTTATCATGTGATGTGCTGTCGTCTCTCCCCCTCTCCCTCCCTGCCTGCCAGGAATCCCCAGTGTGAACCAAGTGAAAGTGCTTGTAAAATCCTATAATCCACTCTATTATAGTATTAGATCATGTTCAATCTGCATGTTTCTGTAATAGAATTGTGTCAAATACCTTGTTCACAGCGCCGTGACTCTCTTCCTCTCTCTGAGCAGTTCAGAGGGGGCTGAGATCCCCCGCTGACAGCTGGGAGAAGAGGAGGAGAGCAGCGCAAGGTCAGCTGAGCGCCAAACGGCTCTGTACCAAAGGTATTTGACACAATTATATTACAGAAACTCACACATTGTACATTATATACCACAGTAATAGAGTGGATTATAGGAATGTACAAGCATTTTAAACTAGGGCTTATTTTTGGGGTAGGGCTTATATTGCAGCCCTCCTGAAAAATAACAGTAGGTCTTATTTTCGGGGAAACACGGTAGCTATGCACCTTGTTAATGCGGCTAGACGATGCATTCCTTCTAAACGTGGTAATACCAGGCCTCCATCATTCACGGAATAGTTTTCACATGTACGGCAGATCACAGAAATGGAATTAATCAATATCGCGAAAGACATGTAGGTCTTATTTTTGGGGAAACACTGTATATCTACAAAACCATGCGTGATAAAGTATCACCGAGAGGTGAGAAAATAAAATAAAATAAATTGAAACCGCGATCTCTGTAAATATAGTAAAAGTGCAAGTGCAAAAAAGTGCTGAAATTGCATAAACCAGTGACCACAAACACAACGAATTGTTAATTATATATCATATATATGCTTCTTGGTTTAAGAGTCCGAGATAAGGAATCAAATTCCAAAAAAAAACAAATAATCAAGGATCACACCATCAAAATAAAGTGTCCATATAAACAATTTGTGGATAAGATCTTCCAATATTCGGCAAACAGCAAAGGAATATGTCGTCTTCCACCACCATCACTAGCCACACATCCTACTCACCAGAATCCAATGACCCCCTGTGACGGGAGGGCCCGTGGAACTCAGAATTCCTTGGAAAGTAGGGGATGCCCTTGTTTCAGCTCCCCATACACCTCTTATGTCTAAGTCACCCTGTGCTATCTTGGCACAGGGTGAGTGAGAAAATATATCTTGGACTACTTAAAATGGGACAGTAATATTTGTCCACAATATCTCCCTGGATGTATGTAGAGACTATTCTTGGTTTGATTGATTCTGAACTCAACATGTTAGTTAATTGAGAGAGCTGATCACATTGTCCTCTATACAATGTAGGAGACGGGCTGACTCCTATTGGAGCTTCTGCTATTGTGAGAAAATGTCCTGTGATTGTACTTATGATAATTAACTCTGTTACTGTGTGAAGCTCGGTGACCACAAGTCTGGGCAAAAGGTCATGTCTCAGTCACCTAGGCTGTATAAAGGATTAATTAGCTCCTGTTTATTTGTTACAGGTGTATTGTTAGAGTAATATGAGCAGGAGGAGGGAACCTCCTCTAACGTTGTATAAAGTCTTGTATTCTGGTTCTAATAAAAAATAGTCCATGTTAGCAGTGAAACAAGTGTCGCCTTGTTTTATGCTTGGGAGCGGTTGGAATATCTGATATCTGTATCCAGACTACAAGGAAGCGGTATACTGACGGAAGCACTCAAGTGGAGTGTGGGATGTTCCATGACACCCCCATTTACAGGTAGTCATAAGCGCTTAACTGAAGATGCCAGTGAAGAGTCTCACGACCACAGCTTCAATCCAAATGATATTTGATCAGGATTTCTGTGGACCTATGCAGGTGCTAGCGGATGTGTTTTGGGGAACTCAATGTGGAATTGTTCATAATAAACCATCAATGCCGTGGGTTAAAAGAAGAAAAAGGCTCCCATGGTGAAGTTTTCGGACATACTTCACCATGGGAGCTTTTTTCTTTTAACCCACTGCATTGCTGGTTTATTATGACCAAGTCCACATAGAGTTCCCCACAACACATCCGCTAGTACCTGCATCGGTCCACAGAAATCCTGATTAAATATCGTTTGGACTGAAGCCGTGGTCGTGAGACTATTCACTGGCATCTTCCGTTAAGCGCTTATGACTACCTGTAATGGATGTGTGACTGGTGATGGTGGTTGAAGACATATTTCTTTGCGGTTTGCCGAATATTGGAAGATCTTGTCCACAAATTGTTTATATGGACACTTTATTTTGATGGCGTGATCCTTGATTATTTGATTTTTTGTGTTTTGTTTTTTTGATTCCTCATCTCGGACTCTTAAACCAAGAAGCATGTATATGATATATAAAATTCACAATTTGTTGTGTTTGTGGTCACTGGTTTATGCAATTTCAGCACATTTTTGCACTTGCACTTTTATTATATTTACAGAGAGCACGGTTTCAATTAATTTATTTAAATTTTTTCACATTTACATTTTTACAAAATGCAGCTCATATTGTTATTAATTCACATTTAATTATACACGATTTATTTGCCATTTGCGCAGGTTGGTGGTAGTTCCACTCATTATCATCACCGAGAGGTAATTAAATTGTATAGTATAAAAATCAAAGCAATCAAATAAAAATAGAAAAATTTAAAAAAAAATCAAACAAATGAATCAAAAAAAGTCCAATGTGCACTTAGAATCAATAGCTGGGATTCCCCTGGCATTAGGCTCCAATATGGTCCTCCAGATTATGAGTGGTAGTCATGGTTTTAATGACCCGACAAGAGACAGCATGAAAATTTTCATTGTGTAGTATTTATTTTAAAGAGTAATATAAATACAAGAAATATCGCACTCACATGTTTTGGTGCCTATGTACCGGCACCAGCGTGTATAGCGTGTGCAGGAATGAATATCTATGCCGAGCCTGCCAGAAGCCAGCGTGCGTTCCAAGCCTCATTCTGGATACCGGCCCAGAAGTGATGTCACACGGGACCCGGAAGTGACAGTTTTTTCGTGCCAACAGCACAGGGTATTTTTGCAATGCAAAAAAAAAGTTAAGTAGCCCCAAATAGATTACTGTATATGCAGCCTGGCTGTACTACATTAATATATAATAAAGAGATCCATTGGGTTTTAAGTGATGTGTAGCAGCTCGACTCAAAGGTTAAAACAGACAGATGTTAAAGTAAAGGGCAAGATTTTGCATTCTACTGGGTGTGTCAATACCATAGCTTCTATTATTTATTTATTTTTTTGCAGTTTAGTAAAGTATTACACTAAAAAAAACCCACAAAATTCCACAGTAAAAGTGTCATTTATAAACCAGTTTCAACATGTTATGTTGTGCACAGCCTTTCTTCAGCTTGTTGAATATGTGAGAAAAATGGTCATTAGCAAATAGAACATGACTTCCTAACTTGTCAACAAAAAGAAACCTTACACCAGTACTATCGTATGTATTAAAGAGAATAGACCTGGACATTTTCCACATTGGGATATGTATCCTATAGCCATTAAATCACTACAAGGGAAGGCTTGCTGCGAATACCATATACACCTAGTTGTGATAAAATGGATTGTTGTACCCTAATGCAAGGCAAGAATCGCAATCCCTTTGATCCTCCTAAGACCTCCTGCTCTCTAGCTTTCTCCCCATCTCCAGGACTTCTCTAGAGTTAAAGCCATCCACTGGAAATCCCTACCCCAAACTGTATGGCTATTTCCTAAGCAGTCTGCCTTTAGTCGATCCCTGAACACTCATCTCCTCAGAGAAACCTATCCCACCTCCACCTAACAACTGCATTTTTCTTGCTCAAGCAACTCATCCCTCACAGTTAATACCATTTGTATTACTTGCCCTTCCCTTTAGATTGTAAACTTTCACAAGCTCCCTAAGCCCTCTTGTTTTGAATTATATATATAACCTTGTCTCCCAGTTTGTAAAGTGCTGTGCAAACCATTGGCGCTCTAAAACTGAATAATAATAATAATAATAATAAATGCTATGTAAAACTGACACTTCTGCACTGTATCAAAGATTACTGTTTTAGTCAATTCAAATACCAAAATTGGCATTTCTGCAGAATTTAGTGATTTATTTATTGGTTACTATTAAAGAGGACTGCCTGTAATAACAGAACATGTCAAAGCAGATGAGCAGCTATGGTCCAGACCTTACAGACCCTGTAGCATCACAAGTAAACAGATGCAGAACATGGGTTCCCATTAGGGTTGCCACCTTTTCTTCATGCCAAACCCGAACACTTTAGTGGCGCACAACACATTTTTTGTATCAGGGGGAATGCTGTGGACTCTGGTGTAAAGGGGAACGCTGATGTAAGGGGATTTTTGCTCACCAAAGCCCCCACTTACATGAGAGTTCCCAGCATACTCCCTTAAAATCAGGGTTCCCAACCCCCCCCTTACATCAGAATCTACAGAGCACCCCTTACATCTGAGACCTCCTTACCTAAGTGTGCAAACTCGCTTGAAGGCAGGAGAGAAAAGGGATGGACGGGGAGACTTCAGTCACATACAGTGGATGGTGAGCTCCCTCACCTGAGAATGGAAGCTTAGGCATCAGCAACTTTCATCCACAATGTATCTGCCGACTGCTGGGCTTCAAATTCTCCATGGGCAAGCAGATACAGAGGGCTAGGTGCAGATCAAGCCCCCTCTCCTCTCTGTGCGGTTCTGTGCTAGCTCTGAGCAGTGTGAGTGTGTCAGGGATACTTGACTTAAACAACTGCAGCCAGCCCTCTGGACGGTTGGCAACCCTGGTGATTGTGGTGTGCCCAGGCACACCCTTATGCCATAGGTGGTTGTAGCACTCTGACTCGGTTAGTTTGGGAGCCACAGTCCGGTCTGAATAATAAGTCCAGGTTTCAGGCAGTCTGGAACCCAGACACACGATTCAAAACCCGGGCTGTCTGGGTGAATCACGGATGGGTGACAACCCTAGTTCCTGATCCCAAAACCCTCACAACCACTACTGTTCACCGTTTCACAATTGTTTTTCTAGGGTAATCCTACTAAGTACACTCTGGAAGAAATATATTTTAATTTTAGAAATATTATATTTTAAATATTTCTATTTTAAATAGTGACTGAAAAATCTCTCATAATCCCCTGAACTAAAAGAAAACAGAATATGTGGGGTAATATATTGCAAGCCACACTCAGATGAACTGCAAAATTGTCATTTTAAAGTGTATCTAAACCCAAGCACTAAAAATGAATACTGTATATCACAGGTTAGATGTCTTTAGATGTGGGCTCTGTATTAGTTTTCTTTTCTTCAAGTGTTTTTTTTTTTTCCCCTGTATTTTTTCCCTGGTAATTCTGCCAGGAACTCACTTCAAGTCCTTCCTGTATGAGAACAGAAGAAAACATGACACCACTACAGAACTCCACACTCTTCTATTCTCCCTCTAAAGAGAGTGTGGTTCTGGAGTCCTCAGATATAGTGAAGGTCTACGTAACAGTAAGCAGAGGCAGAGACCACAGGAAGTTACCAGTTCACAAGATTTTGGATCAATCAGGTTTTATTTTATGCACTTCTCAAACAGATACAAATAAAAGAAGCTCATAGGGTTTTCATATACTTATTTTCATTCATTTAAAAAGGGAGGAGAAAGGAAACAATAGAAAGGCTAAGCTGTAGGATAATGCTTTTATAGGATTCGCTCAACAAGCAGGTGACCCAAGCAGCCGCAAAAATGCAATTGGAAATATCGGTGTCACCATCCTGGCCATCGACTATAGCAGGTGCATGTAAATAAAAATTTTTTAAAAATTTGCTAAAACAAAATTTAAATTATTTTAGCAGGTCCACATAGATTTAGTTCATCTTATTTAGCTGACTTGAGCTCCATTATAAACGGTACTGTAATGAAGAGTTTTTAACATAAAAAAGGCCATAGGATAAATGCATATTGGTTGCATTGACGGATGGTACATGTTCTCCTACTCGGTTATGAAGTTATGAGTCAGCAAATTCAGCACCGGCTGTTGCTCTCATTCAGGTATCTGCATGCTCAGCATAGCAGTCGAGCTTTACTAAGCAGCCTCATTCAAGATGATGGCTCCCCGAGACAGAGTGCACACATTTCCTGGACTCTACTATTTCATCTAATCATCTGCCAAACCACTACAGCCATGCTAAACCCTTATGACACTGACAAACAGTACTTCATATTTACATGATCCTGCATTGGAATTTTAAATACTGAACAGGGCTATAATAAAATCAGTCATTTATTGTACAGAGTTGAAGATGATCTACTTCTATATTAATAAAATGAAGATCAGCATGCTTTAAGCGTGTGCCATTGTCACCATATTGATTATGGGCAACAATTAATTAGCAGCAACAACTGTAGCTGGCTTTGCCCAGTAACATAACTGAGGGAGATTATATGCAAGAGTGCTGAGGTGCAAGCATCCGTCAAAATAAAATGATAGGGAGAAATGAATTTTGGCATTTGCTCTGCTCTGCAAGGAATGCAGAGAAATGCCCAACAATCCAGCAAACGATAAGCCCTGTCATCAGACTACATTTGGCTTGAGTTTTCATACCACACCCTGAAGAAACATGGGGCATTCTTGGAGTGGTGCCACCAAGGCATGGTCATTAGAAACTGCATGGAATTTGTTGCTTGAAATCCCAATAGTGGCATTTGGAACTTGATCTCACGTTAAAGGTTTTAACTCATATCCCTCTTAGCTACCATGTAACACAAGCATCATATTTAAGCTCTGCTGAGTAGAAGCAAGCAAGTATACAGATGTTCTTGTGATTTGTATATCTGTAATTTACACCTTCAGAGGAAGAATGAATTCTTGGGTGCGATATGTTTTATTGAAGGTTTTAATCTTGCAAAGAACCATTGATCCTTTTGAAGTAAAAAGTACCATCCCACACATGGAAATTTTTGTACAATGTAAGATAAAATGTACATAAAAGCCTAGGATATTCTTTATTTTTCATTCACATTAGACATGACCGTGCAGTAAAGCACCCTTTATATTGGGTGCCTTAAAGTGATTGTAAAGTTTCTTTTTAAAAAAAAATAAAAATAACAAACATGTTATACTTAGCTCCTCTGTGTAGTTGGTTTTGCACAGAGCAGCCCTGATCCTCTTTTTCGCTGCTCCTGGCCCCCACAGCAAGCAACCCGTGCCGAGTCACAGCTCCTTGTGTCCATTCAGAAATGGAGCCCCGGCCCCATCTCCTCTCTCCTCTGATTGGCTAACTGACTTTAATTGACAGCCATGGGCGCTCATGGCGCCACTGCTGTGTCTCAGCAGTCCCGGACAGCTAAGACACTCATGGACATTGCTGAAGAGAGATGGGCTCAGGTAAGTAATTAGGGGATGCATTAAGATAAAAACCTTTTGCCTTTACAACTCCTTTAATGACCACGACCAGTGGTCATGGGCAATTTTAATATTTTACATATTAAGTCATATCTCTCTCAAACTGTTTTTATTAAAATTAATTTTTCATTTGCAGGTTCAAACTCTGTAAGATTAGTCTGTGTATTTGGTTCTATATGGGCTTTTTCATTACATTACAAAATGTATTTTAGACCCAATTATTTAATCACTGGGCCTCTTTGTTGATCATGGCTGGTGGGAAGGGTAGCAGGGTGCTTGTACATAGCTTCCTGAAAACATCACAGCACCCTGCTTCAGTACTCTGACCATGTGCAATGAAAGAACTCAAATTCAGCGAATGAAATGGGTAGGCCAGAGGTTGGTCAGGTTGGGGAGGAAAGTGCTAGATGAGTGTTTCTCAAGCTTTTATCAGTCAAGGCACACTTTAAAATTATGTACTTTAATTTCGAGGTACTCCATTCTAAAATGTAAAAAAACAAAACTATTAGTTTAGCGTAATGCACCAAAATCCACACATGTAGGACACCTAACATGATTTATTCTTCCAAATACACCTTTACACACTGGTACTTACTAGTATTGCAATGTGCCTTTCCCTCACTTAGCAATTGTGACCCCAGTGCTTATTTACAGGCACCCAAACACCCTCCTTATCAACTGATGACAATGGTTCTTAAGGTGCCGGTGGCTGGAAGGTTGTAAAAGTGCACAATGAAAACCCGTGGCTTTGTGTAAACACAAAGGCAAGCTTGATCCACCCACTGCCTTGTATACAATCTTTATGCAATTTTTAGGTATTTTGTCAAGGCACCCCAGAAGAAACCTGAAGGCATCCTAGTTGAAAAAGCCTGTGCTAGATGATGCTGGACATCTTTCAGCCAGGAAAAAAAGGTGGGCTCTGACTTGCTGCCGCTTCTAATGTGCATTGTGAGCTCACAGTGTGCAGTGAAATCAAAGTAAACAATTACAGAATAGGAGAGGAGACCATACATCTGAGCATTCCCCACTCTAGCCAAAACTAAGAAAAAATGCTTTGAGTGGACAAATATGTTAAGGTTACAGACCATCTATCATATTTCATATGACTATTTTGTACATATGCTCAGCGCGTTTACAGGCTGTCCTAGAAGCCTCTTTACATAGTCCTGTCACTCAAGCTGCGATCTAGACACATACACAAGTAAAATCATCATGGGGACTCTCATGTACTGAATAACTTCATCCCATGTTTCAGCTGGACAAAATGTGGCCAAAGGCAAACGGTTCCAGCTACTCTGTATCTTTAGGCTATAATACTCTGGGATTCCTATATATAGTCACTAGACTTCCAGAGTCCAGTAAGGCCGTAATAGACTTATTATTAACAGTCAATTAGCACATGTGTTTTCCCATATTTGGCGCTTCAGCGGATGAGACAGCCGCAAACATAGACTGCCCTCTAATAGATATATCACACTGCATTGTTTCATCCGTCAGTGGACAGTTTGCTGCAACATGTCCCAGTTCTTAGCAACAAAAACACCAGATTTTTTCCCAGTTTGGTTTGCTGACAGGCAGTGGCTTCCTTTGTCTGGGACGCCAAACTTCAGTCCTGGCAGCAAAAATCCTCCCTCCTATTTCCTTGCCATGCTTACCACCCACTTCCCCTGGAACAGCCTTACCGGTTGCCTGGGGAGACCGTGGCTTTGGGTAGAAAGTCCGTGCGGCTGTAGGGGTGGTGACCAGGCTCTCTGCAGAAAAGTACCTTTCAACGAGTTCCACCAGATTGTCCGCCGAGTTGGGGTCTCCTTGACTCACCCACTTCTGCAGGGGAATTAGTCGTAATCTCAGGAACAGATCCATGACCACACGCTCCACTATTTGTGGCCCAGACAGGGACTCCGGCTGTAGCCATTTCCTCACCAGGTGAATTAGGTCGAACATCTGCAATCTTGGGGGCCTCTCGTCTTGGAAGAACCAGCTGTGGACCCGCTGTGCTCGAACTGCCAAGTCGTGCTAGGATTTCCCGCTTGACCTTTTCATAGTCTCCCGCTTCTGCCGACTCCAAATCATAGTAGGCCTTCTGTGATTCTCCAGAAAGCAAGGGGGCGACCAGTCCTGCCCACTGAGTTTTAGGCCAACCTTCCCTCTCAGTGGTCCATTCAAACGTTAGCAGAAAGGCCTCTGGATCATCATCTGCAGTCATCTTAGAAAGAAAGCGATCCACATGGGGCTTGTCTCCAACATCATCAATTTTAGCAGGTGACCACTGTGCTAGCGTCTCCAGAACCTCAGTCAAGGTTTTCCGATCTGCTTTTGCATCAGTGGCTAGCTGTTCAAACAGCCTCTGCGATTGCTCCTGTACAGCACCAATCTGTTGGCACAGCGCCTTGGTTTGCTCCTGTGTGATAGCGTTGGCTTGCTGCTGTGCAGCGTTTGCTCGCTGCTGTGCAGCATTGGATAACACCAATTGTTTTAGGATTTCCTCCATGTTTAGTCACTCTAGGTACTGGCCTTTTAAGTAGTAACTTACTACAGCTGGTGGTAGCCTCTACCATATGTAACCTGGGGCGCAGGTAGCAGGTACAAAAGCTTCCTGGGATAAGCAGGCTTTCAGGCACAGATTCCAGAACAAGTGAAGTAGTGACAAACAGTGAAGTGTTTAATGGTGATATTTCCAAGTCTATAGAGGTGCTGTACAGTGTTCAGAAAAAAAAAAAACAAACAGAACGAAAAAATAGCCAAACAAAACCCTAGCCCTGTCTCGGCTCTAACTATACATTATGCAGGTCCTAACTACCAGGCTGAGAAAGCCTACCACTTGTCAGTTTCCACATAAACTGCTTAACAGCTTTTTACCAACCTTTTGGCTTTCACAGACCAGCTTTGTCTGCGTTTCCCAGGCAGAGAGCAATGGCTGTCTGCTCAGGTGAGCCTAAATTAGCCTGGGGAAGAGGGCCAAGATCCAAACTGGATCATGGATCAGAGATTCCTGAATGTGTACAAGAGGAGCCTGGGAGACATATAAATCTGGAACAGGACTTTTCCTGTCTCTCTCTGGGATGCTCTGCTACAATATATTTACATATATATATATATATATATATATATTTTCTTACATATATACACACATACATATACATACACACACATACATACCCCCATCATTAAACACTAGTAAACTTAAAAATAGAATGGAACTGAACCAAGAAAAAGATAGGGTATAGAACAGCTATAAAACGAATAGGAATACCTTACACTAAAACATGGGGAGAGGGAAATATGGAAATCTACAGGTTTTAGCTCAGAAGTAAAAGTAGTAGTTATTTAGGATATAAAGAATGCTGTCCAACGTATACCGAGATGACACTAGGGTTTGAGATTGCAAAACCATGTCTGCCTAATGAGCTGTACAAGCCCAGAGGCAAAATACAATGATCACAAGAGCAAGACCACAAAATAATATTTTATTTAAGAGACAAGAAACAGTCCATAAACAACACATACAAGAAAGTCATTGTTAGCCAGGACAGTATTATAAAATACCTATTTAAAAAAGAAAGCCTACGCTATAAACCAAAATATTAGCACAATAAACACTTGACACAAAGGAAAAAGAAAATACAATAAGTGCAATAACCAAAGAATAACAGTTTACACCCAAACAATTAAAGATTACACTTCCAATTTTGAAAGGACTAGAGTAACAACTGTAATGTCACCAATCTTGATGGGATACTTGAACACAATCACAACGTGTGCCATATAGTTTAACAGAATTGTCACTAAACTGTGTGGCTAACCACAAGTGACAATAAAAAGACGATGAGCAGAGCGAACGTCTGCATTAAAGAAAAAAAAAAGAAGAGCAACAGATCCCCTTGCAGGCAAAAAACACACAGTGGTGTTGATTTACTAAAGGCAAATAGACAGAACTCTACAGGTGCAGTCGTGCTTGTTTTCCCCAGAACTTAGTAAATGTGGTAAAGCTCCACTGATTTACATCATCCAATCATGTGCAAGCAAAAATGTTTCTTTCCTATTTTTTAAAATTTTATTTGCACCCGATTGGGTGAAGCTTTACCATGTTGACATTTACTAAGAAAAAAAAAAAAAAGAGTGCAAATGCACTTGCAAAGTGCACAGTCTATTTGCCTTTAGTAAATCAATCCCGGTGTCAGATTTAAATTCTTATAGAATATCTTAGACCACATATGCAGCTAAATCTCAATTTTTAAGACACAATGCTTGCTGCAATGACTTCAGGTAATATAAAGATATTTAAAACTAACCAGTAAGGGGAGTTATATCATTTTCTCTGATGGCATATTACACTTCACTTCAAATTTTATATTAGAAGTTAAAACCTGAATGCAACTGCTGTTCTAATCAACGTGGGTCCCATATTGAACAGTCAATGGCAGAAGTGTGGTCACCCCCAAAGCTGAACCGGACTTGGAGTTGCTACTTTAGATAGAATTACCATCTAAAATTGCTGGTTTCAAAAAACTTCTATTGACTGTATGGGCTCCAAATGTTGGACTGGCTTCTTTTTAAAATAAAAATATGCATATTCAGTAATCAATCACAATCTGAGCAATACGGTAGTTACCTTCATTCTTTAATGTGTTTATTATTTAAATGGTGATAAGAATAAAACATAAAATGCAAGTTAAAGCTGGAATATCATTTGGCTTTAAACCCATGATAATAACCTCTAGCATGGTCTTCCCCGACATCTTTGATCTTACAGGGCGCAAATTCAATGATGAATTAGATTAAAATTGTGCCAATTCAACACCTAATCTCATCTTCGTAAGTTTTAATGAGCCCATACTCCATGCCTCACCCAAGAACACCGTGCACTGGTACTGTTACAATACAGGGTAGTCATAATGCAATCAAGTAGAAGCTTGCCTACATGTAAACCTTTATAATTGCACTTTTTTAAAGTTTGTTTCTCTTGTTTATTTATTTTGTATTTATTCGTGTTATACTATTATTAAAACAAGCACTTGGGGATATAGTCTATACAAAGGTTTTCTTTATGTCCCATGTTTTGTAGCCTTCACGCAACTGCCAACTCCCTCTCCTGTTTCCCTATGGCAAATCTAGAAACTCCTGAGATATTAACAGAAGCAGTAGGTCATTTATTTGTGAATCAATGTCAACAAACAGAACCATAACACAGACAATGCTGTCATACACCTACATTTGCAAAAACATAAAATATATTTAGCAGAACATGAGACAAACTTCTGTTTAGTGGCATCTTAATCAATTGTCTTTCAAAATGTAGGAAAACCGTATCTAAACCCAAGAACAAAAACTGAATATATTACACATTTCCAAACCTTGGGTATCGTGGCTACATTTGTTGTTTTTTTTTTCACCCTAGAACTATATTATATACAGAGGGTAAAATAAGTATTGAACGTGCCACCATTTTTCTAGGTATATACTTTGAAAGGTGCTATTGACAAGAAATTTTCACCACATGGTGGTAACAATCCATGCAATCCATACATACAAAGAAACCAGAACAAAGAAGTTCAGAAATTAAGTTATGTGAAATAAAATGGAATGACACAGGGAAAGTCTTGAATACATGAAGGGAGTTGTGAAAAAGGCATGGAAAGCCAAGACACCAGCTGAAAATTTTCAATAATTAGAAAGCAATGCTGCCCCTTGTCAGTGGAAATTACTAATTAGCTGGTTCAGTCTCAACTGATGATCTATAAAAAGGTATCTCATTACCAAGGTGTCACAAAAGAAACATCTCATTATGAGTAAAAGCAAAGAGCTCTCTCAAGACCTTCACAACCTTACTGTTGCAAAACATACTGATGGCATTGTTTACAGAAGGATTTCTAAACTTCTGAAAGTTCCATTGAGCACTGTTGGGGCCATAATCCAGAAGTGGAAAGAACATCATTTCACCATAAACTGGCCACGACCAGGTGCCCCTCGCAAGATTTGACAGAGAAGTGAAAAGAATTATCAGAAGAGTTGTCCAAGAGCCAAGAACCACTTGTGGAGAGCTTTAGAAAGACCTGGAATTAGCAGGTATAATGGTTTCAAAGAAAACAATAAGGAATGCACTCAACCGCCATGGCCTATATGCACACTCACCACACAAGACTCCATTGCTGAAAGAAAAAGAACGTTGAAACTTGTTTAATGCTTGCTGCACAAGACTTAGGCAAGCCTGTGAAATACTGGGAGAATATAGTCTGGTCAGATGAGAGCAAAATGTAACTCCTTGGATGCCATAATACACACCATGTTTGGAGGTCAAATGGCATTGCACATCACCCCAAAAACACCATACCAACAGTAAAGTTTGGAGGTGGGAACATCATGGTGTGGGGCTGTTTTTCAGCATACAGTATTGGCAAATTTCATATCACTGAAGGAAGTATGAATGAAAAAATGTACCAAGACATTCTTGATAAAAATCTGCTGTCAATTACCAGGATGATGAAGATGAAACGAGGGTGGACATTTCAGAAAGACAATGATCCCAAACACAAAGCCAAGGAAACTCAATTGGTTTTAAAGAAAGAAAATAAAGCTGCTAGAATGGCCCAGCCAATCTCCTGACTTGAATCCAATAGAAAATCCATGGAAAGAACTAAAAATCACAGTTCATAGAAGAGGTCCGCGGAGCCTTCAAGATTTGAAGAATAGGTAAAAATCACACCTGAGCAATGCATGCGGCTAGTTTCTCAATACAAGAGGCGTCTTGAGGCTGTCATTACCAACAAAGAATTTTGTACGAAATATTAAATAAATAAAATTTCAGTTAGCGTGTTACTTTTTCCCTGTGTCATTCCATTTTATTACACACATATTTATATAAATACATACATACACACATATAGATAGATATATATATATATATATATATATATATATATATATATATATATATATATATATATATATATATATATATATATACACATATACATACATATACACATACACACACACTTTCAACAGACCAAAAGCAAGCAAATATGAGAAGTTTATTGTTAGCGTTGAAAGACTTTAATATTTAAAAAATAGAATCTTATCCTATCGAAGTGATCTGAAACAAACTAACATACTGAGAAGGCTGGTATTGTTGCACAAAGCGGGATTCACTGCCATTCATGCTTCTTTGCCAACCTTTCACTTCACCAAAGAAAAAGCATATTCCGTAGCACTGTTACAGTCTAATTGAACCCTTTAGGAAACCCCTTACAAATCAATTTATGCTACATAACAAATATGGAGTGAGCTGTCTCACCTCTTTTTTTGCCGCTCTTCTACTACCTTGCCAGCAAAATCCCACGTGTGACAGATCATCCTACAGAATGGAATGGCTGTGCTGTCTGTGGGACAAGCAGTCCAATGCATCCCCTGATATGAAGGGGCACATCGGGGTGGAGTACAATTTAACTAAAATGAATCGGTTAGACAGGTTTGGAGGCGGACCTAGGCACCCAATTCAATTACTCTCAGAAGGACAAGATCCTTCACTTTGCCCAAAATTACTCCATTGCTACCAGAATTCAAGAGACCTGTTACAAGATTTTGGCCAGATGGTACAGATTGCCTACCACTTTGCACGGTTTTTTCCCTCAAGTCCCCAGCTTATGTTGGCAATGCTGAGGGAATGATGCTGCACATCTTCTGGGGTTGACCCAGGCTTGAGCCCTTTTGGCGCAAGGTGATCTGCACAAACACATGACGAATGTTGACCTGGAAGGGAACCCTGCAGCAAGACCAATTAAGAAATACAAGGCCTCCCTTACAATCAAGTTGCTTAATGCAGCCAAAGCATGCATCCCCCTCTGTTGGAAATCGGAGAACCCCCTGTGCAAATCCCTGTGGTTTTCTAAAGTAAACAAACAGAGATATGGAGGACCTCATTGCTACCTTGCACAACTGGGAGAAGACCATTTGTGAGACCTGGAGACCTTGGCACCATTTTGTGTACACAGATGCCCATCTCCAAGAGATGGCGCAGTCAGGCTGACCTTCTGGACCTGGTTCCACTCCCTGGGCGAGAGGCCCAATCTGTAGCCCTACTTTCTCTTAAACCTTTCTTTCACGCCTGATCCCCAAACCCTCTCCTCCTCTGGCAGTCCTCTTTCCCGCGTTGCCTTGGCTCGGTAATGGGTTAAATTGTTCAAATATGGTGCGTATCCTGGCTCACATCACACATATACATACCAATATAGTATAAAAGTTCTATTTTATTTTACTTCACATTATTTTATTATATGGTTTTGCTTTGATGAATCTATATTTTGGGTACTCCCTGTAGCTGCCTGTC
The DNA here is from genome assembly GCA_037952925.1 of Lithobates clamitans. Lineage (NCBI taxonomy): Eukaryota > Metazoa > Chordata > Amphibia > Anura > Ranidae > Lithobates > Lithobates clamitans. Next base: position 99,089 of record JBBGZY010002370.1, on the reverse strand, counting down.
TCTCTTCCCAGCTCTACACGCTGACAAGTATCTTCAAAACCGTAATTTTTATGATTGCCCGTAATGTGAAGGGCTGGGCTTGTTTGTTATATAACTCTGACTTGGCGACCCTTTTTTTGCTACTTGACTCTGTTATCTGTTATTATTGCATACTTTAAATGTTAAAAACGCAAATTTCTTTGGAAAATAAAGAAATGATAAAAAAATAAATAAATAAATAAATAAATACACAGGAAACCCAGATGTCACCTAAACACAAGGTGATGGGAAATATTTAAAGCCGAACACCTGAAATTCAGCTACTTTGTGCAGGCATACTATGATTTAAACCCAAAGGGGTACATCCTTTTTTGGAGCTTCCAGAAGACAAGCCATCGCTCTGATACTGGATCTTCTGGTCTCCTTCAGCAGCAGAGTTGATGCAGCTGCTATGCCTGCCACTCTCCTCCACCTGCCCAATCACAGAAGCCTTTAAATTACGTGAACTCATTCACAAAATACAAAGGCTTCTATGAATGGGCAGCGGGGGGGTTTGGGTAGAGCTACTGCTTTTGTCTCCTCTCAAGTGTCTCCTCCAGGAGTGCCATAAACTTGTCACCACATTGTAATTAACTCATAGAATGCCTGCACATTTTACAAAGTGGCTGAAATTCAGCTTTAAAGAGAGACTGAGCTCTGGAAGCTGTGTCCAAAAAAAGGCACGCAAAGGGGCAAAGGACTAGAAACCAGCAATGCCGGTGGTCTTTCTGCAGCTCATCTGTCCCTATTTCTAACTCTTTATTTTTTATTATTATCGATTTATTTTAGTTATTTTTATAGTGCGGACAATTAAAACAATGCTTTATAAATTGTACATTCACATTTGTCCCTGTTCTCTAGGAGTTTGCAACCCAAGATCCCCATCTCACTTGCATACATACACACACACAGGCCAATTTAGATAGGAGTCAATTAACCTACCAGCATCTACTGTATCTGTGGTTTGGAAAAATCTGGAGTACCTGGAGGAAACCCACGCATTTGTCATTCTTCATAGTGTATTTGTGTGGAGGCAGAACTTTGCTTTCGCATATCAGAGAGAGACTCCAGTAAAGAGAACAATATTTAGCAAAGTGGAAAAATTGCTAAACCTTACTCCAAATTTCCTGAGACTTGCAGTCGGAGCAGGGGCGTATCATGAAATGAGTGAGCCCATGTGCAAGATAAAAAGTAAGCCCTAGACATTGATAAATTAAAATGTGGTGCGCGTGTAACGGTGAACTGTGGGCATGGCTTAAATTGTGCTAAATATTGGGCATGGCTTAAATGGGGAATGTTCAATGCGGAGTGTACGGCAGTGGAAAGTGTCAGTGGGGCAGTGCACAGTGTCAGTAGTTTTTTGTTTTTATTATTTTATCTATTATTTTTTACAATTTTGTTGTTTATAATTTTTTTAAAATAGTTTTTACATTTTTTTTTCACAGTGCTTCTGGGCAAAGGGGTGGGGGAGATAGGTATGGGTCAGTGGACAGTGTCAGTAGAGCAGTGAATGGTGCCAGTAGTATTTGATTTCTATGTATTATTTTTTTTACAATTTAATTTGTTTTTTATTTTTTTCCACAATGCTTTTTGGGGGGAGGGGGCTGGGGCAGTGGACAGTATCGGTAAGGCAGGGGGGACGGGATTGGTGTCAGTAATTTTCTATTTTCTTTTTTTTTTACAATTTTATTATGTATAATTATTTTACAATTTAATGTTTTAATATTTATTGCAATTTTTTTTATTAGCCCTGTTGGTGGGCTTTGGTGAGATATTGGGGGTCTAAACAGACCCCCTGACATCTCCCCTTTGAGACAGAGAAAGGGACTGAGGAAACAGATTCCCCAGTCCCTTTCTCTGAAGTCTCAGCATTGGAAATGAACAGGAGACAGTGGCTCTTGTTCATTCATAAACTGAAGTAGAGTTTACGCTGCTCAGTTATTAGAGGGAACAGGAGCGATCGGTAGCGAGTACACGGGGGGTGGAGAAGGACGACACGGAGGGGGGCAGGAGGAGGAGGACAGGGGGCCATAGGAGCACACGGGGGGAGGACAACACGGAGGGGGGCCAGAGGAGGCTGACAGGGGGGTGGAGGATGATGACACGGAGGGGGGCAGGAGGAGGTGGACACAGGGAACCAGGGATGATTGGTGCAGCGGGAGAGACAGCTGTGAGCACTGATGCGGTCAGCTGAAAAGCCATACATTGAGATCGGTGCTCACAGCTGTCCCTCCCGTCGCACCGATCATTCCTGGCTGTGAACCAGGCGACCATCCACGTGTGCAGTGTGGGTCATAGTGGGCCCCCTCACTCCCCTCAGGGCCCGTATGGAGTGAACACCCTGCACACATAGATGATACGCCACTGAATCCGAGGAAGCCATGCTTTAGATTCACACTGCCAATACACTGCTATTAAGCTGTAAGCATAAAAGAGTACATAGGTGCTATTACATACAAGAAATGCGCTATTTTTCTGAAGTAATTCTAGACAAAAATCATTTTGTAAGGGTACTGCTTATGCACAATGAAGATTTCAAGTTGTTAACTATAACATGGCACCATGCTGTAAGTTTTGGGGAAGATGCTAACATGCATGCCTCCAACATTATATAAATGATAGATAATGAATATAGCTTACAATACTGTACAAAAACAAATGTGAAAATGGTTTTTATTATAATCTGTAGTTAGGCAAACCGTGTTGACCAGCTGAGGTGGCCCTCTGCACAGACATTTCCTTCTCACAGACTATTTCATGTATATATGGTTTGAAGGGTGCAAATTGAGGCCACAATGTTATGTCACATACCTTGTTTTTAATGAATATATTCACCAGTCCTGATTCCATGCTATATAGCATGTTTTAATAGTGTACAAATAAACATTGATGTTTTATATTTTAGTTTGTTGTTGGTCTCATGTTTAGTGCCATTAAAGGCCATCATTGGCAGGACCTAGGTCTTGCGCAGGTCTTCTCTCTATAGAATGTATTAGGATGTGGCATCTGTAGAGGTCCTCTCTTTTCCTCTGTATGGCAGATTATCACATTTTGAGTTTAGTTCCATTTTGAGGACACTGTTCTGGTGACAACTGTGTAAAAGTAGATTTCTTGTCACTTTGGATAGATGCCCTCTCACTTCTGTTTATGCCTTAAATGCTGAAATCCTGTCATAAACCCGAAGGGGCCTTAATCATAGCTTCTTTAAAGATGACTCCCTGGAAATTAGAAAGCTACCCATACCTTGCAGCATTAGAATCTGCTAAAGTTGATCATGGGACCCATTGCCTGCTGGACAGCAGCACACACACACACACACACACAAGACCAGCTTTCCCATTTCTCATTAACACAGCATGAGGACAGGCAGCTCAACACTGGAGGTGCTTGTGATCACTTCCTAGGAGCATGACTAAATGTACTGATCCTTTCCGGTTGTTCTTTTTCACCTTTATTGACGTGAGCCTGTCACAAACCTGGACAATTCAAACTGAGCATATGGTGTAAAGATGCACAGATAGAGCTTAAAAGTTAGAGATACCTTATGCTATATGCAAATCCTAACTTTTCACAGCAAAGTCAAACTTGGCCCTACCTACTCACAAGTCTCTCTATTTGTAATTGGGACTATTCAGCAAATTAAGTTATGGGCCCAAGCTCAACAGAAAAGATGGTATCTGCATGTAGTCTTAGCTGCCTAGATCTATGGATCTATTGAATGTTTTACATGCAACTTTCACTGAAAGTATATACCTCTGCATGTATCATGTACACTTATCCTAACTGACCAAGTTTGTGCCAGGTTACCAGCACAGCTGTGAGAGAATGGTTTGTTCTGTAATGCCTGTATAATCTTTGGAGTATCCACTGTAAGAGCCAATGCACTTGGACATACAGAACACAGGCGTGTACAAAACCTGTGTATAATCATCTGTACGCAGATCCCCAGCTGCTCCATACAGCCACCCACAGAATGTAATTACAGGATATAGCTGTACGTAGGTATGCTGGCGTAAACACACGCACACAGTTATGTACAACTCTGAATGCAGAGTGTTTGCAACCAGGGCTGTACGTCCATGCATGTGCCTATAACGTGCAAGTGCGTATACCTGCATACAGCCACATCCTATAATGATTTTTAGAGGAGGCTGTACACAGCAGCCAGGGCTTCCAGGAATGATTTTACACAACTGCTGTATGCTGTATGGCCCCATTACAGCCAAGGGTATGAGCCCCAACATACAGTGCGTCCGGAAAGTATTCACAGCACTTCACTTTTTCCGCATTTTGGTATGTTACAGCCTTATTCCAAAATGGATCAAATTCATTATTTTCCACAAAATTGTACAAACAACACCCCATAATGACAACATGAAAGAAGTTTGTGCCTCCTGTTTCCACTGATCATCCTTGAGATGTTTCTACAACTTGATTGGTGTTCACCTGTGGTAAATTCACTTTAATGGACATGATTTGGGAAGGCATACACCTGTCTATATAAAAGGTCCCACAGTTAACAGAGCATGTCAGAGCACAAACCAAACCATGAAGTCTATCTCCCTGCTCCCATTTGCCTCCAAGCTCATCGAACGCCTTGTTCATGACCAAATGAGTCGCTACCTCACGGACAACAACCTTCTCGACCCCCTACAGTCTGGCTTCCGCCTACAACATTCTACTGAAACTGCCCTACTAAAACTCACCAATGACCTAATAACTGCCAAAACCAATGGCCACTACTCCATACTCATACTTTTAGACCTCTCTGCTGCCTTTGACACAGTTGACCACCTGCTGCTCCTCAGCAAATTACACTCCCTTGGCCTCCGTGATTCTGCATTATCCTGGTTCTCCTCCTACCTATCTCAGCGCACTTTCAGTGTCACTTACAACTCCATCTCCTCCGCTCCCCTTCCTCTTTCTGTTGGGGTACCCCAAGGCTCCGTCCTTGGACCTCTCCTTTTCTCACTCTATACCTCTTCCCTGGGCCAGTTGATAACCTCCCATGGCTTCCAATACCACCTCTATGCCGATGACACACAGATCTATCTCTCCACTCCTCAACTCACCCCCACTATCTCCTCACGGATCTCAAACTTGCTGAATGACATATCGGTATGGATGTCACGCCACTTCCTCAAACTTAATCTTTCTAAAACTGAGCCAGTTTGGAACCACCAGGACTCTTCCTAAAGTGGGCCGCCTGGCCATATTGAGCGATCGGGGGAGAAGGGCCTCAGTCAGGGAGGCGACCAAGAACCTGATGGTCACACTGACAGAGCTCCAGCAGTTTTCTGTAGAGAGAGGAGAACCTTCCAGAAGAACAACTATCTCTGCAGCACACCACCAATCAGACCTGTATGGTAGCGTGGCCAGATGGAAGCCACTCCTCAGTACAAGGCACATGAGGGCCCACCTGGAGTTTGCCAAAAGGCACCTGAAGTACTCTCAGACCATGAGAAACAAAATGTTCTGGTCTGATGAAACAAAGATTGAACTCCTTGGCCTGAATGGCAAGTGATATATCTGGAGGAAACCAGGCACTGTTCATCACCTGGCCAATACCATCCCTACAGTGAAGCATGGTGGTGGGGATGTTTTTTAGCAGCTGGAACTGGGAGACTAATCAGGATCGAGGGAAAGATGAATGAAGCAATGTACAGATACATCCTTGATGAAAACCTGCTCCAGAGCACTCTCTACCTCAGACTGGGGCAAAGGTTTATCTTCCAACAGGACGACCACCCTAGGCAAACAGCCAAAATAATGAGTGGCTACGGGACAACTCTGTGAATGTCCTTGAGAGGCCCAGCCAGAGCCCAGACTTGAACCTGATTGAACATCTCTGGACAGATCTGAAAATGGCTGTGCATCAACGCTCCCCATGCAACCCGATGGAGCTTAAGAGGTCCTGCAAAGAAGAATGGGAGAAACTGCCCAAAGATGTACCAGGCTTGTAGCACCACACTCAAAAATAATTGAGGCTGTAATTGGTGCCAAAGATGCTTCAACAAAGTGTTGAGCAAAGTCTATGAATACTTACAGTATGTACATGTGATTTTTGTTTTTTTATTTTTAATAAATGGCAAAGATTTCAACAATCTTCGTTCACATTGACATTATGGGGTATTGTTTGCAGAATCTTGAGGAAAAAAATGAATTTAGTCCATTTTGGAATAAGGCCGTAACATAACAAAATGTGGAAAAAGTGAAGCGCTGTAAATACTTTCCGGATGCACTGTAGGTAAAATGTCTACATTTGTATGGTTACCAAAGAGAAGCTATAGGCATATGGTATGGCACCACTATACAAACCTTCTATGCTCTACTGTAAATAATTGTAATATGGCTATCAGCTTAATTTGATCATTTTCAAACTCTGGAATTTCTTCACTTCTTTATTTTTTATATAGATTATCAAAAGATACCATGGAGAACATTCTAAGGAATGCAACCTGGAGAATATTTTTTAATCCATCTGCAAATAGTGGTATGAAACCATAATACAGCTTCCCCAGGTAATGCTGCAGAAAAACAGACTAGCATAGCTGGAGTGTCCATACTCAGGTCTGAGAAATCTCAGAAAAGTGCAGGGATCATAACAAACATTTCTTTAGAAGGAATGCAGGACAAGTAGGGGCATGCTGAGCCTCCATAACTGATATATATGCATGTATTCATTCACAAGCTGAATCGTAATTATCTTCCTTCGGGGGGGTTGAACTGAGCCAGTGGCACAGTATAATAACAAGATATAATTACTAGATAAAAGCACATCCCTCAGTCCCCACGCCCCATAAAGAAAAAAAAATGCTCTAACAACTGGATGCCTTCAGTTATCCTAGTTCTACCTGTACAATTACAGTAACCTGGAAGAGCCAAGCAAGTATTTAATTTGAGATTACCTTGCCTGTAGTTCATTTAGCCTCTCCCACCTTAGCTCAGGGGCAAAAGCTTGGAAAATCTGATATGTTGACTACAAAGTTGCTAGCTCCCAGACCACCATAAAAGATGACCCACTTCCTCCTAAGCAGTCACTTCTAGAAAATTCCTGTACTGTGATAAGGTAAAAGGTTAACCTTTTACAAAACAAATTTGTTTTCCTTCACAGAAAACTACATTTATTTCCAGATTTCTTAAAGTGTACCTGTTGATATAAACTATGGGGCTCAACATTAAAAAGCTTCAAAAAGAACGTATGCTTGTTACCTATGGCAACTAATCCACTTCTGAATTTTTCTTCCTTAGTGTAGTCTATAACATGAAAAGTGAGGCATGAATGAGTACTTGCTCAAGACTTAAGATTTACATTTAGCTGTAGTACATCAGTCCTCTCTACTGTTTTTGTCAGTAAACTAATGATCTGTGAACCCCCATTTGTCTACCTATCTGTAATGCAGGAGACACAGACACACACCCAATGTATGCTCTTTGCTGTCTCCCATATGAAGAAAGCCCGACAAGGTCAGTAGCAATCTGGATGAACTGGATTATATCAAATTCAGATTAGGGTAAATAAGGAGGTTTCTGACTTTGGCAGATTTTATATATTTATCTTATATATTTGCTACATGGAATTCTTCAATGAGTGGATTTGGGAAACCACTTTGCCTTTAATATACCCAAATAACTGACGTTTTCCACCTAAAACATTGCCAAGAATCAACATCCCACACATGTATATAACACTTCAATACAACATGGGATCACTGGTATATTAATAATTCAAATACCACCTCAAAGTGGAACTTTTTCAACTTTTTTCATCTTTCCATCTATTAAATCTTCTGCCCTTGTTGTTTTAACTTTGGATAGTAAAACATTTTATTTCTGCCAGTAAATACCTTATACAGCCCACTTCCTGTTTCTTGTCTGGAAAAAAGCCTAGGCTTATGACATCATGCACAGCTCTCTCTTCACTTTCGAGAGAGTTTGCCAGAAAGAGAGGGGGGATGAATAATAAGAGGGCCAATGAAATCTGCAGAGCTGGACGTGTGCCTCTGTGTGTCCGTGTAAATCCAGGAAGTGAACAGGCAGCCGCTTCAGCTGCCCACAGTTAAAGTGGATGCAGCCAGACTCAGTGGAGGGAGATTTCTGCAGCATACTTGGCAAGTACAGAATCATAGTATATAAAATAATATGCAAAGTGGTTGGAGAGACGCTTCAGAATGGCAAAGATGTTTTTATTACAAATTATTTGATTAGACTGCAGTTCCTCTTTAAAAATACCCTACTGATGACTGCTAAAGATCATATATGCAACCGATATACTTTTCTCATAAATATATATTTGAAGTCATGCTAAACAAATATATTGAGTAAGAACTATTAAAAATATATATATATATATATATATATATATATATATATATATATATATATATATATATATATATATATATATATATATATAAAACCACAACCCCTGTATGTAGTGCAGAAAATATTTAGAAAGAATATAAAAATCGGTGTATTTACTCATGCCGGCAAAATGTTTATAATGTCATATATAATAATGTGCAATATTACAGCTTCGCGGGATTAACAAATTATTTCCTCAAATAACTGTTCGAATATCAAGCATGTAAATATATTGTAGTAACAAAAAAATTTACTAACTTCAACTAGGACTGGCCATTAACCGCTTCGAGACCGCCCACTGCACATTTACTGCGGCAGGGTGGCTGCGTGAAACAACGTACCTGTACGTTCTGGTCTTCTCCGGGGCTGAGGCGCGCTCTGCCGGCAACCCGCTCCGGCTGTGATCGGACACAACGGATGCGATGTCCGCCGGGACCCACCGATCATTGACAGGAGAGGCAGAATTGCGGTCTACCTATGAAAACAAGGCAGACCGCCGTTCTGTCAGAGGAAGAGGGAGATCTTGTGTTCCTGCTAAGTTAAGCCTCCAGTTAAGCCATCCCCCACACAGTTAAGAAGCACTCCCTAGGAGCACACTTAACCCTTTGATCCCCCCTGATGTTAATCCCTTCCCATTGTCATTAGTACAGTGACAGAGCATTCTTTTTTTTTTTTAGCACTGATCACTGTATCTGGTCCCCAAAAAGTGTCACTTACTGTCCAATTTGTCTGCCGCAGTCCCCCTAAAAATTGCTGATCACTGCCATTACTAGTAAAAATTAAAAAAAAAAAAAAGTTGGACACTTTTGCGCAAACCAATTAATATACACTTATTGGGATTTTTTTTTACCAAAAATATATGTAGCAGAATACATATTGGCCTAAATTGATGAAGAAATTAGATTTTTTGCAAAAAAAAAAAATCATTTTCCAAAATGATTGACCTTTTTTGTTTATAGTGCAAAAAATAAAAATACCACTAAAAGAAAGCTCTATTTGGGGGGGAAGAGACTTTTGTTTGGGTACAGCGTTGCATGAACGCACAATTGTCAGTTAAGGCAAAGCAGTGCCGTATTGCAAAAAATGGCCTGGTTAAAAAGAGGGGTAAACCTTCCATAGCTGAAGTGGTTGAACATATATGGGGTTGATTTACTAAAGGCAAATAGGCTGTTCACTTTGCAAAAAGGAATGTTCTCTAAGTTTAGCGAATGTGTTGAAAATTCACTTTGTATTGCATACCCAATCACGTGCAAGGAAATAGATGCCGTTAAAGTAGAATTCTAAATAAATGAAATTCTTTACAGGATAAAGCAACACAAATAAAAACTAAAATCCAATACAGGACACAGAATTTCTAAAGCACTATTAGTTGTTATTATTAGTGCAGAAAATGTATGCAGCACTTTACATACTGTATATTCACATAAGTCCCTGTTCTCAAAGAGCATACAATCTAAGGTCACGACATCTCCTATGCATATATACACACACACACACACACTAGAGCCAATTTAGAAAGGAGCCAGTTAAAAGAAGTAAGGGAAGAAGTATCATACTTACCTAGGTGGATGCAGCATCAGCCCGATGCTGCAGCTGTCTCCCCGGCGTCTCTGCACTGAGAACTGAGCGATCGATCACCACCAATGGCTCGGTTCTCTCACCTCCCGAGCTGAGAGCTGCCCTCTGTCAATCAGCAGCTCTCCTGCTCTGCTCCTCCATGCTCATTGGAGCGCTGAGCTGAGAAGGGGCCGGGACTGGCTGTCTCAGCCTCTCACTGAGGGGCTGAGACACCCATCAGTCCAGGCACCTGGCGGATCCAGACTCCCAGAGTCAGGATGATGCAGTGCCTGGACTGAACTTGGTGACATCAGCAGAGGGCGGAATTCAGACCGCTCTCTGCTGAAAATGGGTCACAGGAGTGCAAAACGAATTGCAGTCCTGTGACCCTTAGGAGAAGCCCAGCCAAATGAGCTCAGGCTGGACTTCTCCTTTAAGCTGGGAAAACATGCACACTTCATGCAGATAGCATCCTGACCAAGATTTGAAATAAAGACGCCCCTATGCAGCAAGGTGCAAAGAAATGCTAAGACACTGTGTTGTCCTCAGCAGACAATGCCTAAACCAGCATTTATCAACCTTCTTTCAGTCAAGGCATACCATTCTAAAATGCAAGAATCAAAACTAAATGTTTTACATAATGCAACATTCACGTACAGGACACTGAACATTAGAGGCGATTTATTCTTCCGAAGCAAATAAACCTTTGTACACTGGCTAGTATTCCAGCATTTCTCTTCTTCAGTTTCTCTCCTTCACTCAGCTAATGTGACATAGTGTTGATGGAGAGGGGCAAACAAGCATGCTGTGCAGGGGCTCGATGTCCTCCTTGTCAACCAATGGTGCCACTGGTTGTTAGGACGCCAGTGGCTAGAAGGTTTAATAGAGCACAATGAAAACCTGTGGCTTTGTGTAGCTAAAAAGGAGGGCTTAGTCCACTTGCTAGCTTGTATACAATTTGTGGCCAATTTTTAGACATTTTGCCAAGGCATCCCTAAAGAAATCTGAAGGCACCACAAGGTGCCTGGGGCCCCTGGTTGAAAAAGGCTGACCTAAACAATTGGCAATTTGAGTACACGGTTAGACTGAGGCACTAGCTTTTGTGTCTAAATTGCAGCTGGAGTTACACAGCAGTGTAAACAGCAGCCAAGAGCTCCACCAGCTGACTGTATATAAAAAAACTAAATATTCATATGTGATATTTTATATTTACCAGACTCAAAAAGAAAAAAACAAAAAGGAAATTATGTACAAAACTTCTTTAACTATCTTCCTGCATTGTGAAGAACGGGGTATAGTGGTTTATGCTGCAAACTGGCTACCTGCTGGAAAGTACACTGCAGTTAAAAAAAAAAAAAAGGACGTGCTCATAGATTTCTATAAATTTACTAGGTTGAGGAATGGATATTTTTACATGTTTAGGATTGATACCCCCTTCAGTAAGCCTGAGCGGCCCATGATACAGGTCTCTTGGATATTTTTACTTGAGTTACATTGGACCAATGTAACTATGCACATACCATACCTTTGGGAAGCCTCTAAAAGCTGGAAATCACTGCAGGAAGCACCATTACTCCAGTGATCTCCACTAGCTTCTGGGTTTGAGCCGCTGCTCTTTTGAATTCTGAACATAGTAGGTCATCCACTCAGCATGGTGCCATTCAGAGAATGCATTCTCTAATGCCCCGTACACACAGTCGGACTTTGTTCGGACTAGGGCTGAAACAACTAATCGATTAATCAACAACTAATCGATTATGAAATTAATCGATTACTATTTTCATAATCGATTAATCGGCCAGTAACATAATGGGGATAAAAAAAACTAAAATGAGCCCTTTATAGTACAAAAAGAGCAAATAATAGCTAGTGCAAATATTACTTTTACAGTTCTACAATAAAAAAAATGAACCCTTTACAATAGTGATTATCTGCTTTTTTTGTACTATAAAGGGCTAATTTTAGTTTTTTTTAACCCCATCATGTTACTAAACGTCTTAGGCCTGGTTCACACCTATGTGTTTTTTGTAGAAACGCACTACAGTTCATTTACATGGTTTCCTATGGGACCAGTTCACATCTATGCTTTTTTCAGCCGCTGCGTATTTGGAAAGGGTCAGGGACTTTTTTTTAACGCAAAACGGTGCTTTTTTGGTTCAATATACTTCAATGGAGAAGCTGAAGAAAAGCATTGAATGCGTTTTTGCAGCAATTTGTGTTTTTTAATCTGCTCAACAACAAATTGGCCAAAAAAATTCAAAAACGCAAATTGCAGCAAAATCACGTTAGCAAAAATCAAAACACACAGCCGAAGCACTGCAGAAACAGATCAAAAGTAAACTGCATAGGTGTGTACTGAGCCTTATGCTGGCCACATGGATCAATTTTCAGACGAGAATATTCAGATGAAAAATCTTTGTACATTCGCTGAATGAAAGAATGTTGTTTGAAATTTTCACTTGTTTTTAACATTCTGTTTTTAAAATGAATGTAATTTCTGAACGAAAACCACATACACTGTCTGAAAATTCCTTTCACCAAGAAGTTTTCTATTATTTCCAAATGTTCTGGTCACTGTGGTTGAAAATGAACGTCTATTTGACCCCACTAATGATTAGAAAATCGAACGAACGTTCTTAAAATTAAATTTTTTTGAGGGAAGACATTTGTTTTTTAAATAAAAAAATTTGATCTCTGATGATATTTACCAGATTCACCCTTTAATAGTATATATAGTATATCTCTCCTCTAATAGTATATACAGTATACCTCCTCTAATAGTATATACAGTATTTCTCTTTATCTGTTATTCTCAGAGTGGATTAGATATTTTGCTCCCTAACCATATAGTTGGTTATTTATATTTACCACTGCATAGAGATATTTAAGAATAAATTGCCTTTTTTTAAAAACTTTACGTATTAACTAAATTATACACCACACTTTTTTTTTTAAGGTTATTAACTGATTAATCAATTAATCGAAACAATAATCGGCCAACTAATCGATTATGAAAATAATCGTTAGTTGCAGCCCTAGTTCGGACATTCCGACAACAAAATCCTAGGATTTTTTCCGACGGATGTTGGCTCAAACTTGTCTTGCATACACACGGTCACACAAAGTTGTCGGAAAATCTGATCATTCTGAACGCGGTGACGTAAAACATGTACGTCTGGACTATAAATGGGGCAGTGGCCAATAGCTTTCATCTCTTTATTTATTCTGAGTATGCGTGGCACTTTGTCCGTCAGATTTGTGTACACACGATCGGAATTTCCGACAACGGATTTTGTTGTCGGAAAATTTTATATCCTGCTCTCAAACCTTGTGTGTCGGAAAATCCGATGGAAAATGTGTGATGGAGCCTACACACGGTCGGAATTTCCGACAACAAGGTCCTATAACACATTTTCCGTCGGAAAATCCGACCGTGTGTACGGGGCATAAGTGAACGAGGTGGAGAACATGACATCATATTTCCGCCTCCCCATCTCATCCATTCTCTAAATAGTGCCCGTGCCATTCGCCCACCCCCCCTCGGTGTTCAGAATCCCCGGAAAGCTAGTGGAGATCGGTGGAGTAGAGGTGCCAACTATAGGGATTTCCAGCTTCCGGGGGACCCACATAGTTCCAGCTTGGACCAATGTAACGATGTAAAAATGCCATACCCAGACTTCTTCTGTAAACACCCTTGACCTCACACTGACTTAAACCCCATTCACACTTCATTTAGCAGGAACTCACATTCCTGCTCATGATTTTGTGTGGGCGATTTTGATGCGATTCTGCATGTGGCACATAGGGCAGCCCAATCACTACAATGGGCTGCTCTTTTTTGGGCTACAAGCAGCAAACATCACACTGCATTTAGAGTGCAATATGGCACCCAAATTGTGTGTTGCATGTTTTGCAGCAATTGCCACAATTAGGAATCCTGGGTAGAGCAGCGATTCTGCCTGTGAGATTCCAAAACACCAAGTGAATGGGGCCTTAGTTTGTTGCATGTTTGCTTTAGGTCATAAGAAGAACTATGTATGATATGTCAGTGAAGACTACAAAACTTCAAAGATAAAAGGCATGAAAAAAAAAAAAAAAAAAAGTTCTGTAACTTCAGGTTGTTATAGGAAATTCAGGCCAGGAAAGTCAAGTACTTAAAAACAATATTTCTAATCTTTCACTATGAGAGTATCTGTAAGATTGTGGTATCGCACTACAGTCTTTGCAGATATGGTTTCTGGTCAGCCAGCGCAAGAGGAGATGTTTGAATTGTGGTTTGAAGAAAGAGTTGCATAGAAACAGCATACATACAAAATATTCCAGTACCAAAATGACTAAAAACGCCATGTGACCTCTGCCTAAAACACAAGGTTGCAAATTTAGCAGATATTTTTATGTTAATCCTACAAGTTTCCAGTCTGACACTTACCCAACTTTCTTATTGCAGAAAGGATGAAGAATGTGAGCAACAAAAATAATAGGGGGTCTGGGAGGACCTTAGTTATGAGGAATGACTACAAACATTAAGCATTTTCTCCCTGGAAAAGACACATTTAGCATTGTATATTACGATCATATCCCCTCCTATCAATAAGAACTGTAGCATGGGGTAAAATGGTTTAAGCTCTAAGGTTTCTAAAGAAGACACGCAGTCACACAATGAAGTTGGATGAGAAGTGGTTTAGCCATCTCCCAACTGATGTTTTTGAAGTGGTTAATCTTAAGGCGTTTATAAAGCCCAGCAAAAAAAAAAAAAATAATATGGATCCTGCTCCTTTAAAGCATGTTATATGAGACAGTGCTTGTGCTGTGTCATTTGGCCCCCTGTAACACCTAAAAAACCTAGCTGATCCTGCCAGTTTCTACCCTCCCCACTGTAAACTGACCATGGTGTATTATGGCTGCTGAGCTCTGACACTGTGGTCAGTTTACGTGCCTCTGTCATCTGCAGCCCTGCTCTGTCTCCTCTGTGCTCTTTCCCCCCTCTCTCCCTGCCTGTCAGCTCGTGACAGGGCTGCCCCTCCCCCTGCTCCTTGAATAACACTAACCTGTATGCACCATCTGCGCTGCCTCCTATTGTAATGTCCCCCTCTGTGTATGACTTACAAAATAAATTCTGCAAATACCCAATTTCAGAGCAGAGATCGTGATCAGATGACCGGCCGGATCTTTCCTCCTCCCCTCCCGACTGATGTCAGCGGGATAATATAGGCCCTGCCCGCTGCATATCTCAGAGGAGGAAAAGAGAGATTCGGCTGGTCATGTGATCGTGATTTCCGCTCTGAAATTAGCTATCTGCAGCATTTATTTTTATAAATCATACACAGAGGGGGACATACAATAGGAGGCAGTGCTGATGGTGCAAACAGGTTAGAGTGGCTTAACAACCACTTTAAACTGCGTTAAGGGGTTCTTTACTTGCTGCAGCAAGATTGCGGAACTCCCTTCCATTGCTAGTGGCGTCAGTGGAGAGAGTAGAGAAATTCAAAAAACTATTAGAGGTGTTTCTCAGTGAACATAATACACAGTGGTATGGAAATAATAGTTACCAATTAGTTTAGTTACCAACTATGTAACTAAATTATGCTGTATAGGCTACATAAATATTTTAATATTAAAAGTAGTTATAAAAGTTAAATAAAGATTACTGCCAGCCCCTCTGTTCTACTAAGCCATCCTATACTGTGTACATGTTTGCAGACCTCTGTCTAGCAGCTCCGTGAAGAGCTTCGGCCACTGGCCACCCTTCCTCGGCTCTATCCCCCCCCTCCCTTCTATCCCACATCCCCTACATCCTATCCCCTTACCGTCACAGACCTACTCCAGATGCCGTTCTCAGTCGGCCGGCCGCTCAGGACACTCCGCGGCTCCGGCCCAGCCCCCCCTGCATCACCACGCCAGTCCCTCTCCCCTCTGACCCTCCGGCGCCACCTTCAGCCAGCCGGTCGGCCGCTCAGGACACTCCGCGGCTCCGGCTGGCCTCGGCAGGCTAGCCCGCAGCTCTCCACTTCTCCTCCCTGCAGCATTCCGCCGGTCCCCCCTCTACCCATCCGGACGCCGCCCAGCCAGCCGGCCGGCCGGCCGCTCGGGACTCTCCGCGGCTCCTGGTCGGCTGGCTACAGCACTTACCATCCCCCCTCTACCGACCAGCCGCTCCGGCGGGTCCGCACCCCTCTTCCTGCTGACCATCTCCACCGGTCTACCCGCCCACCATCACCGGACGGTGTGGGCAACAACGTCAGGATAGCCCGCGGCTCGGGCCTAGCCGGTGGCCATCTTGGTACTCCCTCTGCCGGCCAGCCACGGCTTGGGCCCAGCCGGCGGCCATATTGGTACACCCAGTGCCACGGTGCAGCATCCGAGGACCCCCTCCTGAGGCCATTAGCCCCCAGCCACATCACCGCCCGATTGGACCCACCACCCCCTGGTTCATCCATTCAGCCATACCCCCCCCTCTGTGGCCTCCACCGCAGCCGCGGTCTCAATCACCACGTTCTAGCCGCTAGAGTCGGTGGGACAGACCACGGCTGCAGCCTAGCCCCAGTCAGCTTGCCACCACAACCCCCTCACTGTTGTCCAACAGAGCCCCGTGCCCCTCTGCACCGGGAATCACCCCTCCTGCTACTGGACCTCACTGCGGGGGCACTAGAGATTCACCGGAGGCTAGTCTACCTCAAATCGCCTGAGACGCAGCCACCGCACCACCTACTCTAAGTAACGCCAGCTCCCCCTCCTTCATCTTCGGGACCATCAGCACAGGTAAGCCACCGGGGGCACTCGAGTAGTTGATCCAGGGGCCCTTGTCCGATCGCCCCTCGGGGGGTCAGGAAGGAATTTTTTCCTCGACTGCACCATTGGCCAACGCAGCCAGGGTTTTTTTTTGCCTTCCTCTGGATCAACGAGAGGGAGGTAGGCAGCCTCACCTCCCTCCAGTACCTCCGCTCCAACACTCAGCCGTCACTCTCACCACTCCAGAGCAGTGGTCAGCCATCCGATCCCTCCATCCCCCTGCAAGGGTATCATCGCCGCACCAGTGCCTTCATCATAACACCTTTCCTTCTAGCAACGCCGCCTTCCGCATCATGTGCAACTTCAAGTACACAGCAGACCTCCTCCACAGGCTAAGAAACACGGCCGCAACTTTACCGACCACCACGCAAAAAAGACTAAAAAAAGAACAATTACTAAGGACCAACCCACAATCAACCATCAAAGGCAGGGAGACACCGATCCAACCACAACAACTAGCATGCGCCCTGATCAACACCAGATCTGCAGTCAAGCACAGGCTGGAAATCCGCGATTTCATCATCGAAAACAACATAGACTGCCTCTTCATTACAGAAAGCTGGCTAACTTCCGACTGCAACACCATCCTAACTGAATTGGTGCCCAAGAACTACAGTATCCTATCTGAGCATAGAATAGGAAAAAAAGGAGGAGGTCTAGCAGTGATTTTCAAATCGCACCTGGGGTTCACCAAACCAAACTTACAGAACTCAGTGCCTTTCATGGAAACACTCTCACTGCATCTTCAAACAACACCTCAAGACACCATTCACATACTACTATGCTACAGACCACCAGGACCAAAGACCAATCTCCTCACGCCGCTCACTGAATTCTTCTCAATGCACACCTTGAAAACCAAAAACCTTCTGGTACTTGGGGATTTCAATCTGTGTGCAAACTCTGCCCAAGACCCTATTGCAACCGCCTGCGTTAACCAAATGGAAGAACTTGGCCTGCAACAACTGATAAATGCTCCTACGCACGGTTCAGGACACACTTTAGATCTCATCTTCAAACAGAATATGGACATCGACGTATTTGACAACACTCCACTACCATGGACGGACCACCATGCTATCAAATTTAAAATCACCACTAACACCATCCTCCGAAAACAGAAACGGGCAACAGCAACACACTGGAATAGATCTCAGAAGAAACTACACTCTGAACTCTTCAAAACTACATTGTCGAGCAAAATTCTTCTGCTAAACTCAAACCTCTCAACGGAACAAACACTCAACTCCCTAAACAATGTTTTACTACAAACAGCAGACTCCGTGGCGCCAAAACGCAGAACACCCGTCCGCACAAAAAACTTGAGTTGGTTTAATGGCACTCTCACCCTACTCAAGCAAGAACGCAGAAGAGCTGAGAGAACTTGGAGAAGAAATCCCACCAAGGAAAACCATGCTAACTACAAAGCACTCACGGTGAAATACTACAAGGCAATCTTCAAAGCCAAAAAAGAACATTTTGCAGACACCATCTCATCCGCCTTAAACCGCCCACGGGAACTTTTCAAAATAGTTGCTCAATCAATGAACCCGACCTGCCTAGAGCCCCCTGCAAACGATACTCAAGAATTCTGCAATGAGTTATCAGATTTCTTCATCGACAAAATCGACAACATTCGGAAAGCAATTCATCAGAAAATAACAACCAACCTCACCCAACCAATGCAAAAAGAGGATATCGACACGAACATCACTCAACCACCGAAGTTCTTTTTGTCCCCAATCACTACGGACACGACTAAAAACATCATCGGAAGCCTTCGCGACAGCACATCACCGAACGACATCATCCCCACCAAATTGTTCAAAGAATGTTCCGACATCCTGGCCCCCACCCTAACACATCTCATAAATCAATCATTCAAAGAAGGGACTGTGCCAACCTCCCTCAAGCAAGGCATCGTCAAACCCCTGCTAAAAAAACCTAATCTCGACCCTAAAGACCCTAACTGCCGCAGACCAATAACAAGCCTCAACACCATCTCCAAGATTATAGAGAAAGCAGTAGTACAGCAGCTACAACACCACCTGGAGACACACCACCTCCTGGACCCTCTGCAATCAGGCTTCCGCCCAGGCCATGGCACAGAAACAGCACTTCTCAAAATATGGGACGACGCCCTCGAAGCAGCAGATGACGGAGAACCGAGTCTCCTGGTACTGTTAGACCTCAGCGCAGCATTCGATACAGTGGACCACAATACTTTACTTGTCCGCCTCTCAGAAGTTGCAGGAGCCACAGATTCTGCCCTAAAATGGTTTACATCCTTCTTAGAGAATCGCTCTCAGACAGTGAAACTGGGAACATTCACCTCGGAATCTCGGGCAGTCTCCTGTGGAGTCCCTCAGGGCTCACCCTTGTCACCAGTGCTATTTAACATCTACATCCGCCCGCTTCTCAATATCATCAGGAAAACGGACCTCTGCTTCCACTCATACGCAGACGACACCCAACTCTACCTTCGCATTAACGGACAAAAAGATCATCATCAGCAACTACAGAAATGCCTCACTTTAATCAATGACTGGATGACCACTAGCTCCCTCAAACTCAACGAATCAAAAACAGAACTTCTTCTCCTGCAAGCCAACAAAAATTCCAAAATTAAGACTCCGTGGACACCACCCTCCATCCTCGGACAGACCATCTCCCCCAGCACCAAAGTCAAGAGTCTCGGAGTCATCTTTGACTCAGGAATGACAATGGATGCACAAATAGGATCGGTGGTGAGCGGATCCCACCACCTCCTCCGCCTGCTTCGCAGACTCATCCCCTTCATCCCAGAAGAGGACAAAGCGGCAGTTGTGGGAACGATCATCAATTCCCGACTCGACTTCGCAAATTCCCTCTACGTAGGTCTACCCCAATATCAGCTTGCGCGCTTGCAACTCATTCAAAATACGGCGGCAAGACTGTTAACAGGAAAAAAGCCCTGGGAATCCATCTCCCTATCCCTAAAAAGCCTACATTGGCTAACTGTGAAGAATCGGATCATATTCAAGACCCTCTGCCTCACCCATAAATGCATACAAGGAAACGCTCTGCAATATCTCCGGGAAAAAATAAAACACTACACACCGAATCGCAATCTTCGATCAGCTAACCAAAACCTCCTCCTCATTCCCAAATACCGCTACAAAGCAAAGGGAGAACGTAGATTTGCAGTCCAAGGACCTCGACTATGGAATGCTCTCCCAACCAACCTCC
The DNA here is from genome assembly GCA_037952925.1 of Lithobates clamitans. Taxonomy (NCBI): domain Eukaryota; kingdom Metazoa; phylum Chordata; class Amphibia; order Anura; family Ranidae; genus Lithobates; species Lithobates clamitans. Next base: position 79,133 of record JBBGZY010002370.1, on the reverse strand, counting down.
GCATGGAAGAAAACCACCAGGCCTTCAGGAAAAAACTAAAGACCTTCCTTTTCTAGAAGCTGGCTACAGAGAATACATCTAGCGCCTTGAGGCGATTCAGTTCGCAATTGCAGCGCTTTACAAATCATTCATTCATTCATTCATTCATTTGCATAAAACTGTGCCTGTAAACACCTTATTTCAGATATTGCAGTTTCTGGCAGGGGGCTCACGTGACTGCTGTGCTCTCCACTCAGCTCCTCCCACTATAGCCCCTAAACCGAAGTAGGAGAGCCACAGAGGCACGTAACCTGACCACTGTAATCATGGATCAGCAGCCATGATTACCGTGGTCAGCACACTAAGGGGGGCACAGGAACAGGCAGGATCAATCAGGTTTTTTACAGCATAGAGAGGGACAGATTAGACCGCACAGGCACTGTGCTGTTTAACCTGCTATAAGGGAACAGGATATCTTTTTTTTTTTTTAAATACTTATTATTGGTTTTCTGAAAAAGTTGTACAATACAGAGTGGCTCAAACAGCACAAAACAATCAAAAAGGAAAAGAGAAAAACACAGCTATAATGCTGCGTACACACGAACGGACTTTACGGCAGACTTTGCCCGGTGGACGGGATTTCGTCGGACAATTCGATCGTGTGTGGGCTCATCACGTACGAATTCGACGGACTTTGGTGGATTGTGTGCAGGCAAGTCTGTTCATTCAGAAAGTCCGTCGTAAAGTCCGCCGGGCAAAGTCTGCCGTAAAGTCCGCCTGTGTGTATGCGGCATTACAATGAACCCCACAGGTTCATCCAATCATTACTGCTCGCTCTTACAAATATTGTGTTATAGCAATGCAATGAATCTTTTCCATAACAAGGACAAGGTACATTAGGTGTACTGGAAATACATGCATAAAGTCTTAGGCTAGCAGAACTTTAATAAAAGAGTTACCGTATTTATCGGCATATAATACGCACTTTTTTACCCTGAAAATAGAGGGTAAATCGTGCCTGCGTGTTATACGCAGATATCTATTTTTACCAACAGGGGGGTGGGGATCGGGCGGTCCTCCCCGGGTGCCACCTAATGGGAGGGTGTCAGACTGGCCGCCCAGCCTCTCCTGGCCGTGGAACAGCGCTGCCAGTAAACCAGTGCCAGCCCCCTGTGACACACCGCTCCCCCTACGTAACCCAATGTAAAACTAAGCTTCTAAATCCGCACGCTGTGGCTGCTCTCCTCCTCCCGCTCCGCTTCCTCCTCCTGTGTAGCTTTTGATTGGAGAACGGTCACCTGACCGTCAATGAAGGAGAGGAGAGCAGTCACATGACCGGGTCCAGGAGAGAGAACGGAGTTAATGGAGGTATGTGAGTGACACAGGAGGAGCGGTGTAGGAGAAGGGGCTGACAGCGTGAAGTTCTCTCAACTCTAGAGTATGCCCGCAGCGCACTCCCTGTCCCAGGGCTGGGGGTGCAGGGGGGGACTTTATAATGAAAGGGGGCTGTTTGTTGTACAGGGGCAGTTTGTGTGTTGTACAGAGGCAGTTTGTGTTGTACAGGGGCTGTGTAAAGTTTTTTTTCCTGAAACTTGCACCTTAAAGTTAAGGTGCGTGTTATAGGCTGATAAATACAGTATCTAAATGTCTGATTTATAGGAGGTATTCAAGTCACCTCCCACCCAACCATGCATCATTGTTCAGCATTTATGGTTGTCGATTCTAGCCATATGTTCAAAATTTTGTGAAATTTACTCAGGCATCCACGGGAAAGCTAAGTTGCTTTGTGTAGAGTACAGCTGCATTACCTAAGGACTTCCAAAAATTTAAGGAGGATTCCACAGGTTGTTTCCATTTCAAAATTATTGCTTTTCGAGCACAGAACAATAATAACCCTAGTAGGTTGCCCTGCGTTGTGCCAAGGGAACCACCAAGCCCAGTAAACAGACCGAGACTGTTTGGGGGATTGTGATAGTGGTTAGAGAAGTTATGAACTGAACTGTACCCCAGAAAGATTGCAAACTGGGGCAGGACCATAGCATATGACAGAAGTCTGCATCAGTGCTGCCACACTTCCAACATTGGCCAGTAGCCCCAGGATAGATTTTACTCAATTTAAGGGGAGTTAAATAAATGCGATGGAGTCACTTATACTGAATAAGACAGTCTCGAACTGCAATTAATTGAAAAAAGGGGTACTCCCAGACAACCTCCCAGTCCTCTGTGTCCAGTTCTGGATAATCTTCCTGCCCTGCAGAGTATAAACCCTCCAGACCAAAATGGACTGATGGAAGAAGTGCCTTATAGATATTGGATAGGGGCTTGTCCAGCTGGTCATCTCATAATAGAGATTCCATGTTAAAGGATGGTTTGGTGTTGGAGTAGAAAAAGCATGCATGAGTTGAAGAAATCTAAACAAAATCTATTTGATAAATCATGCCTTTGTTTTAAGGCATCGAAGGCTAGTAATTTTCCCCCCTCACAGATATTGGCAATATTTTTTTTCTTTTTTTTTACGGTGTAGAACACCCACTTTACAGAGGAAATCTACAAATTTTGGGTTTATTTTTCCAGTGTTAAATTCCAAAGTCTGCTATAAAACATGAGTATAAAAAGGAACAAGAGAAACCAAAACAAAAAGCTCACCCTACACATCTGCTGTGTGAGAGCTGTTCACATGTTGGGGAGCTGTGCTCAGTGTACACCATATGTAGGAGAGCTACAGACGGTGTACCCCATACATAGGAGAATTGCGCTCAATGAACGCCTGTACATAGGAGAGTTGAGCTCAGTGTACGCTTGTATGTAGGAGAGCTGTGCTCAGTGTACGCCTGTATGTAGGAGAGTTGAGCTCCGTGTACGCTTGTATGCAGGAGCTGTGCTCAGTGCACGCCATCTGTAGGAGAGCTGCTATCAGTGCACCCTATTTGGGGAAGCTGCACTCAGTGTATGCTGTGAACTGTAGGAGAGCAGCACTTAGTACATGCCTTACATAGGCGAGCAACTATCAGTGTACACCTTATGTAGGGTAGCAGTGCTCAGTGTACACTATGTGTAGATCAGCTTTCAGTGTACGCTATATTTAGGAGAGCAGCACTCAGTGTAGATTGTAAGTGGGAGAGCAGTGCTCCATGTAGACCTTATGTAGGAGAGCAGGGCTCAGTCTATATTATGCTGTATGCAGGAGAGCACTGCTCAGTGTGTACACCTTATGTAAGGAGTGTAGTGCTCGGTGTACACCTTATATAGGAGAGTAGCGCTCAGTCTAATATATTGGCAATATTTTTAATACCCTTCTTTGCCCACATTACTGGGTCTGGTATAGATTGAAATTCTGGCAAGCAAGAATTGTGCCATAAGGGAGTGGCATGAGACCATCTGTTGGGATCCTCATGATGCCCACAAACTTCCAACTGCCATGCCGTATCACAGCCTTCATGGAGAGTGTCAAAGGAATCGGGCTCTGAAGACCTCGATATGATGCATTTTTTAACAGTTCATAGGACCCAAGGTGGGCGGCTTCTAGGACAACAGAGGAATTTGTATCGTCTGAAGTGATCCAGTTGTGGGCATGGGAAAGAAAAGCTGCTAAATAGTATTTCTGCAGATCCGGAAAAGCTAGACCTCCCCGTGTTCAGTGCCTCCTCAGAATCACTTTGTTTAACCTGGGGGGATGAGCTCTCCACAAGAAAGGGGAGATAATGGCATGAAATTATAAAACAAAATTAGTGCAGCGCAAATGATGAAATGTCCTTTATAAACTCATGAATAAAGTACATTGATCTTGGAAGGAAAATGCTGATGTCGTTCCCACAAGCAACAATAATCGCCAAGCCAGTAGTAAAAATGCGCTTACCGAACTAGATGGACCCCTTAATTATAGGAGGTCATAAAAGCCTGGGTTCCTTAAGGAACTATTAACGACCTGGATCTCTTGAGGACACCGATCATAAACATCCACCAGTGGTCACAGGAAACTGAAACATCGCAACTAGGTACAAAAGAGCAGTTCAATCACATACAATTTCCACATCAAAGCACAGACTGTTCGCGTCCGAACAGCTGAGAAGGCTGCGGGTGACGTCACAGGTGAAGCTCCACCCACCTGTGATGTCACCTGCAGGCTTCTCAGCTGTTCGGACGCAACAGTCTGTGCTTTGATGTGGAAATTTTATCCCTGGCATGAAGCCAGTTTGGTCTATATTGACCAGGGAGAGCAGCACCTTAACCTGCCTGGTGGCAAGAATTTTAGCTAGAAATTTTCAAAGTGAAATAGGTCTGTATGAAGCACATCATTTAGGGTCCTTTCCCGGTTTAGGAAGAACTACATGGGCCTGATACATAGAGGGAGGTATTGATTTGGTTTCTAAGCATTGCAAATACAGATTGTGAAATTTGGGGCCCAGCTGTTTAGTATACATTTTTACCAATCCCCGGGAATACCGTCCAGTCCCAGAGTTTTGGAGGGGGGGGAAGCGAAGAAATGGACGTCTCCACCTCCAATATAGAGATTGGGGCCTCCAACAACTAGATATCCTCAGGAGCCAGTGTGGGTAAAGGCAGGGACTGAACTTCAGCTATAATATCATCTTGATTTAAGGGTTGTAGTTGGCTTTATAGGACTTGAAAATAGCTGCAAAACTCCTGAAGTATGCTTTTGGGGTCCGAGAGTAAAACCCCTGTGGAGGTTTGTAGTTCGGGAACTATAGTTTGGAAATGTGGGTCTGCCACCAGGTTGGCCAAAAGCCATCCATTTTTGTCCCCAGACTCAAATATTTTACCTGCCAATAGATTGTCGGTTTGTGCAAGAGTAGTGTAATGTAAATTCACTTCCCTTCTTGCCTGAGCTAGGTGAAGGTAGGCTTCTGGTGTGGAGTGTGTCGCAAAGGACTCTGCTTCAGTTTCTTGAGCCCCCAATTGTGAGGTTATAGAGGTGAATTCAGATCTGACTGCTGTAATGGCTGAAATATAGTTACCCCTGGTATTAGCCTTAAAGCCATCCCTGACCATTGCCGTATCAGTGTTGGTAGACCAATAGGAATCAATTAGTGGGACAACTATTTCTGACACCTTCTTGTTTTGCACCCAGCGTGGAGCAAATCTCCAGGTGCCTGAATCCTTGTACCCTCCAATCTTTAAGCATATCTCTAGAGGTGCATAATCTGAAAGTCCAGCTGGAATGTACGAGGCCTCAGACAATTTGGAGAGCACTGATGAGTTTCCAAAGGCAAGATCCAAAAATTCTAAATTAAAAAAAGAGCAATTGAGCAGTAAAAACAGCGACTACCTTGTCATAAAAATCCCTGACACTGAGCCTAAACGCCAACATATCTGGGCTAAGCGCCTTTTTCCCAGAACAGATAAACTTGTCAAACTCCGTATCATCTAGCCCAAACCCCAACATAACTTGGCATAGGCAATTTGATACCCAAAACTAAAGTGAAAGTCTGCTTAACAGTCAAGTATCTCAAAAGGGAGATCCAGTAGAAAACTCTTCCCACATGATCCACCAACCACATAACATTGAAAAAAAAAAAAAAAAGGGAGGGGGACAAACCCCATCAACAGTTCCAGTCAGTTTTATACCCTTAACGGTTAACCAAACCATCTCAGGGTTACCCCAGGGGAGTCAGGAAAAGTAGTTCTCCTCTTGTTGCTTCAAGGAAGGGTGAAACTGAGGGGAGTGGGTGTGAAGTAAATGCAAGGTTGTACACAAGGTAGCTCAATTAACATAGGACATGTATTGTGGGAATATTTATTCAGACTATGAAAAAGATCCATGCGCCTGGTGAATCCACAAGGGAAGGTACTGCAAAGGTAAATATATTGAGGGCAACAACTCAGGAGAGGGGAAGCACAGAAACTACCACCATAAGTTAAATGCTAACCAGGCTAAGCCTTGCATCTGGGAGAACGTTCAGAAATGTTTACATTTATGGGCAACAGGAAGTGTACAGGGGGTTGTAGTGCCATTGTCACGACCAGTATACAGAAGTAGCAGACCTGAGCCCCAAGTCAAGTGCAATTCTCACCACAAGGTGGTCAACCAGTCTTCAGCTTCTGCAGGATTGGCGAAGAAGCGAACTGCCCCATCATGCTGGACTCGAATGGGGCTGGGGTAGAGCATGCTGTACTTAATATTGTCCTGCGCGCATCACTGAAAGTTTTCCTCATTCGCCGCAATTTGGCTGAGAAATCTGGAAAAAGTAGAATGGAGGCATTATCATATTGAAGTGTATGTGGTTTGCAGGCTTCCAAAAGGATCCTGTCCCTATCACGGTAGTTGAGAAAGCGGACCAAAAAGGGTCTAGGATTAGTCCCGGAAATTACTCAACCCGTGGGCTCTCTATGGCCTCTTTCAAAAGAGCAATCATCTTCTCCTTCAGGGAGACCTAGGACTCAAATATTATTGTGCCGTGACATGTTCTCAGTGTCATCTGACTTGGCAACAAGGGCCTGCACTGTGCGCTGTAAATCTGCTATGGTGGATCCTCAGTGGCTGATATTCTGGACTCAGTTTCGGTCAGCCTTCCCTTTATTTTGTTGAGATCCGCATAAGGTTACATTCTTCAGTAAGACGATCTATGGATACAAGCATGGAGGTTTTGCTTTGCTCAATTGCTGCTAGGATCGCTGCTGTACTATCCTGAGCCAGCATTGCTGCCGCTGGGGCCTCCCCGGATTTGATGTCCAGCTCGGCCAGCAATGCCTGGAGCTTGCCGACCAGAATTGCATCAGGCCGGGTGGATGGAGTTTGCGGTGGCCGATTGGGTGTGGCAGATTTTGTGGACCTGCAATTTGAGGGCATCTGCAGGAAGGCCAGGCAGCTAGGGAGACCACTATGTAGGGGAGGGTCCTCACTAGGATGGATGGCTTGCAGGGTGCACAGGAGACAGCCAAGAAGGTTGGTAGACTATAAGGACTGAGCTATTGGCAGCCAGGGCAGTTATTCAAAGTCAGCTGTCCAGACAACACCCACAATCAAGCTAGAGGGCAGATGAAATTTCCTGGGCCACCGGATAGGTGTTCTGGACTAGTTGAGGCTCAGATAGGCACAAGAGGTCGTAAGATAGCAACATCCAGATTAATCCAGCAATCACTCAGGCAGACTCAAAAATACAGAGCAGGAACAAAGCAGCGGATGCTGATGTACCATCTGTGCAAGCAGGAATGCTCTCCGGGCCAGCAGGTGTAAGGATGGTGCTAGATTGAGGCACAGGAGGGCGGTAGGTCACTATTGAGTGGAGCTGATGGCAGCCAGGTTAATCCAGCAGGCAGGCTGAAAAATATAGGTAATGACCTGAGCAGGGGATGCAGATGTACAGTCTGTGCAAGTAGGAACACTCCCCGGGCCCGCAGGAGTGAGGATGGTGCTTGATTGAGGCCTGCAAGATGGAGGCGGCGGGCTGCAATTGGGGGGAGCCAGCAACGGCCGGATTTATCCAGCGATCGGGCAGGCAGGATGAATGAAAAATACAGGTCAGGACCGGTGCAGGGGAGGCAGATGAACAATCTATGAGTAGGAACGCTCACCAGGCCGGCAGATGCACAGATGGTGCAGGATTAAAAGCAGGATCTGCCGCAGCTCACATCTGGTCATACACTCTATTTTTAAATGTTATTTTAGGGTTACAACCTCTTTAAGCCTTTTTATTACATTATACATAGTTCATGTCATAGGTGTGCGCAGCCTACTGCATTAGGGTGTTCACCCCAAAGCTCAAACACACGCTTTTCTCTCCAGCCTCAGCTGCACGGGGCAGTAAATGAATTGGTCTGTGCTAAGTGGCTTCCTGTTTATTCACAAACTCAAGCATAGTAAACACAGTTTACTATGTCGATTCATAACGGTGTCATAACAGTGTCGATTCATAACGGAAGCATAGTAAACTGTTTACTATGCTTCCATTATGAATCGACATCGTAAGCGAGTGTGCTCACTGTGTTCATTTAGAAAAGGAAGGTGCTGGTAAATTACCGTATTTTTCGCTCCATAAGATGCACTTTTTTCCCTGCATCTTATGGAGCGAATACTGACCAGCCTCCCCCCACTGCCCCTGTCATATCCAAATACCAGAAGCGCATGGGGGTTGGTGTCAATGGCTTCTCTATGGGGGTCCGCTCCGCACCCAGGTTGGATGACACCCACCCGAGATGACACCATTACGAGAGCAGCGAGAGCCCTGGCTGTTCCTTTTGGTAGATTTTTTATTTTCAGCCTAAACACCCCTGGCACCGTGGCCTGGTCCAGTCTGTCATTCCTGCTCCTCCCACTGACAGCTGCTGCTGCAAACTGTGTCCCCAGTCCTCCGGACCTTCCTAGTTGCCGCCCGCCCGGGTGTATCTGAGGCCGAGAGCCAGCCAGCTACCCGCCTGGTGAGTGGGTTGTGGATTGCAATGGCAGTGTCCACTGCTGCCTGAAGTGAGCTGGTGATTAGGGGGTGGGAGGTGTGAGCTGGCATGGTATCCACCTCCCAGGCACCTGACCTGGTGTGAGAAGAGGCTGAAGGGGTGTCTGCCTGCCCTGCCATCCTGAGCTGATTCGGGAAGGGGGGGGGGTTGCTGTGTCCACCACCCAGGTATAGTGTAGCTGAACGGATTTGATAAGGGGTGTGATACTGCTGTGTGTCCACCTCCCACCTATAGTAATATTAGTAGTACTATAATAAATATTTTAGTGCACCATTTAGTTGAGAATTTTTTTTTCTTGCTTTCCTCCTCTAAAACCTAGGTGCGTCTTATGGTCAGGTGTGATTTATAGAGCGAAAAATACGGTACATATTTACTAGCCCCTTCCCCTGCTCTCCATTATGAAATAACATCCACAGCAGCCGGGGGGAGAGGAAAGGAGGAAAGCTAACAGCACTGTAGGGGGGAGGGCCCGGGCAGTAGGGGGAATCGGCACCATACATAGTGATTAGGCACACCCCCTGCACACGCCTAAAGGTTCAGGTTTAACATTTGGACACTGATGTTTTAAACTTCCATTGAACATTAGCTCAGGCTACACTGTATTATTACCCTGGCCACAATCAAGAGTAATATTTGTCAGATTTTACTCAACAAAGTAGTGAATCCTGCTATGTATTTTTCAATTGCCTGAGAAATTCATATTAATTTTGTTATTATTTGTATTATTAATATGTAATAAAAAAAAAAAGAAAAACAACATTATTTACAGAATATGGTCCAACAGTTTTCATAGAAAATGTAGGCCAGGAACAAACTAGATAAAATAAGAACTCCTAGAAACCAGGAGAATAGATGAAAGTGCGGGTCCCAGGTGGAAGGACACCGAGTGCAGTCACGGATGAAAAGCTGCTAATGACCTAGTGATCCACAAGGAATGACTTCAGTTTAGCTTTGAAGACAGATGGTGATAGAGTTTGACACAGATCAAGAAATATGGCATTCCACTGGTCAGAAACAGTAAGAATGAAAGAGATAAGAGCGGCACTGGTAAGTGATGCAGAAAGGATAACACTTTAGGAACAGGAGTTATTGTACTACAAAAAAAAAAGAAGAAGATACAAGGACCGATTCACAAAAGGCCAGTTCATGTCCACGGGGTTAAAAAGAATAATAATAATAATTATGTATATATATATATAATATATATTATATATAAAAAATTTTATACGAGCGTATTATATATTTTTTTTTTTATAGAATTTAAATATGCCCCTATAGTAAACATAATGCTTTCTAGATCTTTAAGTATTTATTTTTTATTTACCGTATTTATCGGCGTATAACACGCACAGGTGTATAACACGCACATTCATTTTAAGAGGGAAGCTTCAGGGAAAAAAAAAAAAATTATAAATAAAAAAACTTTGAAGCAAAATAAGGGTCAGTGCCCATCTGCAGCCTCACCATTGCAATCAATGCTGCCTGATCAGTGCCCATCTGCGGCCTCACAAGTGCCATCAATGCAGCCTCATCAGTGCACATCAATGCAGCCTCACTGTTGCCATCAATGCAGCAGCCTCACCATTGCCATCAATGCAGCAGCCTTACCATTGCCATCAGTGCAGTCTGATTGATGCCCATCTGCAGCCTAGAGGGGACAGGGAGGGGGGCGGGACAAGCGCCGACAGATTACATACAGTAAGAATTTCCTATGATAGACAGAACAGTGGTCCGATGGCGGCCCAGGAGAGAGGACTTCCTATTACAGAGGCCGCCAAGTAAACAGGAGATTCTCACTGTATGTAATCTGATGGCGCTCGTCCCACCCCCCTTCCCTGTCCCCTACGAGGCAGCTAAAATTGAAGTATTGGCGTATAACACGCACACGCTATTTGCAGCTGATTTTCATGGTGAAAAAGTGAGTGTTATACGCCAATAAATACAGTATTTATTTTGTTTTAATACAGCTTTTTAAAAATGAACATACAGACTGTTGCAAAGGTTTTTTTTTATCTCCCTGGGAATTTTCAAATTTTCCACCAGAAACTAAAACATATTTAAATGGCAATTTTGTCATTAATCTGCATAAAATAGTCCATATTGAAGACAAATAGAATGTGCAGATCTAAGTGCACTCCTCTCTGAACCACAGGAGAAGTAGAGCCAAAAAAGAGTTTTGGCCATGCTTCTCGTTTAAGTTGAATGTCCTAGAATGCATACCTCCCAACTTTGTTCGATGGGAAAGAGGGATACATTAGAGCAGCGTTGCTCAACTCCAGTCCCCAAGGCGCCCCAACAGGTCATGTTTTCAGGATTTCCCTTAGATGAAATGGCTGCGGTAATTACTAAGGCAGTGAAACTGATCAAATCACTTGTGCAAAATAATGGACAGCCTGAAAACATGACCTGTTGGGGTACCTTGAGGACTGGATTTGAGAAACACTGCATTAGAGCATGCAGTATATAGGCAAAGTACATGCCCTTGCCATATCTCCAGTAACATGGATTTGTTTAACCCAATTGATTAGGTTTTCAAATAGAATCATTTAAAAGTTGGATAAAATGTTTAGTGCAGCAAAACACTTTCAGATATTTTTTTTTTTTAAATAGAGATTACATAAGGCCAAAAAGAGGGACAACTGAGGAGGAATGGACAGAGGCCGTCCTTTCAAATGCGGGACAGCTGAGAGGTATGAGAATGCTCCAGTTAAAGCCCAGAACTCCAGCTAAATGGATCTGAGGCAGGACTTATTCCATACACCAACATTTAATGCACAGCTGGTAAAGACTTACTATTAAAAAAAAATATCTAGGTACTAAGTTTGTTGTATAAATCAAATGATTAAAAAAACAAAAAAACAAAAAAAAAACACAAATACTTAAATCAATTGTAATTCTAGGATTATAAAATATAGAAATGTCCAAGGGGAAAAAATGTTATGCAAAGAACAACAAGTCCTGGTAAAGCTGTATACGCATTTCAGAAAAATACAATTTATAGTTCCCATATGAAACTAGAGAAATAGTTCCACATCACTTGCACTCCAGAGCCATGAACTTGTTATTTAAAAATCATTTAGTAATACATGCAGCATAAAATTTAGAGCTACAGTGACCTCTGCTGGTACATCACAATGTAGCACTTGGTAGTAAACAAAGCTTAGTCATTTTTAAAGCTGATCTGTTGCCACACCTGTAGTTATGTGTACACTCACTGGCCACTTTATTAGGTACACCTTGCTAGTGCTGGGTTGAACCTCCTTATGCCTTCAGAACTGCATTAATTCTTCATGGCATAGATTCAACAAGGTGTTGGAAACATTCCTCAGAGTTTTTGGTCCATAGTGACATGATAGTATCACGCAGTTGCTGCAGATTTGCCGCCTGCACATCCATGATGCAAATCTTCCATTCCACCACATCCCAAAGGTGCTCTATTGGATTGAGATCTGGTGACTGTGGAGGCCACTGGAGTACAGTGAACTCATTGTCATGTTCAGGAAACCAGTGGTGAGATGATTTGAGCTTTGTGACATGGTGAATTATCTTGCTGGAAGTAGCAATTAGAAGAGTGATAAAGAGATGGACATGGTCAGCAACAAAACTCAGGTGGGCCGTAGTGTTTAAACGATGCTCAATTAGTACTAAGGGGCCCAAAGTGTGCCATGAAAATATCCCCCACACCATTAAATCACATCAGTCTGAGCCGTTGATACAAGGCAGGATGGATCCATGCCTTTGTTGTTTACACCAAATTCTGACCCTACCATCTGAATATCGCAGCTGAAAATCGAGACTCATGAGTCCAGGCAACATTTTTCCAATCTTCTATTGTCCAATTTTGGTGAGCCTGTGTGAATTGTCAATTCAGTTTCCTGTTCTTAGCTGACAGGAGTGGCACCCGGTGTGGTCTTCTGTTCCTCTCTTGTAACAGTACCACTACAGTTACAGTCCCAGTATTAAGCAGAGTAGGTTTTCCCGAATCCTGACCCTAGACTATAGGTGCAGCTTGTTGGGTGGGAAATGCCTCGGCCACTTACGATTGGTGGTGCACAGTGACAGCTTATTGGTGGGATAACTTAGGAGGGTTCAGACTAGGATTCAAAAATGCCTGAGCTCATTCCTGCCCCAGACCAGTGTCTGCATTTATACTCTAGATTTATGTAAAAAGAGTGCAGCGCTAAACAATAAAGTGCATTCGTGCACATACAGACAAATATCAAAAATATACAAATGTGCAGATAATCAACAGTAAATAAACAATAATAACTGTGAATAAAAAACTTTGAAGACACATATTCTAAATGACATCACATGTGAATAAAATGCAATTGTGCAAATAAAAAGCTCATATGAAGCTGGATTCCATCAAAGACAGTCTCATGGAAGAAGAAGAGTGTTTTGAAATGACGATCATACACCTGAAGATGTGACACCCATCACCATAACAAAAATGGAGTCTTACCAGAAAGGCAGCGACCCCTCTAATAGGGCGGACTTTGTTCGGACATTCCGACAACAAAATCCTAGGATTTTTTCCGACGGATGTTGGCCCAAACTTGTTTTGTCTACACACGGTCGCACAAAGTTGTCGGAAAATCCGATCGTTCTAAACGCGGTGACGTAAAATATGTACGTCGGGACTATAAACGGGGCAGTGGCCAATAGCTTTCATCTCTTTATTTATTCTGAGCATGCGTGGCACTTTGTCCGTCGGATTTGTGTACACACGATCGGAATTTCCGACAACGGATTTTGTTGTCGGAAAATTTTATCTCCTGCTCTCCAACTTTGTGTGTCGGAAAATCCGATGGAAAATGTCCGATGGCGCCCACACACGGTCGGAATTTCCGACAACACGCTCCGATCGGACATTTTTCATCGGAAAATCCGACCGTGTGTACGGGGCATTACTCAGAGAGGTCACACAGTGCTTGGTTGAATCTCTGATCCACTGAAAAAGAAGTCTGGACGTTCCTCTTCTATGGCCATACACCGGGAGGTTCACAGCAACTCAGGATGAAAGATGCAGTGTAGGAAACCTCGATATCAGAATGTTTAGGAGACAAAAGGACTCCACATAGTGCGATACTGTCTCAACATCCGGTTTATTAAGCAGTACACTTACATAAAAGTTCAAGCTATGATCATGTCACAATCCACAGATCAAATCTATCCCATAGCTACGTACACATGCACTTGCGTGATTGCTGCTTGAAACTCACAAGGATTTTATCTGCTTGATCTGTGGATTGTGACATAATCATAGCTTGGATTTTTATGTAAGTGCACCGCTTAATAAACCAAATGTTGAGACAGTATCACACTATGTGGAGTCCTTTTGTCTCCTAAACATTCTGATATTGAGGCTTCCTACACTGCATCTTGTATCCTGAGTTGCTGTGAACCTCCCGGTGTATACCATCCATGGCCATAGGAGAAGAACGTCCGGACTTCTTTCTCAGTGGATCAGAGATCCAACCAAGCGCTGTGTGACCTCTCTGAGCAAGAGGTGTCGCTGGCTTTCTGGTATGACTCCATTTTTGTTATGGTGATGGGTGTCACGTCTTCAGGTGTATGATCGTCATTTCCAAACACTCTCTTCTTCCATGAGACTGTCTTTGAAGGAATCCAGCTTTATATGATCTTTTTGTTTGCACAATTGCACTTTATTCACATGTGATGTAATTTGTGTGCCATCATCCTGCGCATGCGTGGTAGTGACATCATCGCGGCTCCAGCCAATCAGCGCCGGAGCCGCAATACCCGGAAGTTACCGCCAGGAGTGATGATGTCGGCCGCCGGAGCAGTGTAAGGGCACCACAGCGAGGGCTTCGATCTCAGGTGAGTATTACATAATAAGTTAGTAGGCTATGCATACTAGCTCATTATACCTTTGTCTTGCAGGTGTTTTTTTTTTTTTTTTTTTAAAGTGGGTTTATAACCACTTTAAGCCTTAAAATACATATAGCATATTATTATGATCTGGAAAGCCCTTATACTTGCTTGTACGTAATGCAGCATTGACACCCCCACTGTGGGATCCTAGTTTTCTCTCTCACAAAATGGTTGTAAACCTCAGACATGGAATATGAACAAAAACATATCCCTCTATAGTATGTACTTGTCTCAATTAAGAGCACAAAGTGTAATTTCTGTCTGCCGTTTCGTTCCTCTGCTATCAGCATGAGTCAGTGCTGACAAGTTTTCCTGGCACCAAAAGAAAAATGGTGATGGGGAGGGACCACCAGCACACAGGTTATGATTAACAGCCTCAGCTCTGTTCTTGTGTGCAAGGGAGGGGGGTGGTCCCTTTCCTCCAGTCAGCTCTTAGAACTCTCTTCACTGAGCTCTGCAAAGTGTAATGTCTGTTCTCCGCCCCCTTTTTTCTGAACTCTCAGACTACCTTTATAAATGCAGTACTTTGAACAAATGTAGAAAAGAGAAGACTGCAGATAAAAAACAGGTATAACTTATGTAGGAGGATTTGTTTAATCTCTGTGTATCACCTGAGGCCAGTCACTTCACTGGGTATATGGAAGGACTTACAACCACTTTAAGCTATTCATTAGATTCATATTTGCCTGGAAGTTTGAATCTCAAGGGTGATACATCAAGCTGAGCTAGATAGGAAATTGCCTAGCACAGCCTCTAACAAGCAGCACCCAACCCACTTGTGAGCAAGATTCTCTGGAACCTGTATGCAATGAATTACATAGAACGCAATGTACAACTGAATGAACTATCTGGCCTACTAAAGCAGAACTTCAGTCCTGCTCAGTACCAGTCACCCCCGCACCACTATTATAGCATAGGATTTCCTGTGCATGTGCAAAGATGGTGAAGTGTGTAGGAAACCCCGTTTTTTTTTTTTTTATTCTAAAAAGTGCAGGGAAAAGTTAGAGCTTCTTTCAGATTTGTATTGCCTTTTGTGTCCCTATTGGGAAGATCTCCCCTCACTTAGACCTCATACACACAGGACGCTTAAAAAATGCCAGTGCTGCTGCCAAGAAAAAGCAGCAATAAAGTTGCGCTGTTAGCTGAGTTTTTGAATGGGCGTTTTTGTTGGCTCCTTTTCAGTAAAAACACTCCCTATAATGTAAATCACCAAACGCGGCTTACAGCTTGTCACAGCGTTTAGGGGCATTTTTCGTTTTTACAGCTTAACAGCCTCTCCTGGACGCACAGGCTGTCAGTTTTTTTTCTGCCCCTAAACGCCTCTGACAGTTTATGTATGCATTGACACATAGGCCAACATAGAGGAGCATTTAGAGGCAGTTAAAAAAAAAACATCAGACGCCCCTAACAGCAGCTGTAAAAATGTCCTGTGTGCATGAGCCCTTACTTTCAGGGCAGGAAATGGAAGAAAAGGGTTAGAATGTTTGTTAATCATTGCTTTCTGTAACTTCCTGTCCCAATGACCCCCCCCACTATTTATTGCAAAGGCAGCACAGAGACAGGAGGTCGGGGAAAAAAAATCTCCCTAATGGGGTCACAGACAGAAAAAATAAATCTGACAAAATGTTAAGTCTTCTCCCCCTAAAGTTATAACAATTTGGCTGAAGTTGGGCTTTACATATGGAATGTATAGGAAAAAAAAGAAAAAACACATCCTTACTTGTCTAGGGACTTCTGTGGAAAGATGAAAGCGCCACTACATATTCGATCTATGTAGTTGAGAGGAACTTTGTGAATCTGTTGGCAGCATAACATGATGAAGTCATATTTGCAGATAAAAAGAGTATTTTCTGTTATTAGTACAACTCGTTCTCTCTCATTGTTCCAATGATCAATTCTGCAATGAAAGAAACCATAAAAGTCAAAGTCAAACATATAAACATATGCATTTACATATGCTGCCAGTAAAAAAAGCATACAAGTATGCAAGCGTCTTAAAAATCATCTCCAGTCACTATTCAACGTCCACACCTTGCAGCATAAGAGTATCTCTTAGCTACCCCTGTCTCTACATGCCAAACTTACAAAGTCTGACACCAAGGCACACTGAGCCAATTGGATGATGGGAAGCAACGTGCACTGTATAGGAAGGTGGAAGTACAGAGACATGGAGGCCAACAATGCAGTAGGCATGGGCTCGGGCATGTTTGGGATCCCACCAGGAAGCCAACACTGCCCACCGCTAATCACAGGCAGTGAGACATTTCCCGGGCCGCATCTGCACAAATCGGGAAATGTCTCACGGCCTGTGATTAGCCGTGTCGGCTTCCTGGCGGGATCAGGCAGGTGGGTTGGGACTAGGATCCCAAACATACCCGAGCCCATCTCTACACCAGAGTAGTCTGAAAGCCCTTCACACAAATGTAAAAAGCTAAAGTTTCCTTTAACCACTTCAATACTGGGCACTTTCACCCCCTTCCTGCCAAGCCCAATTTTCATTTTTCAGTGTGCTCACACTTTGAATTACAATTGCACAGTCATGCAACACTGTTACCATATGAAAGATTTTTTTCACACAAATAAAGCTTTCATTTGGTGGTATTTAAGTATTATTAAACAGGATTTATATAGCGCTAACAGTTTTGCGCAGTGCTTTACAATGTAGAGGGGACAGTAAGAATTACAATACAGAAGGAATAGGAGGGCCCTGCTAAATCTTAAATCTAAAAATCTAATCACCACTGGGTTTTTACATTTTTGCTAAATGAATGGGAAAAAAAAAAAAAAAAAAAGACTGATTTTTTGTTTTTGTTTCGGTTATAAAATTTTGCCAATAATCTTTTTTCATAAATATAGGTCAAAATGTATTCCGTTACATTTTCTTGGTGAAAAATAACCTAAATCAGTGTATATTATTTAGCCTGTAGGAAAGTTAGAGTTCACAAACTATGGTATATATCTGAAAACTGATCAATCCTGAGGCCCAAAATGCCAGGACAGTACAAATACCCCCCAAATTACCCCCTTTTCGAAAGCACAGTCCAAGGTATTTCGTAAAAGGCATGGCAAGTTTTTTGAAGTTGTCATTTTTTTGTCACAATTTTTGGGAAAATGAAGACATTAACTAACTCCCGTCCGCATTATTAAATGACAGCAAGTGGGTTCCTCTCTCGTTCTGGTGCACCATCATATGATGTCGCCCCAGTGTCACAGCTCTCGCATGGTCGCTATGTGTTCCTAGGACACAACACGGCACGACCCTGATCTGGGTAAAGAGCTGATGACGCGGCTCTTTTACCATGTGATCGGAAATGCAGTTTTTGGGTCTCCTCACCTCACACTGACAGAGTGTGAGGCAAGGAGAGACAATCAGCAGCATCTCCTTACAGCAGAGACTGTACAGGTAATTAGGCACTGATCATCAGTGCCCTGATTATCAATGTAGCCCCAGCAGTGCCCAGAGACACCAATCAATGCCCATCAGTGATGCCAGTCAGTGCTGCCTTTCAGTGCCAGCTCATCAGTGCTGCCCATCCGTGCCGTCTATCCATGCCGCCTATCATTGCCACCTATCATTGCACCATCAGTGAAAAATTACTTATTTACAAAATTTACTGACAGAAACTAAGAAAAACATTTTTTTCCCTAAATTTTCAGTCTTTTTTCGTTTTTATTTAGCAAAAAAAAAAAAAAAAAAAAACAAATTAAAAAATCCAGCCGTGATTAAATACCACCAAAAGAAAGCTCTATTTGTGAGAAGAAAATTCTAAAAATGTACCGTAATTTGGGTGTACAACGTTGCATGACTGCGCAATTGCCATTCAAAGTGTGACAGCGTTAAAAGCTGAAAATGGTGACAATATGCAAAACAAACAAAAAGAATTATTAGTAATTTTTTTTTCAATTTTTTCAATTTTTCCTTTTTTTACGATTTGTTTTAACACACTGAGCAGAGCAATACAGTGTTACCTTGGTAACACTCTACTACTCTAGGGAAGCGATCAGGATTTTATTTTATTTTTATTTTTTTTACACATTATGATTGTTTATACCAGTTAATTACACTGGTATAAGCAACCATTTTTACTGAATGAAACTGATTCAGTGTATTTTGTTGTGATTAGCTGTGATTTCTCACAGCTAATCACATGGTACAGATAGGCTGTGATTGGCTCTGTCTGTACCGTGTGATCACTGTGAGCAATCACAGCTAGCAACACAATTGTACTGTACACGATGGATGGCATTAAAGGAAGTCATCCATTTTTTACAATTGTCATGTGATCTGCTATGATTGGTCACAGAAATCACATGGCATCGGCAGCGGGTCATTAAACTGATCAGTCATCAGCTATGTCCGACAGACACAGCCGGTGACAGATCGCGCTGCAGCACGGGCCCCGGGGCCATGTGCGAGGTGCTTTCTGGGAGGTAGTCATATGCGGTCCACCCGGATTGACGAAAGTCCCACCCGGCCTACAGCAAAAAGTGGCTAGCCTCTTGTCGACCGCGTAATGCATATATGCAGTGGCAAAAAAAACTATGATTTCATGCCCAGCCACCGCACATACAAGTCCACTGTGGCGTGAGGTTTGTGTGCTGAGAATGCGCTCACAACACGTTGACTGAGCTATCATTGGTCAAAGCTCCCGATTGGCAGCCAGCGGTATGGGCTCCCTATTATCTGTAGGCTGTAAGAGCCAATCACAATGTTCACATGATACGGGAATCTCACCATCTCCCGTGTATTAAAGCTAACCTAAAGGGATGCCGAGAGGAGAGGTTAAGGAGGGATCAAGAACAAGCAAACCTGTAACAGATGTGCAAAGTGTTTTTATGAACTTGAGAGCGAAGGAGGGCTCATTGGCATTACTTGACAAGGAAAGTGTTTTGAAGGTACAAGTCACCTCCTGGGGGAAGCAAGTTGACCAAATTCTACTATGCAAACCATATTTATCACAGCCCCTTTGAAAAGATAGCGTTACTAGAAAAATATCAGTACTGTAGTGGTTATTTTTGCCAAAAAGTGATGCCCGTTAAAATGTGGCTGACTGATCTAAATAGTTCAGGGAACACTTTTCTGGATATAAATTGGAGAACATCCTTTGGCATGGTATCCTTGTAACAGAATCTTCTTTTGGAGAGAATTGTGAAGTGCTACTATCCTCATAACTTCTAACCTGACTACACAACATTGACTCAGTGTTTGCAGTAGGAAATTGTGGTTATACGAACTGTTCTGCCTGTATAAAAATAGAAATAATGTGATATAGCGATATCATTTGAGATGCTTTCGAATATTTTTTTTTTAAAAGCACTGGGATTATTTATTGGGATTTGTTTATATTTCTTACAGGTACTTACATAGTGCTGTCCCTGCCCTCAAGGAGCTTACAGTCTAAGGGTCCCCAACTCACATTCATACATAAACATACCAGGGCCAATTTAGACAGGAGCCAATTAACCTACCAGCATCTCTTTGGAGTGTGGGAGGAAACTGGAGTACCAAGAGGAAACTAAAGCAGTCACAGGGAGAACATGCAAACTCCAGATAGGTAGTGCCGTAGTTGGTATTTGAACCAACGACCCTAGTGCTGCTGGGCAGAAGTGCGAACCACTTAGACACTGTGCTGCCCATATACAGTGGGGAAAATAATTATTTGATCTCCTGCAGATTTTGTAAGCTTGCCCGCTTACAAGGAAATGAAGGGTCTATAATTTTTATCATAGGTGTATTTTAAATGATAGAGACAGAATATCAACCAAAAATCCAGAAAAAAAACACATGATACAAATGTTATAAATGGAGTTGCAGTTCATTGAGGGAAAAAAAATTGTATTTGATCCCCAAGCAAAACATGACTTGGCACTTGGTGGAGAAATCCTTGTTGGCAAGCACAGAGGTAAGACGTTTCTTGTAGTTGGTAACCAGGTCTGCACACATCTCAGGAGGGATTTTGGTCCACTCTTCTTTAAAGATCTTCTCCAAATCCTTAAGGTTTCTTGGCTGTTGCTTGGCAACTCAAAATTTCAGCTCCCTCCATACATTTTCTATAGAATTAAGGTCTGGAGACTGGCAAGGCCACTCCATGACCTTAATGTGCTTCTTCACGAGCCACTCCTTTGTTGCCTTGGCAGTATGTTTTGGGTCCTTGTCATGCTGGAAGACCCATCCACAATCCATCTTCAGTGTTCTGGCTGAGGGAAGAAGGTTCTCATCTAAGATTTTACAATACATGGCCCCAGCCATTGGCCCCTCAATGCAGCAAAGTCGTACCTGTACCTTTAGCAGAGAAACAGCCCCAAAGCATAATGTTTCCATCTCCATGCTTGACTGTAGGGATGGTGTTAGGGTCATAGTCAGCATTTTTCTTCCTCCAAACATGGCGAGTCCCCCTCCTCAAGAAGGCACATGTACAGTCTTGATGAATAAGAGAAGGATTGGGAGAAAGTGCTGTTGGCATCAACGCGACTCGCCGTGTTTGGAAGAAGAAAAATGCTAACCATGACTCTAAGAACATCATCCTTATGGTCAAGCATGGAGGTGGAAACATGATGCTTTGGGGTGGTTTCTCTGCTAAAGGTACAGGCTGACTTTGCCGCATTATGGGGCCATGTATTGTAAAATCTTGGATGAGAACCTTCTTCCCTCAGCCAGAACACTGAAGATGGGTTGTGGATGGGTCTTCCAGCATGACAGTGACCCAAAACATACCACCAACTACAAGAAACTTCTTACCTCTGTGCTTGCCAACAAGGGTTTCTTTACCAAGTACTAAGTCATGTTTTGCTTGGGGATTAAATACCTTTTTTACTCACTGAACTGCAACTTAATTTATAACATACGCATCATGTGTTTTTTTCTGGATTTTCGGTTGATATTCTGTCTCTATCATTTAAAATGCACCTATGATACAAATTATAGACCCTTCATTTCTTTGTAAGTAGGCAAACTTACAAAATCTGCAGGGGATCAAATTATTATTTTCCCCACTGTATATAGATGTTTATATACAGTATAACAATCAGATTATTGTATGGTTTTAGTAGTACTATAGCAGGGACCCTTGTAGGGACTCTAAAACTGTGTATTTCAAAGGAATGTGCGATTATTTAACTAATATGAATAATGTAGCGTTTCCTAAACGATCATTCATTTTTTTTTAGTAACGGTTCATGTGACACAGCCCAAAGTTAGGGTAATAATTGGGGATTTGGGATAATAAATATCTATTTTTATTCTGTCATTTGCATGATTTGTGGTTCATGGGTCTTTTCACAATGCTACGTGAAAGGAACGTTTCTGTATTGCAGACAACATCCAATCAGGGTCCAAATGTCATTATCTAGCAGTGATTAAAAAAGAGAGAAAAAAAAGCATATGGCCGATTGCTGTGTGCATGAACGCCATTTTCATTTATGCTAGAATGTATACATAAGGCCTGAGTTCTACATTTATTGATATACATTTTGCAAGTGCATTCTAGTGCTTGCCCTCAAGGTGGCAGCATATAGCCAATCAATGCCAGCACAGTAGAAGTAAATTCCATGCCAACATTTTAATTTGACGTTATGGTGATTATTCACTTTGAAACCTTGTTAAAAAATATCTCCCATCTGGATTATGAACAAAACTGTAAAACCTCACAAGTTTCTGAGAATAGCTGTCTTCATTTAGAAAGATTCTGACAGCCCCAGAGAAAGTGAAAATAAGAGAAAAAAAAAATATGATGCAAGCAGGTTTTCAACTAGGCAGGCATGAAAATGTAGAAACCCACACAAAGTTTGAGTATTGAGTTCACAGAGATCTGAACGTACTATGGGGCTTTTGCTAGAACACACAATTTTATTCTGTGAAAGGAACAGAATGTGATGTATTTACACTGCTGACCACAAATGAACCATCTAATAAGAACAGTAATATATGCAGTGTGAAATTTTTACATTTCTCAATATACTTAGATGTGCAAGGAAAGAAGCTGTTAGCTTTCAAAACAGCACAATTCAGGCACAATGACACATACGACGTGTTATACCTTCATATTGGTCTGTGGGACAGGAGATGTCCTCTGTACTGAAAGTTCACATTTAAGGGGAAGATTTACTGAAACTGGAGCACACAGAATCTGCTGTGCATACTAACCACAATCAGCTTCTTACTTCAGCTTGTTTAATTAAGCTTTGGCAATAAGGCTCCATTCACATTAGTGTGACTTGTCATGCAACTTTGGACATACAAAGTCGCATGACAAGTCGCAGCCCAATGATTTCAATGGCACCCCTTCCAATCTATGCAACTTAAAGTCGCAGTGATTTTGAAAAGGTTCCAGCACTAGTTTGATGCAACTTTCTTGCAATTTGAGTTCCAGAGTGTGTAAAGTCACACGAAAGTTGCACTCACAAGCGTGTGACTCTGGAGTCACACTAGTGTGAGCAGAGCCTGAAATCTAGAAGCTGATTGGTTACTATGCACAGGGGCACTTTATTGTGTGTGCTCCAGTTATAATAAATCTCCCCTATTATGTCTTTATCCATGAGTGTCATTTGCTTTGCTTGTATAACCTGCACTATATGGGTGACACATATAGAGCGGGTGGGGCTGTAGGATCACATATATATAAAATTTTGTTGGGGGGGCTTTGTTGTACATTTTACATTTTCTGCCAGGAGTGACCTTACTGCACTTACTAGGGCACTGGCAACGGAAAGACCATAGGATGTAGGATAGGGAGCATGCCTAGTAGTCTTTTCTCCGAGCTTACACCTGACCCCTATTTTCCCTTGTCTTTCTTTATTTTCATGCACCAACCAGCCATGGTTCAGATACACCAGTGACTCACAATAGTGTAGATACACAAGCTATCATAAAGAAAAAAGGTCGTGAGATCAACCAATGATGTACTAAAATGGAAGGAGAGCCTTCCAGCTACTTCAAGTTCCTAGCATTCAATAACTATAACAATCATTTGAAATACTGCAAATTTACGAACATGATATGTCTTTTACTCAAACACCAGGATCTTGCTTGCAGGGGTAAAGGGTCAAAGGATGACCTCATCAGTGTCCTACTGCTCCCTCCAAGTCTACTCAGGCTGGAAGCAGTGAGGTATCCAACTAAACTGAATTTCAGACTACCTATTCTGATGAATAAGTATTAATACTACAAACTAATACCCTGAGCTTTTGAATTTCTCTTGGAGTTTGGCTTTGTTACTGGAATGACTTGAACACATTAAAATATTTGCTCCTGTGAACTCTTACTTCTAACTTTCACAGTTGTTAAGGTCTGAATGTAGAAGAGATAATCATCTGACTGGATACAATCAAGTGGCCACTGCCCCCACCTAGAACTGGTCTTTGCAGCAAGGAGCACTGGAAGGGCGACGTATGTCAAACAAATACAAAGAGATTTCCAAGCTCAAACTTACCAACCAGCCAGCGACCAAATTGATCTGTATAACAATATGGGTTAAGAACAGGGGTTTAGTCCGTACACATTTGCAGATACAGTACATGCGTAACCTACAGGCCCTGTTAAGGCACCCTATTTTCTGTAGTCCCTAACTCTAACTTCTGAGAGTCTCCACAATGGGAGCACATGCATTTTGATGGAGAACGCATATTGTTAGACAGGTCATATTGGTTGGTTGCTGGCTGGTTGGTTGAGCGAGCTTGGAAATTGCTTTGTATTTGTTTGATATTTATCTGGGGAACTGGGGGAATCTGCATGTATGGCCTGCTTTGGAAGAGTTAGCTAAATCTTTTTGCACCAAAAAGGGGATACTGTTACAACTGTTAAACTTAGTAATGTCTAGAGTTCCTCATTTTAAATCATTATCTTGCTTAAAAAAGGTCCGCTTTCTTAATTATCTTAGGTAAAGTATTTTTATCTTTTACCACGGTTTGCTTTTTACTTCCTAATTAGATAAATTCTAGCCTTTTAATGACCAGGATCAGAAGAATGACAAGTCATTGCCAATATGGTAATCATGGCCTTTGTTAGTAAGTCAGGTGTGTCCAAAAACATGGGCTTTTTAATAAAAAAATAAACATATCCCCCTCCCTTTTTCCCCTCTTTCCTCATTTCTTACTATCCCAACAAAGGCTTCTAGCTAGCCTGTCAACCTCCTAGACCTGCGCACCCACCACTGATGCTATGTATGTTTGTTCTTCCCCCTTTTGTAAGCTACAGTTACTGCAGTTTCTGGGGCATTTTCTGCCCCCTCTTTTTTGGATTACAGCTCAATACACACTTTCTATGAATATTACTTGATGTTGTTTCCTGGACGAGCTTTGAAATGTTGACCACAGAGATAAGACGCTTGGTCTTGGTCTCTGTTTCTATAAAAATATGGTACTGATTAAATTCACTGCATCTTCGTGTATTCCTGGGCCCTTGTATCTACATCTCTTTTCTAATAAAATATTTGTGAAAGTAAAAAAAAAAACAAAAAAAACAAAAAAAACCAAACACACATTGTAAATACCCTTTTTTTTTGGTCATATGACTGCAATTCAGGACTGTATCCTCAGGCTCCATGGAGTGGAGGTGGAGACTCCTTGTGACAAACGGCAGCCTCCACCAACATCACATATCCAAGCTATTGTTCCTCAAACTGTGCAGAGCAGGGAGCCTATCAGCAGCAGTCCGACTAAAGCTGGCCCTACACTTTTGACCGGGAGGAGGTTAATGCATGTACTAAATTGTTCCTTAGGATTCTATACTTTGAGGTGAGGAAACTCATTGCCAGACGCTGGATTCATGATGAACAATTGACGTTGGGAATGTGGATACAAATAGTAAATGCGGATGTGATGAAGTATAAGATGACCTATGAAGCTAGGGGAGCTCCCAAGTTTAGGAAGGTATGGTTTAGATGGGTGGACTCTGAAAGCACACTGGAGGAGGAAGGACCACCGACTACTAGATAGAAGGAAATGTCTTTTGCTCCCAAACCGAAAATGACAGGAGGATAGGAGACATTCTCCTCTTATGATAGTAGGGCATGGATTCTCATGTTTTACTGCACAGAACACTGAATGCTGACATCTCGGGGGGGGGGGGGTTCTCTCTTATCTGGTTGGGGAAGTATGGAAGAGGCGTTCACCCTCTGACCCTCTGAGGGTGGGACGCCAGGTCTGTTGTCTCTCCCAGGAAGAGCACTGGGTGGGGTGTTTTATTGTTACGAGAGGTTATCTCTTGCTCTGTTAAATTAAAAAATGAACATATACTACAATGGTAGAATGGGGTTGGAAACCCACATGGCATATGATGGATATGCAATTTCAGCTTACTAGTTGATGATGTAACCCTTTCTACTGAAATGTATGTTTTTTGTCATCTGTTATGTGCACAATAAAATTCTTTAAAAAAAAAAAAAAAAAACAGCTGGCCATACACTAATCACAATTCAGCCAGTTCAGTAGGGTCAGACAGATTTTGATTTGTGTATGGCTTCCCCCGCTCGACAGAAGCCAATTGCTTGACTTCTGTCAAAGAGGTATGTTGGAAAGCTTTTCATGATCAACAGCTGCAGCCAATCAGCTGCAACCACTGATTAGTGTTGTGCCACTGTAATGCCTCGTACACACGATCGGACTTTCCGACAACAAAATCGTGGAATTTTGTCCGAAGGGCATTGGCTCAAACTTATCTTGCATACACACAGCCACACAAATGTTGGCCAACAATTATGAACGTAGTGACGTACTACGTGGTTGCTCAGCTCTTTAGCGCCACCCTTTGGGCTCCTTCTGCTAATTTCATGTTAGTAGAAGTTTGGCGAGTGTTGTACACTTTTCATTTTTGTTTCTGAACGGCCGTTCGTCAACCAGCCTTGTTGCGGAATCGGAGGAGATAACGTGTTATTTATTATTGGCCTTGGAGTTATTGCGTTGGCATTATTTTTTTGGTTGAATAATGGATTTGATTTGGTATATTTTCTATATTTTTGGATGCATAGAATGCACTTTTTGGTTAAGTTCTATTGGCAGATAGCATGTCTAATTTTATTTGTTTTCAATGCACATCTGTGGAGAATAATACTTGGCTATGTGTTTTACTTCAAATGACAGTTTGGGAGTAGGCAGTTACATTTTAAAAAATACAATGTAAAATTAACAAGGGACACCAACATAGTTGTATCTTTGATCTTAAAAACTACGGGATAATGTTGTTGTGGTAACTTGCCCCCCCTCTGGCCGCCCTCCGGTGCTTCTACCGACTCACAGCCTTCATCGATGAGTCGGAGACAGGATCCGCCATCCCCGGATGGTAACCATAGAGATTTCCGGTGGACCAGATGGTCGCCAGAGTCTCTATGATCGTTCGGAGGTCGGGCGTCACGCCCTGCCTCTGCACTTAAACGAATGGCGCCACCTCGGCTGGGAAGCCGAAATAGTTTTATTTTTTTTTTATTTCAGGCTTCCCAGCCTAGAGGTGAGATGCGGGGTGTTATTGACCCCATATCTCACTGTAAAGAGGACGGATCATGCAATATTCTTATTACAAGGGATGTTTACATTCCTTGTAATAGGAATAAAAGTGGTCAAATTTTTTTTTTTTTAAAGTGTCAATCTAAAAAAAGCAAAGTAAAATTAACATAAAAAAAATAATAATTTAAAGCACCCCCTGTCCCCATGTGCTCGCATGCAGAAGCGAACGCATACGCAAGTCCTGCCAACCTATGAAAATGGTGTTCAAACCACACATGTGAAGTATCGCCGCAAATGTTACAGCGAGAGCAATAATTCTAGCCCTAGACCTCCTCTGTAACTCAAAACATGTAACCAGTAAAAAATTTTAAAGCGTCGCCTATGGGGATTTTTAAGTACCGAAGTTTGGCGCCATTCCACGAGCGTGTGCAATTTTGAAGCGTGACATGTTGTTAGGTATCTATTTACTCCGCGTAACTTCATCTTTCACATTATGCAAAAAAAAATGGGCTAACGTTAATGTTTTGGTTTTTTTTTAAAGCATGAAACTGTTTCTTTTCTCTAGGGTCTTTGCTAAAAAATTATATATAATGTTTGGGGGTTCTATGTAATTTTCTAGCAACAAAATGATGAATTTTACATGTAGGAGAGAAATGTCAGAATTGGCCTGGATGGGAAGAAGAAGAGAATGTGCGCTGCATTTGGAGATTTGCCACGTCACAAATGTTAATTCTCCATTACAAATGCTAGTTTACAAGACTGACTGCTTTTGCTTCCGAGCATGCGTGTTCGTACTTTGGACTTTTGTCCAACGGACTTGTGTAAACACTTTGGAAAAATCCGACAACGGACATTTGTTGGCGGAAAATTTGAAGACATGCTAGCCAACATTTGTTGCCGGAAAGTCCGGCAACAATTGTCCGATGGAGCATACACATGGTCGGCTTTTCCGCCAACAGCCTGACATCCAACATTTCCCGTCGGAAAGTCTGATCATGTGTACAGGGCTTTAGAATACAATGTTGCGGCAGAGGGGGGATTCCACCATCAACCTTGTTTGTGTGGATTTAGCCAGCTTTACAGAGTATAGAGCCAGCTTTACAGGCATGCGTGACTTGGCACAGCATCCTTTAGCTTCCATGTAGGAAAGAAATGCAAACTGACCACACTAGTATATATATGCTTCCATGCCTAGTGTGGTCAAAAGGGAAAGGAAGAGAATCTTCATGAAGGGGACTGGCAGGATTAACAGCTGTGTAATGCGTTTTAGTGCTTTTCTACAAATAAAAATACTTACTAGGTGAGCAGTTGGGTACAAAGGAAAGCAGTCCAGAACCATTTACATTTACATTAACTCCTTCAGATCCGCGCTATAGCTGAATGACGGCTACAGGAGGCCGTCAATAGACATTCTCCACTTTGCACGCGCGACGCGCGCTGTGATCACTGAGTCAATGAGACTCGGGTGATCACAGATCAGAATAAGAGGTCGATCCCGGCCCCTTACCACGTGATCAGCTGTCAGCCAATGACAGCGGATCAGGTGATGTAAACAGAAGATTGGTAATCTTTTTTTTTTTTCTTTCTCTCCTCACATTGACAGTGCGAGTAGAGAAAAAAAAGCCGATCACCGGCTTCTGTGCAAATGACATCGATCCCGAAGAGGAAGAGGCGAAGCCGCCTCATCTGTGCCAACCAGTACCACCTGCCAGTGCCCACAGTGCCATGAATCAGTGCATAACAGTGCAAGCAATCATTGCCAAATATCGATGCCCACCAGTGGTGCCAATCCGTGCCACCTAGCAGTGCTACCTACCAGTGCCGATCAGTGCCCATCACTGCCACCCAGTGCCCATCACTGCCACATATAAGTGCCACCTATCAGTGCCCTTTAGTGCCACCCATTAGTGCCCTTTAGTGCCACCCATCAGTGCCCTTTAGTGCCACCCATCAGTGCCCTTTAGTGCCACCCATCAGTGCCCTTTAGTGCCACCCATCAGTGCCCTTTAGTACCACCCATCAGTGCCCTTTAGTGCCACCCATCAGTGCCCTTCAGTGCCACCCATTAATGCCCTTCAGTGCCACCCATCAGTGCCCTTCAGTGCCACCCATCAGTGCCACCCAGCAGTGCCCAATGTCACCCAGCAGTGCCCACCAATGTCACCCAGCAGTGCCCACCAATGTCACCCAGCAGTGCCCACCAATGTCACCCAGCAGTGCCCACCAATGCCACCCAGCAGTGCCCACCAATGCCACCCAGCAGTGCCCACCAATGCCACCTCAATCAGTGCAGCCTCATCAGCGTATATCAATGAAGGAGAAAAAATTACCTGTTTGCAAAATGTATTAACAAAATATAAAACGGTTTTGTAATTTTTTTTACTCAAAAATTTTTTTTTTTTTCTCTATAAAATTTTTTTAACACAAAATAAAAAACCCAGAGGTGATCAAATACATCCAAAAGAAAGCTCTATTTGTGGGGGAAAAAAAATTCTAAAAATTTCATTTGGGTACAGTGTTGTATGACCGCGCAATTGTCGTTCAAATAGTGACAGCGCTAAAAGCTGAAAATTGGTCTGGGCAGGAGGGGGGTTTAGGTGCCCAGTAAGCAAGTGGTTAAATGTTTGTTGGAATGTTCTATTTTGCCAATGCCCTTGCTGCACATATTTATAAAAAAAAAAAAAAAAAAAAAAAAAAGTTCCTTTTACAACAGGTTCCAGTGACAACTTATAACCAATCGTCCTAAAACAAATTCATAAAAATGGACCAAGCAGAACCCTATGCAACTAACATTTAGCCATCACATCCTTACTGAAAATTCTACAGTGCATGTTTCTTTAAGGGAAGTAAAATGCTTCCCTAGACAGTAGATGTATCTTGTACACTGCATCCATCAACAAGCTGTTCCCTGCCACCTGCTCAGTGCTTTAATTACAAAACGTATGCCTATTCTAAAATAAGGTGTCATCCAGGGTGGTTCAATGTTTTTGTCATTTTGTTTCTTCAGCAGCAACCTACTGGGGATATGTTTAACTAGAAACAAATAGAAAACACGATTCGAGTGCCAATGCAGAGCTGGCACAGAACTCTCACTGTGACAGACCATTTACTGCAAATAAATTCTTAGTAACAAACAAAAAATGAGCGCTTTGTGTGGATGTAACCTAGTGGAAAAATCCCAGGGCTCACTATGAACAGTGTAACGATATTTTACTATTTTTTATTATGTATATTTTAACAGTAAAGTAAAATAATATTGTAGCAATGATATACTCACTCTGCTAGAAGCCAAGCACTGCTAACCGTCTCCTTCTCTTTTGATAAGATCTGATTGGTTAAATCTTCAAGTGCCTGGTCAAACGCACCTGGCTGAGAGATGAAGAAAATGATTTTTAAAAAATGGAATGGTATTTAGTATGTAAAAAAAAAATAGAAAATTATTTTTTCCCAACAGTCAGCTAATCTTTTTACCCCAAACCTATCTGGCTGTAAGGGTGCATATCTTCAGCAAAAAATGTATACCGAGATTACAGTATATAATTAGTCTGCATACAAAAATAGCTGTATTCCTATTGAAGAAGAGCAACGGACAACACAGGGCTCAGCCAGGTGGCACGCTGCCAAGTAATCTTCTCACAGTACATTTTTGGATGTGTACAGAGGAGCGCCTAGTACAAAGTTCATCTGCCTTGAAGGACTTTTTGAAACATTTAATGGTTTTAGATCATCAAATTGCTTTTAACCATTAAAAGTTTTGAAAAAAGTCCTTCGGTTAGATGAACTTCTGTGCCAGACGCTCATCCGTACTCATCCAAGAATTTACAATCTGGCAAGCGCTCCCTTTGTCTCAATCAGAGAAGTAGAGCCTAGGACCAGAACTGGGTCCACCCATACTTTATTTTAATTACAAATCTGCTTCTTTGAAGTAAAGGTCACTTTACAGTATAACTAGCGAATCAGTTTTCATCTCTTTGGGTCCAGTGCTAGCACACACACCAGGTATTTGCCTCAGCATCACTCCCAAACTACCAAACTAAATTTGTAATATCTTGCTATGGTGCCAGCTTGTTCACACCATAGCCCTCTTGTTAGCACCTGCATTACACCATAGGCTGGCATGCATTTTTAACACGTTGCACGCTTACTTTTATATGTTTTTTAACAGTACACAGTTATGGTTTATTGCAGGGGTCTCCAAACTATAGTCCACCAGTTGTTCAGGAACTACAATTCCCATCATGCCTAGTCATATCTGTGAATGTCAGAGTTTTAGAAGTCATCATGAGACTCGTGGTTCTGCAACAGCTGGAGGGCCATAGTTTGGAGATTGCTGATTTACTGGAACGTGCTGTGCTGCAGGAAAATGCAACATGTCCAATTTTATTTTAGCCCACACCGACGCAGTGCATACATGTGAACCAAATGCAATGAACGCAAGGCGAATTGCATTATTTTTGCATTGGCAGTGCGATAAGCAGTGCAGCCCAATCCTGCTGGTGTGACCGACCCCAGAGTCTCAGAGGCAGTACTGTCTGAATAAATAAATACCCTATACTTATGAACTTCCCTTTTGGCTACATAGAACCATATGACATAAAATAAAATCATGCCATTCAGCTGGTGATTTTTTTTCGTTGCGGATCTTTACGGTGCTGTCCTGAAAAGAAGTCCTAAAGACAGAAAAGTTGGCAGCCAAGTACATTCAGACTCTAGGGGAAAAGAAAAGGTGAACATTTTTTATTTCTGGGAGAAACACTAGTTTGGCAGGATTTTGTTAATAACCAAACCTTTAATATCACACATTTGTAACTGCCGGTTCACACAGGGGCAACACGACTTGCAGGCCGACTTAGGCTGGATTCACACCTATGCAGTTTTAGTGCTTTTTGCATTTTGCAGATATGCACTAGAGTCTATTTAACATGGTTTCCTATGGAACACGATCTGTAATGCAAATCTGCAAAATGCAAAAAAGCACAAAAAATGCGTAGGTGTGAATCCAGCCTTACAGAGGCGACCTGCACACAACTTCAGCAGCGACTTGCAAAACGACTTCTGTATAGAGGTCAATGCAAGTCGCCTGAAGTCTCCCCGAAAATAGTACAGGAATCTTTTTCCAAGTCAGAACGACTTGCGTCGCTCCTATTAGAACAGTTCCGTAGTACAGAACGGGACGCGACTTGTCAGGCGGTTAGGTCGCCTGACAAGTCGCCCCTGTGTGAACTGGGGCTAAGTGGCTGATCAAATAGTATTACATTTTAAATGCATAGTAAACTGAAATTCCAACCTCTACAAACATTTTCAGGTGCTTTTAAAATCCTTAAGCAATCTATGGGGAAGATTTACGAAAGCCGCGCGCCATCAGTAGAGGCAGACGGCGAGGCGTAACGCACATTTTCACATTTACAAAATGGTGCACTGGTAACAGAGCGTGAATCCCCCATTTACTATAGCGATCTCGGCGCACAGAAAAATGCAATCAGTACGCCACTATGGACATGATGCACGGCATCTCCAAATCAATATTGACAGAAGATGGAGGTGCCAATATTATGGGGTGATGTTAGGAAGTTTAGTAACAACTGCCCAAGTAACAAATATGCCCAAAAAAGTAACAAAGTAACTTTTCAGAGAAAGCCTGCTGTGTCTGCAAGTACATTTAGAACTGTGTGAGATCAATGTAAGCACTGCACATGCAGCTGTTGCTCTCGTTCACATGCATTTGTCCACTGCGCGGCCAAAATCGTAGTAAATGTTAAGCAATGTAAATGCAATTGCATGGGTTGAACGGGCGCACCTTTAAAAACTTGACACTTTTTTTTTTACACTGGTTCAGAGATTTGCACACAGGTCATGTTAGCATGTTATGTTGCCAACATGTGACATGCACCTTGTTAAAATTATGTAAAAAAGACTCGCTCCTTCTAAAATGGCATTTATCCTTCCCCCTCTAATGCATATGATTTTTGGGCTAGCTTTTGCGTTTAAAGGGGAACTCCACACTCCATTCTCCAATGCTCTTGTCTCCCCCCTCTAACCCCTTATTTTCCATGGGCAAACTTTTGATTTTAAAGGGGAACTCCACTCTATTCTCCAAAGGTTGTGAGCTGCCTTCACAAATCCAAACCACATCCTTTTTCAGAGCATACAACAGGGCCAGCTAGGAAAGGGGCAAGAAGAGCGATCGCCCGACCCCTTCCTGAACCATACAAGGCCACATGCCCCAAAGGCAGCCAGCTATGTTGAGTGCATGTTGGGCTCAGCCCAATACCAACCAAAAAGCACCTTGTACCCACTAGTTTAAAGGGATTTTCCACATTCCGTAAAGCCCCCTGTCTGCAGCCTCCCCACAACCCCAGCCTAGGGTTGTGTGGAAGAGGCCCTTGTCCCCCTGAATATGGGAACAAGGTGGTTGACTTTTGGGGTGTCCGAGCCCCTCCTGCCTGCAAGCACCCACCCCCTCTTTCATGGGCTGGCTCGCTGTGTGTTTGGCTAGGGGTTTGCTAGTGTGTCGGAGGGGCACAATATTTTTTTAGTTGGGGGGGGGATTTTTCACGTGGGGGTTCTCATTTTAAGCCTTAACAGACCCAAATGGCTTTGTATGTATTGGGGGGCAGGCTATTTTTGGTTAAAATTTTGCAGCTACAATGTAGATTTATAAGTTTCCTCTAAAGCCGTACATCTTTAAAGCAGCATTTTGGATACATGCTACAGGTGCACCACTTTACGGGCAGAGTAAGCCCCGCCTAGTTACTAGCTTTTAAGCAATTTTGCATTTTTAAAAGGCCCTTTCTTTTTTCGTTTTTGGGGTTGTCCAAATTGGTGACATTGATATATGTCCCTTAGGGTGGGCCCTGGGCCCCATACCCATTTTAAGGACAATAACTAGAATATAAGCCAGTCAAGTGGGGACTCGCAAAATTAACAAGTCAGTTCCCAGTCAGTTCCCATAGACTGCAATGGTATTTGTTGTATAACTTTTGCCCATGTTAGGCTGTTTGTTTGCCCCCCTGGACCAGGGGGCATTTGTCCCATCTGTAATTGTGTAGCATGCTGGATGATGTGCTTAATTTTGGACAGGGGGGTGACTTATTATGTGCTAGCTGCTTTTGGGTTGTTCTGGGCATGCTTACTGACTTTGTTTTTTTTGCTGTGGCTTTTGGTGTGTGAAATGCATTTGTGTTGGTATTGGCATGCTCAGAGACTTTGTTTTTCTTTTTTGTGCTTTTTGCGTGTAAACAGCACTTGGATTTTTCTGGGCATGCTCAGAGAGTGTGGTTTTGGGTTAGGAATTTAAAGACATCTTTAACAGGTGTACCCACTTTGAAGTTCTGTCTCTACATTAGGTGAGCTTGCATTCTGTGTTGCATGGACTGTGCATGTGTTTTCAATTGCCTCATTAACACACAAACCTATGTTATATAAAGCTTGCAGATAGCATTCTTTACCTTGCCTTGAAAAGAGTGCGTGTGTGTCAGTGTCAAGAGAGTACATTTGGGTGTCCTTATAGAGTTTGTAACACATGTATTTTCTCTTTGTCTTTGCAAAACAGGGGATATTTTTCACTGAAATATTCTTGATGTTGTCAATCTGTGTTTGTAGGTGGTTAGTTTCACTTTGATTAAATTGTCTGTGCTGCATTATTTTGCAAAATCTTCTTCAAGCTGTGACTACTAAATGTTTAAATCCTTAAGAGACTGTCCGTTTGTGGGCGCAGTCCTTTTAACTCCTGTTCATTTCCTCTGCAAAATGGTCAGACCTCAAAACCATATTCTGTTAGTGTCTTAAATTAACATACATGCGTTTTCTGCTTTCCTTGCTGTTTTCCAAGTCCTGTTTTGTTGACCAATAAAACTTGTAGCAAATTTTTATGTTTTATGTGTTTTGTTAATTTTTTTTGCAGATGCATGCTGAATCCAAGTAATGCATCTCTCTCTCTCACTCCCCCCCCCCCCTCCTAAACAATTTTCATGCAACAGATTCCTCAACTGCAGCTTAACTAGGCTGATTGGCATGGCAAAACAAAAAAGGTGCAATTTGTCTAAAAGCTACTTTTCTGGTGCCTTCAATTTTCCATCCTAGCTTAGTGGTTCTCAGCCTCAGTGCTCAAGTACCCCCGACAGGACATGTTTTGGGAATTTATCTTAGCTAAAATAGCTGTCCAAAATACCAAACAATTGACTGATTTAAAGCACCTGTGCAGGATGAAGGTAAACCTGCAAACATGGTCTGTTGGGGGTACATGAGGACAGGATTGAGAATCACAGATTTAGAGCACTGAGCTAGAATCTAGCTCAAGACAATCCTATTCTAATTGTGGGAATTTGAGTGAAACCAAGTGAGTTTTAGAACCCCTGCTTGTCTTTTTTAGGTTGGGCTTTGTATCCCTTTTCTGAAAATTGGCTTCACTACCTGTCACATAGCCAAACAGGAAGTGAGGGTAAAACCCTACCAATGTCTTTCCTTGGGAACACACAGGTCAATCTAACTAGTGTCCCCATTAGGCAAACTGCACTCTAGCACTTTGTTGTGTACACCCCAAATTATTAGGTATTTTGGGGTTTATTAAAGGCAAATCCACTCTGCAATACAAGTGTACTCGTTGTAAATCTGAGGGGAAACACTGGTGAATTTATCAGCCAATCATGTAGAAGCAAAGATGCTGTTTTTTTATTTTCCTTGCATGTCCCCCTCGGATCTCCAGCAACTGCACTTCCATGTGCACTTTTAGTGCAAAGTGGATTTGCCTTTAGTAAATAAACCCCAAAGTCCAAGATACCTAATAATTTGGGGTGTACACAGCAAAATGCTAGAGTGCAATTTATCTAATGGGGAAACTATTTAGATTGACCTGTGTGTCTCCAAGGAAAGACATTGGCTATGTGACAGGAAGTGAAAAAATTTGAAAAAGAAACTGGCAACATTTGGGAGGTGTCTTCACCCTATCAGGGATGCAGACATCCCCAAAAACTGACAAGACTTCTAATCCCTCTGCACTCTATCCCTAAGCAAAAATCAGAAAGGATTTAATTTAGCTTAACTTTGCAAAGACACATTCCTAAATTCAACTGTGATGCATGTCAATGGCCCATTTAGACTTTGTTTAATAGAAAACACCAGTTGCCTTTCACTATAAACATTTGTTAGTCCAGTCCTGGAAATCTGCATCTGCTTTACTATTATTTTACATAAAAAGTGGGTTCCTGCAGCTAGATGCGCAACAGCTGTGTATGCGAAATGCGCAACTGCTGTGTGCGCGGAGGTATGTACCCGTGGTGCATATCTGGTTCCCGGAAGCGGTGGCAAGCACACAGGAATATCATCACGCCCCATCCAGGAAGTTTCTTGTACTGCTGCAAATTCCTTCCCACCACCATGCCCCGCACACTGTTCAGAGGAAGAGATGATCCTTATTTGCAAATTAAGATAATTTTTTATTTATTTTAACATGGGGTGCCGTTTGTGTGGGTCATGAGTGTATGTCTAAATGATTTGACCTCAAAACACGCACCTACTTCCTGTGTTCAGATTCACTTCCGGGCCAATGTACAGTATATTGCCTCCTGCTTAAGTGTGTGTGTGTAAAATAGATATAGATTTAGATATAGAGAGAGATGTAGGTTCTTGTGTCCACCAGCAGAGAGACGTTGGGTAGATGCCACACTCCCTATTCTGGAGGCATAATAATGGTCTAGCACAGGAGTTTTCAAACTACGGCCTTCCAGTTGGTCAGGAACTACAATTCCCATCATGCCTAGTCATGTCTGTGAATGTCAGAGTTTTACAATGCCTCGTGGGATGTGTAGTTCTGCAACAGTTGAAGAGCCATAGTTTGAAGATTCCTGATCACTCTATCATGTCTTGGGAAAAAAAAAAGGTGGTTTCTCATGTGCCTTGTATAATGCCCAAGAAATATCGTTTGGAAAATACAAGTGGGTCATGGCACATCTACATTCCAAATGTGTCACTTAAGATGGTCATGCACTATGTAATCTGATTGGCCAATCTCTGTACAACTCGATATTTAGGCAAAATAGGTAATAGGAAGACGCACTTGAACAATTAATTCAAAGTATAGGAAATCAGGCTCTTGCACGAAATATAATTTATTTAAGATCTAAATGATTGCAGTGTATGGTCACCTTTAAAGATCAAGATCTGAAATTTTTTAAATTATTGGGTTTAGAAACACTCCTCTGTTCTTTGTAATGTATTGAAAGATTTGGGTAAAAAAAGAAAAAAAAAATGTCAAAGATATATTAGAAGTAATCGGAATGAGACTAGCATCAAAAGGGTTAATTAACTGAGTACACCTACTAATTGCCTAACAAGACACATCCAATGAGATGAAATTAACCAATTGTATTGGGCGTGTGCTATTATCAATGAGAAAACCGCAGTTACCCTAGCGACAGTTGCAGTTTACATATGCGGGTATTTATTATCATTATTTGCGCTGCAATGTGCACAGGTTCGCACGTTCAATTAATTACATTTTTACAATTAATGTATGAACTGGTGCAGTGCCTTCTTCTTAGTAAATCACCCCCTATAGGTCTGTGACATGCCTGGCATGCGATATCCTGAGAGGTGACGCATTTCAAACAAATGCTCTAAATCAGATCTTTGCACTGTGTATTTTCAATTATCATGTGATAAGTCATGAAACTAAAGTAATTAAAAAAATATGTCCAACCTT
The DNA here is from genome assembly GCA_037952925.1 of Lithobates clamitans. NCBI lineage: Eukaryota > Metazoa > Chordata > Amphibia > Anura > Ranidae > Lithobates > Lithobates clamitans. The sequence goes on along the minus strand of JBBGZY010002370.1, from coordinate 41,710 downwards.
TTATAAATAACAAACAGATTATACTTGTCTGCTCTGTACAATGCCTTGATACTCCTCTTCTGGGACCCCCCCCCGCTAGCACTTTCAGCTCTGCCACGTGCCCCCATAGCAAGCGGTTTTCTATGGGGCACTCCTTTGAGCTTGATCACGTCAATGAAAACACACAGCACAGCTCGGCCTGCCCTCGCTCTCTGCTCTCTAGCTGTGATTGGCAGCAGCAGCAGCAATGGCTCTCACTGCTGGCTCTGAGCCTATGAGGAGGGAGAGAGAGGGGTTGCTCTCACGCACAGTACTGGATTAGGATCGGGCTCAGTTAAAGTATATTGGGGAGGGTGGGTCTGGACACTGAATGTTTTTTCCCTTAATTGTAGAGAATGCATTAAAGCAGTAGTGAAGACTGCTTGCACACTAGTACCTACACTTAAGCCCATAATAAAGCTTACCTGTAGGTACAAGCACCGTTTAGGAGCCATTCACCATTTTTGCCGCACGCGCACTGGATTTTGAAGGGACAGCATACTGAGTATGCCATTCCTTCAGATAGGTGTGCCACAATCGTGATGTCACTGCAGCTCAACCATTCAAACAGCCAGAGCACTTGCAAACCCAGAAAGAAGGCCAGTTGAAGATGGAAGCCCTGGCAGAGTGCAGCTGGCGGAATTCATTTTAAGGCAAGTTTTTTATAATATGCTAACATGTGGTGCATACTAGTACATTATAACATTAACTTGCAGGGAAAACGTTTCTTCTTTTTTTAAATCAAGGACTTCATTAAGACTACAACTTTCCCACTGGGCACTTAAACCCCGTTCATGCAACACTGTACCCATAAGAATTTTTTGTCCTTTTTTCCCCACACAAATAGAGCTTTCTTTTGGTGGTATTTGATCACCTCTGGGGGAAAAAAAAAAAAGCATTTTTTTCGGTTGTTATAAGATTTTGCAAATTAGTAACTTTTCTTTATAAATTTGGGCCAAAACTTATACTGCTACATATCTTTGGTAAAAATAACGGCTACAATCAAATCAAGTAAAAATAACCAAAACCTGTGTAAATTATTTGGGCTTTGTGAAAGTAATGGCCTGTACACACGATCCAAATATCGTACGAAAACTGTCATCCGAGGAAGAATCGTACAATTTTCGGATTGTGTGTACACTACTTTCGAGAGCCGATCACGTCAGTTCATCCAATATTATTCGATCGGACAAGCACGAACATTTTCCTCGTACGATAACAGATTGTACGATTTTAGTTTAGTCAGTATAGTTGTCGTCCGAAAATACAATACAGATACATTACAACACGACATCACTTCCGATTTTTTTTTTCTGTCATACAAGAATTTTCGTGACTTTAGTTACCTATTAAAATTTCTACTTGCGACTATTAAGCGAAAAAATTCGTACGATCTGTCGAACGATATTCGGATGGTGTGTACGGGCCATTAGAGTCTACAAGCTATGGTGCCAATCATTAAAAATTGATCACACCTGATGTACTGATGGCCCATCTCATTTCGTGATACCCTAAAAGGCCAAGACAGTACAAATACCCCGCAAATTACCCATTTTTAGAAAGTAGACATTCCATGGTATTAAGTAAGAGGCATGGTGAGTTTTTTTGAAGTTGTAATTTTTTCCCACAATACTTAGCAAAATTAAGATTTTTTTTCCCCCTTTATATTTTTTCACAAAATTGTCATATTAACAAGTTATTTCTCTCACACAGCATATGCATACCACAAATTACACCCCAAAATAAAATTTTGCTACTCCTTCCGAGTATGGCAATACTACATGTGGGACTTTTTCAGAGCTTGGCCACATAGAGAGGCCCAACATGCAGGGAGAACCATCAGGTGTTCTAGGAGCATAAATTGCACATACAATTTCTTGACTACCTCTTACACTTTTGAAGGCCCTGGAGTACCAGGATGATGGAAACGCCCAAAATAGTACCCCATTTTGGAAAGTAAACACCCCAATGTATATTCTGTGAGGCATAATGAGTATTTTGAACATGTCATTTTTTCCCACAAGTTTTGGGAAAATGTGGAAAGAAAATGAAAACGCATTTTTTTTAATTTTTTTTTTTTTTTTTTTTTTTTTTTTTACACAAAGTTGTCCATTTAAGATATTTCTAACACATAGCATGTATATACACCACAAATTACACCCCAAAAATAGGATTTTTAAAACAGCTTGCTTGTAAAATCCTTTTCTTGGAGTACATCACAGGACACAGAGCCATAGTATTAACTATATGGGTAATATAGGCACCTTCAGGTGATGGATATTGGCACACCCAATACAGGAAGTTGCCTCCCCATATAACTCCTCCTCCTACCAGGAGTACCTCAGTTTTTGTAGCAAGACAATATACACAAATCCCAAAAAGAGGGGGGAGACCTCTGTGTCCCGTGATGTACTCCGAGAAAAGGATTTTACAGGTAAGCTGTTATAAAAATCCTATTTTCTTTATCGTACATCACTGGACACAGAGCCATAGTATTAACTATATGGGACGTCCCATAGCAATGCTATTTGAGGGGAGGGAGACACAACCCGCAGGGCGCCCACAGACTTGAGGACCTATACTTCTGCCTGCAGCACACTGCGCCCAAAGGCGACATCCTCATGCCTTTTTAGTTCCACCTGATAAAATCTGGTGAATGTATGTATCAAAAACCAGGTTGTAGCCTTACAGATTTGAGCCATGGAGGCCTGGTGATGGACTGCCCAAGAAGCACTAACTGCTCTGGTACAGGCGGAATCTTACCTTTTAAACCATAAGCCTGAATTATAACTTGCCAAATCCACTTATAAATAGTGAATTTCGATGCTGCCTGTCCTTTCCTAGGACCCTCTGGCAGGACAAATAAGACATCAGTCTTCTGGATCTGAGCAGTCGTCTTTAAATAGACCTTGACCGCTCTCACCATATCAAAACAATGTAGTGACTTCTCTTCCCTAGAACATGGTTTTGTAAAAAAATGATGGTAGGACAATATCTTGGTTCAGGTGAAAACCTGAGACCACTTTAGGCAGAAAACTTGGACGCGGACGCAACACGACCATGTCCTCGTGAATAATCCAATATGGCTCTTTACAAGAAAGAGCAGCCAATTCCGAAAACACTCCTGGCTGAGGATATAGCAACCAAGAACACCAACTTCCTTGCCAGAAGGATTAAGGGAGTATGCTGTATCGGTTTAAAGGGCTGTTTTTGCAACACTGACAAAACTAAATTCAAGTCCCAAGGGTTCAAAGGTGATCTAACTGGCGGATTAAGCCGCATCACCCCTTGTATAAAAACCTGGACCAAAGAATGCGAAGCAAACGGTCTTTGAAATAAGACTGATAAAGCCGAGACTTGACCCTTAATAGTACTCAAGGCCAGCTTCATCTCTACCCCTCATTGTAGAAAGGAAAGAATTCTGCTTATGCTATACTTCAGAGGGTGCCAACCCTTAGATTCACACCAAGACACATAAGCCTTCCAGACTCTAATATATGATTCTGGAAGCTGAATTCCTTGCATTAATCAAGGTAAAGACAACTGACACGGATAGCCCACGTTTCTTCAGAATGTGGGTTTCAATAGCCAAGCCATTACATTTAGGGTTTGTAAGGTAGGATGGAATATCTGACCCTGTGAAAGTAGGTCTGGACGAAGTGGAAGGGACCATGGATCCCCCACCGCCATATTTACGAATTTTGCATACCAGGACCTTCTGGGCCATGCTGGGGCTACAAGAATTACCAGCTTTCCTTCCAGCTTGATCCTGCAAAGAAGTCGTGGCAGCAATTGAATAGGGGGAAATGCATAAATCAGTGAGATCTGATCCCACGGGGTCACCAACGCATCTGTTCCCCATGTGAGTGGATCCCTTGTCCTGGACACAAAGTTGACCAACTTCATGTTGAACCTGGACACCAGAAGATCTACGTTCGGAGTCCCCCATCTTTGGCAAACAGCCAGGAAAATTTCGCCCAGAAATAACTGCTGGCGACTCAAGTAGTCCGCCTGCCAATTCTCTACTCCCGGAATGAAAACTGCAGATAGGCACGGAACATTCCTTTCTGCCCAAGTTAGAATATGGTTCACCTCCCTCTGCGCTGCGAAACCCTTGGTGCCCCCTTGGTGATTGATATAGGCCACAGCTGTGGCATTGTCGGATTGGATCCTGACAGGACAACCCCGTAACCTGAATGTCCAGGCCTTCAGAGTCAGACGCGCTGCCCGAATCTCTATGATGTTAATGGGATAGGTTCTTTCAGGTTCTTGACCACTGTCCCTGGACAGTTGTCTTTTCTAGTACTGCTCCCCAACCTGAAAGGCTGGCATCTGTCGTTATCACTTTCCAGATAACTGGTCTGAAGGAATTTTCCATTCAGAAGATTATGGGTTACCAACCACCAACTGAGGCTCTGGAACATCCTTGGGGACAGCCGCATTGGCATATCTAGAGCTTCAACCGTTTTGTTCCAAGCAGACAGGATACTGTTTTGCAACAGTCTCGAATGGAACTGGGCATAGGGAACCACTTCGAAAGAAGCCACCATCTTTCCTAACAACCTCAAGCAAAGGCGAATGAGGGATCTCTTTTCAATCTGACCACCTGTACCAGCTCTCTTATGGCGCTGATCTTTACCTGAGGAAAGAACACCTTTTCCTGGGATGTGTCTATGATCAGACCCAAGTACTCCAGCCTTTTTAGTGGTTTTAAGGAAGACTTCTCTAGGTTGAGAATCCAACCTAGATTCTCCAGTTATTTGGTTGTAATGCACACGCTTTGCTCCAAGCTGGCCACCTACTGGTCTATTAGCAATAGATCGTCCAGGTATGCCAGGATTTTTTTGCCCTGCGCCCTTAGCCTGGCTAGAGGTGGAGCCAGAACTATTGTAAATACCCGGGGTGCTGTGACAAGGCTACAAACTGAAAATGATGCTGTTCTACCTCGAACCGCAGAAACCTTTGGTGCGCGGGAAATATAGGAACATGCAGATATGCATCCCTGATGTCGATAGACGCCAGAAGTTCCCTTCCTTGTAGGATAGAAAGCACTGACCTGATTGATTCCATGCGAAAGGAGCGGACCTTCAGGAATTGGTTCAGATCTTTGAGATCTAGGATGGGTCTGACATCTCCATTTGGTTTCGGTACCGTGAAGAGGTTTGAATCGGACCCCAAACCTTGATCTTCTGTGACAATTTGCATGATCAACCCCTGAGCCAGTAACCGGTCTAATGCCTGAAACAGAGATTCCCTTTTCCCTGGATCTTTGGGAACGTTTGACCTCAGAAAACGAGGCGGTGGGAACTCCCGAAACTCCAGCTTGTACCCTAGTTTTATCGTGGAGATGACCCATTTGTCCTGAATTTCCTCCAGCCAGACTTCTGAGAACCGCAGAAGTCTTCCCCCCCACCCTGGTGAGCGGGGGCGCCCCTTCACATGGAGACTTTAGAACTCTGCTTTGCAGGTTTGCAGCCCCAGGACTTCTTTTGTGCCTGGGCCTGACCCTGAGTCTTTTCTCTAAACTCCGACGGCGGAGGCCGTCACGACTGCCTAGAGGCAGATGCCCCTGGCGCTGGAGAAAGAGCCCGCTTAAATGAAGGGCGTTTATTCCTTCTTTTGACTGGCAAAAGAGTACTTTTCCCACTTGAAATCCTTTGGATGCATTTTTTCAAATCATACCCAAATAGCCGATCCCCATAAAAAGGAAAACCAGTCAGGAGAGCTTTTTGCATGGTGCTTCGGCAGACTAATTTTTTAACCACAGGATCCTATGCATGTGCACTAACACAAGCGCAAGGCAAGACACCAGATGAATAGAATCCTTAATGGCATCAATGGCAAAACATAATGCTCTTGGCAGCTCAGCCAAATCCCGGGCCTGTTGTACAGGAACCTCCTTAAGGGCCTGTTTAAACTGGTCCTTCAGGGATTGACAGATGCCTATTGCAGCGACTGCCGGCTGAGTAACTGCACCTGCCAAAGAAAAAGAGGATTTTAACAGGAATTCCAATCTTTTATCAGTTGGATCCTTAAGCATTGTTTACTGGACAAGTTAGACTTTTATTCACACTGGATATAGCAGCGTCAACTGCTGGTACATTCCATCTTTTGGTGAATTTCTCCTCCATGGGATAAAGTACTGAGAATCTTTTAGGAGGGAGAAAATGCTTATCTGGATGATCCCACTCGGCATAAATAAGCTGTTCTAGCAATGCATGAACGGGAAACGCATGCAGAGTTTTGGGAGGTTTTAAGGAACCCAAAGAAGAAACGGAACTTTCGGCTGACTCAGTTAGGGGAAGTTTAAAAGCCAAATGAACCAATTCCGTAAACTACTGTATTTCTCAGATTGTGAAGCCGAAAAGGGTTTATCCACTGTTGATTCCTCCGAAGAAAAGTCATGGGATTGTCCTTCCTTATGATCCCCTGAGTGTAACACCTCATCCTCTACCCACTGTTCCCTTGATAACGGGTCTGTGGTGGGGCAAGGTGATCTACCACACTTTCTCTATAAAAAACAGCAAGAAGCGCCAATCTAAGTGCAGTATCATGTAACTTTAATAAAATGATGATGAACGGACAAACAGCCAAATGGCTACTCACAAAAATAAAATGGTTTAAGGCAAAGATAGGTGATGGGTCCAGGGACGTCCTCCTCAGGTGTGGGCAGAGTGCCTGATGCAGGTTCTCCTGGAAGCGCGCGTCCACGTGGAGATGTACAAATGGTCACCGGGGTCACCGCTGGGCGCTAGGCTGCAAACGATGGAGGTGTCCAAACGGGGAGCGCCCAGCGGTGACCCCGGTGACCATTTGTACATCTCCACGTGGACGCGCGCTTCCAGGAGAACCTGCATCAGGCACTCTGCCCACACCTGAGGAGGACGTCCCTGGACCCATCACCTATCCTTGCCTTAAACCATTTTATTTTTGTGAGTAGCCATTTGGCTGTTTGTCCGTTCATCATCATTTTATTAAAGTTACATGATACTGCACTTAGATTGGCGCTTCTTGCTGTTTTTTACATTGTTGTTTCAGAGTTGCCTGCTTCCACTCTCAAGTGAGCTGCCGCTGGTGCCTTATATCAGACCTTTAATTTCAGTGACTATTTATTTATTTTTTTATATACATACATATATATATATATATATATATATATATATATATGTAATTTTCTTATATATATGTATAACTTTTATTGACCATTACACCCTGGACAATTTTTATATTCACTTTGGACTCTTTATATGCATGTTTATATGTTCTAGCGCCATTTCTCCTTTTTGTATACCACACTTTCTCTCCCTTTGGATGGAGGATGCGATTAAAGCCGATAGTCTTTCCTCAAGTCCCAACAGGGCGGAGGAAAAGGCATCTTCAATAACGTATATAGGGGCTGAGTTGTCCGAAGCAACTGCAACACCTACTGGTCCCAATGGCTCACCCAGGCTAGCCACTTCTGGTATTTCAGGAGAAGATGACAATGTGGAGGCATGACTAGAGTCCTCAGTGCCTGGGGGTGATATTTTTGGTACCTTTGAAGTTTTTGCCTTTTTGAAAGGCATAGTCCTTAGCACAAAATTAGAGGCACTATTTTAATGCACTATTTTGCTGAACAGTAGTCTAGCAAATAAAAATGCCACTAACAATAGTTCAGCCTAGCGCCAGAAAAAATGTTTTCCCTCTATTGGGAATGCCTGTAATGCCACGTCACGTGCCCCCCCCCCCCTGCTCCTGTGTCTCGTGAGATGGGCCAGCGCGCTCTCCAGCTGAGGAGAGACTGCTTTTTGTACTCCAATTCTCTTGCGTGCAGTGTGTCCTCGTGGACGCTACGCCCCGCATAAAGCGCCGCGCCTAGGCCCCGCCCCCTCCTGTTTTGCAACTCGGACACTTCCCCCGTGCAGGCGGCATTCAGGTCTGCCACTCGGCAGATCCAGCAAGAGGGGAGGAGAAGCAGGGGCTAATGGAACCGTTTGTGGGAAAAAAACAAACAGCGCAACGGGAGCCCCACACGCGCGGGGGGGTGCAGGGGGAACAAAACCCCTTAATGCCCCCAGGAGAAGTGCAATATGGCAAATCTTTTCACTGTGAGGAATCCCCGCTGAGACAAGCTGCTGCTAAGTCCAGACACATGAGCCAGAGAGAGAGAAACACAAACTAAGGTATGCATTGTACTCCATTTAGTGGAGATTTTAAAGGCATGACAACATTTTTTCCTCAAGGAAGCAAAAACATAGGTGGACTTTTTACAGTTCCTAGGCCTCTTTTCTTACCTTATCCTCACCGCAGGAGACAGATCCAATTTCACCCATCATGATGGGCTGCGTTAGCAAAACCTTCAAGGACCGGGTCCCTTTTTATCAGGATTTCCTCCCTTGGCCCTGTATAGCACCCCACCAGGAAAAACTTTTAGGTAATGTGAGCATGACCAAAGCCCTGGGTCCCGGGGTCCAGCCCTGCAAGGAAAGGTGTTACAGGCAAAACCTCGTGATTCCTATACGAGGCCTGGGTACCATCTACTTTGGCCTCAGTGGCACTTTGGATGGATCCAGTCTGTGGAGGCTATTTAAATCCAGTAAGGATCCCTCCAGTGGAGCTCTTCAGAGAAAAACTTCACTCGTGACCAACACCTTAGACACTGGCGAAAAAAACTGAGGTACTCCTGGTAGGAGGAGGGGTTATATAGGGAGGCAACTTCCTGTATTGGGTGTGCAAGCGTCCATCACCTGAAGGTGCCTATATTATCCATACAGTTAAAACTATGGCTCTGTGTCCCGTGATGTACGATAAAGAAATATATTCTGCTACTGTCCCGAGTACGGCGATACCACATGTGTGAGACTTTTACAAAGCCACGACACAGGGAGGCCCAACATGCAGGGAGCAACGCCAGGCATTCTAGGGACATACATTTCAAATCAAATTTGACTACCTATTACACATTTGTGAGGCACTGTATGTAGTGGCATGGATGAGAACTGATGTGGCATGGATGAGCACTGATGTGTCATGGATGTGGCACGGTTGAGCACTGATGTGTCATGGATGTGGCACAGTTGAGCACTGATGTGTCATGGATGTGGCACAGTTGAGCACTGATGTGTCATGGATGTGGCACAGTTGAGCACTGATGTGTCATGGATGTGGCACAGATGAGCACTGATGTGGCACACATGAGCACTGATGTGGCACACATGAGCACTGATGTGGCACACATGAGCACTGATGTGGCACACATGAGCACTGATGTGGCACACATGAGCACTGATGTGGCACACATGAGCACTGATGTGGCACACATGAGCACTGATGTGGCACAGATGAGCACTGATGTGGCACAGATGAGCACTGATGTGGCACAGATGAGCACTGATGTGGCACGGATGAGCACTGATGTGGCACGGATGAAAACTGGTGTCGCACGGATGAAAACTGGTGTCGCACGGATGAAAACTGGTGTCGCACGGATGAAAACTGGTGTCGCACGGATGAAAACTGGTGTCGCACGGATGAAAACTGGTGTCGCACGGATGAAAACTGGTGTCGCACGGATGAAAACTGGTGTCGCACGGATGAAAACTGGTGTCGCACGGATGAAAACTGGTGTCACACGGATGAGCATGGATGATTACTGATGTGGCATGGATGAGCCATGGGTGGGGTTGTGTGAGCATGAATAGATGGGGCATGGATGAGAAATGTGATGAGCCATGGATGAGACATGAATGAGCCATGGATGGGGCTTGATTGAGACATGAATGAGGCCATGGATGGATGAGCCATGGATAGGCACAGATCAGGGCTGTGGGAACTTCAGATTCAGCCCACAGCGCTGCTGCACCTGGCTCTCCCCCTGTCCTCACAAACAGTAACGATCAGCGTGAGGAGAGGGGGAGAAGCCGAACCGGACATGCTCCAGTCTGTTTACAAGTAATCACGCTGTCATTGGATGGCGTGATCACGTGGTAAAGGGCCGCTGTCATTGGCCCTTTACCCCATCCGTGACATTCCCAGGGGCGCAATTCTGGGAGGAGGTCATAGTACTCCCTCCCAGAGTTATCCAACCACGCTGTAGCCCTCATTCGGCTATGGACGGTCAGCAAGTGGTTAAGTAAGGAGCAAGCCTATTTCTGACATTTGTTGTTTACAAGTTAAAATCAGTATTTTTCTCTAGAAAATTACTTAGAGACCCTAGAGAATAACATTGAGATTGTTGCAATACTTTGTCACACCGCATTTGGGCAGCGGTCTTACAAACGCAATTTTTTTGGAAAAAAATACACTTTTTTGAATTAAAAAATAAGAAAACAGTAAAGTTAGCCCAATTTTTCTTTGTAGAATGTGAAAAACGACGTTACGCAGAGTTAATTGACACCCAGCATGTCATGCTTTAAAATTGTGCACGCTCGTGGAATGGCAACAAAGTACGGTACTTAAAAATCTCCATAGGTGAGGCTTTAAAAATTTTTTACAGGTTACCCGTTTAGAGTTGCAGAGAAAGTCTAGTGCTAGAATTATTGATCTCACTCTAACGATCATGGTGATACCTCCCACGTGTTATTTGAACACTGTTTACATATGTGGGCGCGACTTACATATGCGGTCGCTTACGCACACGAGTTTGGAGGGACGGGGCACTTTAAACATTTTTTATTTTCCTTTTTAATTTTTCATTTTTACACTGTCCCTTTAAAAAAAAAAAAAAAAATTGAAATCACTTGTATTCCTATTACAGGCAGTCCCCGAGTTACAAACACCGAGTTACGAATGAATCCTACTTACGAACGGCCTGAAATTTTGGCCAATTGTGCTCCATGTTGGTCTTGGATACCTCCAATCACATCCCACACTGCAGTACTACATGTACAGCATGGCCAGAAGAGCCCCACATAACATAGCATAACAAGAACCCGGAACATCCAACATCCATGCACAGGCGGAAGTTACACTTAAATGCAGTGTTCCGACTTACAAATTCCACTTACGAACAAACCTACAGTCCTTATTGTGTTCGTAACTCGGGGACTGCCTGTACAAGGAATGTAAACATCCCTTGTAATAGAGGTAAGTAGGACAGGGTCTCTTTAAATGTGAGATCTGGGGTGAAAAAGACCTTAGCCCTCTCATTTACACTTAAAAGCAAAAAAAAAAAAAAAAAGTCATTTTACATAAACACACAAAAAAGGGCCCTTTAAGGCCGGAGAGCAGAAGTGACGTTTGAGTCTCCCAAGGGCATATAGTCGAGTGAGAGCCAACTTGCCCTCACTCAAGTTCCTGCCCAGCGCTCCAGACGGTCATATAGTTTCTGCCACTACCGACATCTCCAGCAAGCGGGGAAAATGACCAGGAAGTGTGGAGGGGGGGCACCTCTCCTGCTGCCCATAAATGTGATACAGTGGCAAATCCGCTACCGGTACCACTTTTATCTGACAGAGGATCGCATGTTGTATAACAGGGATCTTCAAACTACGGCCCTCCAGCTGATGTGGAACTACACATCCCATGAGGCATTGTAAAACTCTGACATCCACAGACATGATGGGAATTGTAGTTCCTGAACAACTGGAGGACCATAGTTTGAAGACCCCTGCTGTATAAAAATATACCAGTGTTATGGCAGCTATATACCGAATTTATTTATTTATTTATATATATATATATATATATATATATATATATATATATATATATATATATATATATATATATATATATATATATATATATATATATATATATATATATATATATATATATATATATATATATATATACACATACATACATACATACATACATATACACACACACACACACACACATATATATATATATATATATACAGTGGGTGGTCCGAAAGTGGTAAAGGTAAGGTAAAAAACCTTTAGCCTCTAGAACCACTTGTAGATTGCTCCATGCATTGCTGGTAGTTAAAAGGAAAAGTTAGTGTAGCAGGATATGACCCTTTATGAAATAGACAGGAAGGAGTTAATAATGTCATTGCTGACTAAATATTTGCACAATGAAGGCAGCATGTTTTGTGTGTTTATAGGCCAAGCATTATTCAAACAAAGTCATCCAACAAAGTCTTTGGAAATTCTAGGGAACACAAACCATTGCTAAACTGCATTTAAAAGACCAGTATACCGTATATACTCGAGTATAAGTCGAATTTTTCAGCACATTTTTTTGTGCTGAAAGTGCCCCCCTCGACTTATACTCGAGTCAAGCACTTTTCTGCAGCAAAAAATTTCATTTTCCGAACCGACTTTGGGGCCCCGTATCTCACTGCCACTTGGTGTTAGGAACCCCAAATTTGGTATGCAAACTCAGTGGACCTGGTACCACAATATATCCAAATCTGAAGTTCCTAGCACTAAGTGACCCTGAGATACGGGGCCCCAAAATCGGTTTGGAAAATGTCATTCTCTGCTGCAGAAAAGTGCTTGACATTTTCTGAACCGAATTTGGGGCCCCATATCTCAGGGTTACTTGGTGCTAGGAACCCCAAATTTGGTGTGCAAACCCAGTGGACCTGGTACCATAACATATCCAAAGCTGGGATTTTTAGCACCAAGTGGCCCTGAGATGCGGGGCCCCAAAACTGGTTCGGAAAATGTCACTCTGCTGCAGAAAAGTGCTTGACATTTTCTGAACTGATTTTTGGGGCCCTGTATCTCGGGGCCGCTTGGTGCTAGAAACCCCAGCTTTAGAAATTTTAATTTTAAATTTTCCACTGGATTTGCACACCAAATTTTGGGTTCTTAGCACTAAGTGGCCCCGAGATACGGGGCCCCAAATTCGGTCAACTGTGTCTATCTGCAGCAATGTCATTTCGGGACCCTTTGGGTTCAGAGACCCCAAATTTTGGCTGCAGCTAGGGGGCATCTAGGAACCCTTAACTACCGAGTTTGAAGTTCAGGGGACCTATGGCTGCAAATGGGCACAGTGAGGCATCCGAATGGGCACAGTGATGCTGAAAATGGGCATTGTTGACCCTCTTTTCCACTTACAGTAGCTGTGCATTTCTCACCCTCGTCTTATACTCGGGTCAATACGTTTTTCCCATTTTTTTTGTGGTAAATTAGGGCCTCGACTTATACTCGAGTATATACGGTAAGTACAGATGGTTATGATGTGGACAGCTATTACTAAAATTTCATAAGGTTACCAAATATTATATTGTAGATTGGCCACTAAGGCCCCAGTCTGGGTGGTTCTGGTCAGCAAAACTTCAGGAGAGCAGCTAGCCATTACTTATCTTCAAAACACTTTTATTTCTCATGTATGTAAGCAAGGACTAAACAATCAGGAACCAATTATAGGGAGGATGTATGTATTTACATTGTGCTGTCCAATGTTCATCTATTTGTCCACAATAACCTTTCCCATATGGTCTTCAACAATATCTTCCTATGCATGCAGTGCACATACCATGCAGATACCCATTTCATTTTGCATCTACTGTATGTGTCACCTGTTTACATTCTGCACTTATAAAGAAGGGAAAAAAAAAGGTGCATAATGAAAATCAATACAGCCCTGCTGGTCACACTTATATATTTAACACTCTTAAAACACAACTCTTAGTTAATGAATTTCTGCCAGTACTAGAATTAGAATGTGTTTTAAGAGGTCAGCTACCCCGATTCAGGGAAAAAAATATTTTGCACAGTGCAGCAAAAAATGCTGTCGCCGTATAAAAATGAGAAACAGCTAATATTACCTATTTAGAAAATGTCTGTGGTGTTCACATTATGTCAAGCTGATCACACACGCACATCATTTAAAATAAGTTTGGATAGAGTAGGTTAATTCTGCTGCCTGTTTTCTTTTTGCCATCCGTGTCCCCAATTTCCTTTTCTCAACAGGAAGTGAGAGACTATCTTTCCAATACAAGGGAAAAACCCTCTTAGATATTTATTACAGAAACAAGTATCCCCATTTGAAAAAATTCCCCTCTATTCCTGCTGGAAACTTTAAAATTTAAAATGTATATCCTCAGTCCCTTTCTTAACAGTGAGGGTCTATTTAGACCCCTGATATTTCACCAAACCCTCCACCACCGGTCCTAAGAACATTGTGAAAAAAAAATTAAATTTAAAATGTAAAAAAAAATTAAAAATGTAAAGACTCATTCACGTGGTTTCTCTGGCCTATACAGTATACATGAGTAGTTTGTTTGGACGGCTGTTACTATATGAGGACTCAGCAGCTGTATGAACACATCCGCAGGTACTAATTTGATGGGTGTGCACCATAAAAAAAAAAAAAAAAAAAAAAAAACTGATTCACACTTTACAGGCCACAGTGGCCATGTAAATGAGCCCCAAGACCTCATTCACAAATAGGGCTTTATTTATTAACTCAGTACACTTTTATGTTCTAGATTTAACAGAAGTTTTGTAAGTTATGTTGTGTTTGCCAATAATGATTTGAAATGTATTTTTAGGGAACATATTGTTTTGATATTTTAGGAGGGCCTGGTCAGGTAGGCTGTACTGGGCCCAGTGATTGCCAACAGCAGCCCTTGTAAGTACTTCCAAACATCACAAGGACTAGTGACAAAATGCAGAGTTGAAAATTCTCTGCCATCATGCAGTGATTATTCACCTTTTAGACCTGATTCACACCTATGCAGGTTGCAGTTTGCATATTGCAGGTGCAGTTTGCATTTTTCAATACACATTTTTAAACCATTGAAGTCTATGGAGCCAAAAACCAGAAAAAAAAAAACACTGGTCCTTTCCATAAAATGCACAGATGTCCACTACATCCATAGGAAACCATGTTAAATGGACTGTAGTGCATTTCTGCAAAAAACTGAAAATGCACTAAAAAAAAAAAAAAACGCATAGGTGTGAATCAGGCATAAGGCTGGATTCACACCTATGCATTTTTAGTGCTTTTTGCCTTTTGCAGATTTGCACTACAGAACGTGTTCCATAGGAAACCATGGTATATGGGCTGTAGTGCAATTCTGCAAAATGCAAAAAGCACTAAAAATGCATAGATGTGAATCCAGCCTTAATCAACAGAAACACTTTACCATGCTCATACCCTATCCCAATATGCCATTGCCCGCTAATATTTGTGAAATATTCACAAAAGTATGGCCAACCTTAGACTACCCAGGGACAAAGTTATTGCAAGGCTTGTAGGAATCTTTTGTGAAAACAATCTTTGGAAGATATTTGCAAAAACAGAAACAATCTTTACCGACTGTTCAAAAACTAGTGGCAAATAATAATGAAGTGATATTTTGAAGTGGTAAGAGAAATGTACATGCATATTGGACACAATTGTTTGAGTATTTGAAGATGCATAAACAGATAGTAAGAGAGTCTATTATCTAGAGCTGCACAATTATTCGTCAAGAACCGTTATCGCGATCTTGACTAAAGTGTTTCACAATTCTTTCTATGCAAAGAATTCTCTCTGCTCTTCTGAAGCCACAGCCCTCAAAAGAAAGGAAGGAAAAAAACAGGGCAGTCTGCCAAGAATCAAAACATTCTTTATCAGTTGAACTTAAGTCTAAACATTGTAACAATTTGTCAATGGTATAGACTTTGTGTGTAAGTGAAAAAAGTTTAAACCACTTGAAGTGGTTGTAAACCCATTACAACCACTTTAACCTACAGGTAAGCCTAGATTAATGCTTACCTGTAGGTGCAAGAATTATCTCCCTAACCTAAAAGGATTAATGCTTACCTGTAGGTGCAAGAATTATCTCCCTAACCTAAAAGGTTTAGGAGATATTTGCAGAAATAGCGGCACCGATGTCTACGGCGCATGCCGTAGACATCGGTGCCGTTTCTAGTGGCGTCACCAGTGCGCATGTGCGGGAGTGACGTCATCGCGGCTCCGGCCAGTCACAGCACCGGAGTCACGGAAGTCACTACGGGATAGACGGCGGTGTCGGAGGAGGCAAACGAGGGCCGATGGGGGGGCTTCGATCTCAGGTAATTCATAATGAGCTAGTATGCTATGCATACTAGCTCATTATGCCTTTGTCTTGCAGGGTGTATTTTTGTTTTTCCAGAGGCTTTACTTCCTCTTTAAACACAGATACAAGGGTGCCGTGACGTGGCTCTGTGGCTCACGCATGCGTTTGCAAATGCGTGCGGACTAAACCCCTTTTTTAACGCTTACTGTTAGATAGGTCAATTTGGTTGTCTGCAAGCTGGTGGTAGGTAGACTTTGGCTTTTTCCTGGGCATTCCCCAGACACTTGTTGGTACCTTTTTTAGCCTTCCAATGCTGCTTACTGCGATAGCCAGCTATAAATGAGAGTGGTGGCAAGCTTTTGTTATCACGTGAGTGTCTGTATTGGTCCAGCAGTGCACCAGCACCTTTGCAGCCATTGTGCTATTGCTGGGTGTTTGGTGTGCTCCTGTACCTATAAGGAGGGGTGGGCTCCCCTCCAGCCACCTGCTCTCATTTATCCATTAAATGCATGTGCCTCCACTGAGGGGACACTCATACTTTGGTGATAGGACCACAGATACAATGGGGGTCGTGACGTGGCTCTGTGGCTCACGCATGCGTTTGCAAATGCGTGCGGACTAAACCCCTTTTTTAACACTTACTGTTAGATAGGTCAATTTGGTTGTCTGCAAGCTGGTGGTAGGTAGACTTTGGCTTTTTCCTGGGCATTCTCCAGACACTTGTTGGTATCTTTAAACACTAAACCTTTTTCTGTCATTTGTTGGTTTCAAGTTAAAATCATTTTTTTTTTTGCTAGAAAATTACTTAGAACCCCCAAACATTATATATATATTTTTTTTAGTAGACACCCTAGAGAATAAAATGGTGGTTGTTGCAATATATTATGTCACATTGTATTTGCGCAGCCGTCTTTTAAATGCAATTTTTTTGGATGAATAAAAAAAAAAAAAAACTACCCAGTAAAGTTGGCCCATTTTTTTTTTGTATAATGTGAAAGATTTTACGTCGCGAGAATCATGATCTTTTTATCCTAAGCAAAAAAAACGTGATTCTCATTTTGGCCAGAATCGTGCAGCTCTATTATCCCATGGCACATGGCTATAAAATTTCCACTCTACAACATTTTTTTTTGGATTAAAGTAATTTTTGAACTTTCTATTAATATTTTTTAAAAATAAAAAATTATCTTCAGAC
The DNA here is from genome assembly GCA_037952925.1 of Lithobates clamitans. Taxonomy (NCBI): domain Eukaryota; kingdom Metazoa; phylum Chordata; class Amphibia; order Anura; family Ranidae; genus Lithobates; species Lithobates clamitans. The sequence continues at coordinate 24,551 of JBBGZY010002370.1, read as the reverse complement.
TGCTATCATAGGTCTATGACTAGCCTTGTAAGTGTCAAAGATATAAGTTGCCATAACACTTATGGCCTTCTACTATCTTCTTAAAAGCTATATCCCATCTTATCTTTACTGAAATATGCAGAAAAAAGGAACATTTGAGTAGTCAGCCGGCAGAGAATATGCGCTCTTCTACTACTGTTTACATGTAGCTAGTTGCTCCTCCTGCAAATATTAAGGATGCATCTGTGCTAATGCGCAACGAAACACACCAAAAATATGCATTTTGCCTCACATTTCGGAAACACGCTGCAATTGCAGGTCGCGTTTGTGTTGCCATTAATTATTAATGGCACCCTAAGTGTGGGTAGCAGACCCGTGTTTTTTCGGTGTGTTTGTGGTATGACAAATGTAACTGTAAAACTATACCCTGTTTGGAATTCTTCTTTAACCACTTCACAACTGGGCACTTAAACCCCCCTCGTGACCAGACCAATTTTCAGCTTTCAGCGCTCTCACACTTTGAATGACAATTACTCAGTCATGTAATACTGTACCTAAATGAATTTTTTGTCCTTTTTTTCATACAAATAGAGCTTTCTTTTGGTGGTATTTGATCACCTCTGGGTTTTTTATTTTTTGCGCTATAAATGAAAAAAGACCGAAAATTTTGAAAAAAAACGCATTTTTCTTTGTTTCTGTGATAAAATTTTGCAAATTAGTAATTTTTCTTCATAAATTTTGGCCACAATTTATATTGCTACATATCTTTGGTAAAAATAACCCAAATTAGTGAATATTATTTGGTCTTTGTGAAAGTTAGAGAGTATACAAGCTGTGGTGCAAATCATAAAAAATTGATCACACCTGAAGTACTGACGGCCTATCTCATTTCTTGTGACCCGAACAAGCCAGGAAAGTACAAATACCCCCCAAATGACCCCTTTTTTGAAAGTAGACATTCCAAGGTATTTAGTAAGATGCATAGTGAGGTTTTTGATGTTGTCATTTTTTCCCAAAATTCTTTGCAAAATGAAGATTTCCCCCCCCCCCACAAAATTGTCATTGTAATAGTTATTTCTCTCACATGGCATGTATATACCACAAATGACACCCCAAAATACATTCTGCTACTCCTCCTGAGTATGGGGATACCACATGTGTGGGACTTTTTCACAGCCTAGCCGCATAGAGAAGCCCAACATGCAGGGAGCGCCATCACGTATTCTAGGAGCATAAATTACACATCTAATTTGTTGACTACCTATTACACTTTTGAAGGCCCTGGAGAACCAGGACAATGACATGTGACACTGACAAGGCACTGATGACAAATGGCACTGATACGTGGCACTGATGACAGATGGCACTGATACGTGGCACTGACACTGATGTGGCACTGATGACAGATGGCACTAATACGTGGCACTGATGACAGATGGCACTAATACATGGCACTGACAGATGGCACTAATACGTGGCACTGATGACAGATGGCACTAATACGTGGCACTGATGACAGATGGCACTAATACATGGCACTGACAGATGGCACTAATACGTGGCACTGATGACAGATGGCACTAATATGTGGCACTGATGACACGTGGCGATGACGACAAATGGCACTGATGACAGATGGCATTAATATGTGGCACTGATGACACGTGGCACTAATACGTGGCACTGATGACAGATGGCACTAATACATGGCACTGATGACAGATGGCACTGATACGTGGCACTCATGACACTGATGACAGATGGCACTGATACGTGGCACTGATGACACGTGACACTGATGACAGATGGCACTTATACGTGGCACTGGGGACAGATGGCAGGGACATGACAGCAGGGACAGATGGCTGGGGCAGATGCAGATGGCTGGGGCAGATGGCTGGGGCAGGGGCAGATGGCAGGGGCAGATGGCTGGGGCAGATGGCAGGGGCAGATGGCAGAGCAGATAACTGTGCTGACACTTTTTTTTTTTCATTTTTTTTTTTTTCTGTTTACTCACCGCCGCAGCGGTTCTGCTCTCCCTGCTCACACGCTGTCTCTGTGTGAGGAGGGAGAGCTGGCGATGAGAGATGATCTCATATGTTTACATATGAGATCATCTCTCATTGGCAGAGCGATCACACTGTAAACGGCTGCTGTCATTGGCCGTTTACGGCGATCTGTGACTGGCTGTGTCCGAGGGACACGGCCAGCACAAAACCTCCCCGATGCGCGCCCGCGGGAGCGCGCAACGCGGAAGTAAAAGGGAGGACGTCCAGGGACGCCCTCCCGGCAATTGGAGTCCGCGCTGTAGCCGTCTTTCGGCTATAGCGCGGACGCCTAGTGGTTAAATGAGAAGTGGGATCCTAAAAAAATAAACAAACATACATACTCACCTCCCATACCGATGCTGCAGCTGTCCCCACTGGCTCTAACACTGACAACTGGGTGTTTACATGACCACCAATCGCGTAGTTCTTGGTCCACTTGGAGCTGAGAGCAGTGACTGTAACTTACAGCTCTTCGTTCTTCCCCTCCACTCACTCACTGGAGAACTGGCTGAGGAGGGGGCGGGAACGGCTGGCTCAAGCTCTCAATGGCATTATTGTGAGGATTCTTGAGCCCACTTTCAGCTTATTCCGGGTCCCAGGAGAGCAAAAGTAATTGACGGAATCCTTCCAGAGCCTTGAGAAGCTCTGTGAAGTCAAGTGACTGTGGGAATTACCACAATTCTGGGTCATGGGAGAGTACAATTAAGTGCAATCCGATGGACCCAAAGAGAAGGGTGGCCAAAAAAGCTTTGGCCATACTTCTCAAGCTGACTGCAGGTTTCTTAACCACTTCAATACAGGGCACTTAGACTTCCTGCCCAGACCAATTTTCAGCTTTCAGTGCTGTCGCAGTTTGAATGACAATTGCGCGGTCATACAACACTGTACCCAAACTAAATTTTTATCATTTTGTTCCCACAAATAGAGCTTTCTTTTGGTGGTATTTGATCACCTCTGCGGTTTTTATTTTTTTGCTAAACAAATAGAAAAAGAACGAAAATTTTGAAAAAAATAAAAGTTTTGCTTCTGTTTCTGTTAAAAAAAATGTAAATAAGTAAGTTTTCTCTTTAACTGATGGGCACTGATAAGGCGGCACTGACAGGCACTGATACGGCGGCACCGATGAGGTGGCACCAATGAGCGGGCACTGATGGGCACTGGTAGGCGGCACTGATAGGCATCCCTGGTGGCATTAGCAGTGGTAGGCACTGGAGTGGGCACTGATTGGCAGCTGCCTGGGCACATAGTGGCATTTCCCTGGGGGTCTAGGAGCATACCTGGTGGTCCAGTGTGGATGGCTTCCCTGGTGGTCCTGGGCGGGATCCGAGGGGGGGGCTGTGCTGATAAACAATCAGCACAGACCCCCCCTGTCAGAAGAGCAGCCGATGGGCTCTCCTCTACTCGCATCTGTCAGACGCGAGTGAGGAAAAGCCGATTACCGGCTCTTCCTATTTACATTGTGATCAGCCGTGATTGGACACGGCTGATCACGTGTTAAAGAGTCTCCCTTAGAGACTCTTTACCTAGATCAGTGTTGCAGGGTGTCAGATTGACACACGCAACAACTATCGCCGCGATGCGCGCCCCCAGGGGCGCGCAGCGGCTCGATATTCCTGATCACGTCATATGACGTCCGGTCAGGAATATCAAACCACTTTGCCGCCGTCATTTTGTAATAGGGCGGGCGGCAAGTGGTTAATCAAGATGCCAATGGCCTGCTAACGCTTAGTTTCAGTCTATGTGGCCTATTCTTTATTTTATGCCATCAAAGTTAAAATTGAAAAATGGATATTGGAATGTGAACAGTCACAAAATAATCACAGTGACTAAATGATGATATCCCAATTTTAATTATCTACATTCTTGTAGGCCACATTTTACAGCTAAAGCGGATTTACTCCCACCCCTTCCCCAAGCATACATACATAGTGCATTATTTGAAAGTTTATTTTACCCTGGCAACAAAGAACTTTCTCAGAAGAAACTGTTTGTCGGATTGATTAGCGTTTGTATTTTGTGGCTGCTCTTTTTCCTCTTGTCCCGGCTTTCTCCCTGTGTCCGGAGTGACATATGGTTCCTGCTTTCCCAATTCCACTGGCCGAAATTCATCACCTGCAGGAGCCTGGGCCATGGTTAAAATCTGAGGAGATACAAGATATATGTCCTTGAAAATGATGCAAGACACTAGATTTTAATAACATTTTGCAATGACAATACAAGGGGGAAAACAATAAAAACCCACAATAAAGTCCAACAGTGTTACAAACAGACAAATGGACATTCCATGGCAACAGCAATCAAAAGAGTTTTATTAGCAAAGAAACAAGCATTTACAAGTGCAAGTCACCAGAGCGTAGAGGGGAAGCATGTGGTGCAAATCCCTAGTTCTGTTTTATATCCCCTTTAAGCTTGTATGTTAGTTTGGAAAGAGGTACTGTACATTAGTATTAATCAAGGAAAGCCATTCTGCTAGGGAGCAAGGTGAAGTCTGTTTCTACGATGAGATTCTTAATGAAGAAAAGTAGGAATCTAAAAGAAGATTTTATAAGACCTATGGGGCATCATATCTCCCACCAAGCAACATAGTATTGGGATACAAATTTGGGGTAATGCCATTTTACATTCCATGAAAGCAGTAACCTCAAATCAGTACAATACATTTACAAGACAACATGTTATGGAAAAAATACACTATAAGTCCCACAACTTTTATAGCATAGGGAGGTAGGCTAAAAAGTTTGTGTTTATGTATTTTAACTGGTGTATAATAGTTAATTAGTTACTTGGCGGAAAAAAAAAAAAGGGGAGCTACAAGTCGGGGTGTCCGGGGACTCTGAAGAGAGACTGAATTAACACACAGAACAGCAGCTCGGTTTGGGTGCCCCATAGCAAGCTGCTTGCTATGGGGGGCACTTGACAGGAAGGAGGGGCCAGGAGTGAAGGCAGGGGAAGAGGATCTGGGCTGCTCTTTGCAAAACCACTGCACAGAGCACGTAAGTATGATATGTTTGTTATTTTTAAACAAAAAATAAAAAAGCAAGACTTTGATATCACTTTAAAAGGGGTTGTAAAGGTAAACGTTTTTTCACCTTAATGCATTCTATAAATTAAGGTAAAAAAAACTTCCGACAATACCGCCGCCCCCAGCCCCCCCGTTTTACTTACCTGACCCCTCGAAAGTCCCGCGCTCACTCCCGACATCCTCTTCGCCACTCAGCCTGGCCGCCGATTGGTTACAGTGGATAGATTGAAAGCAGCGCAGCCATTGGCTCGCGCTGCTGTCAATCACATGCAATGATGCAGCGCACCAGGGGGCGGGGCTGAGTGATACAGTGAGCGGCTATAGCCGCCAGCTGTATCACGGGAGCACGCCCGCAAGCACTCCACACCATGCGAGGGAGCTCACATTAAGGTGTTGGGTCCTTGAGGGGAGGAGCTGAAACAGCCGCCGAGGGACCCCAGAAGACTAGGTTTGGGGCCACTCTGTGCAAAATGAGCTGCACAGTAGCGGCAAGTATAACATTTTTGTTATTAAAATAAAAAATACCTTTACAACCCCTTTAAGCTTAACAAAAACTGAAAAATAATGTACATTTAAGAGTTATACATAAAGGCCTTTTTCAGGGAAGAAGTAATGGATTAACAACTCACAGTTGTTCTGCAGCAATATAAGTAAATGAAGCCTTGAAAGTTTATGTTAATTCCTACAAGCATCCCAACTTTTGTTGTCGAGAAAAGGCAATTAACAAAGGAAGACAGACAGACCATTATAACCCTTAAAAAGTATAAGCCTTTCCTTTTGAGAGATTGCAGCCAAAGTGTCGGTGAGTACAGTTTTCTACACTATCAAAAGGCACTTGGGAACTGGAGGAAACTGACAGATGGAGGTCTGGCAGACCCAAAGCCACAACAGAATTAGAAGACAAGTTTCTGAGAGTCAACAGCTTGCATGACATGGCTCACAGGATAACGTCAAGCACAGCTTAACACTGATGGAAGTAAGCTAGTCTCAGTTTCAAAATAATTGATTTCCTTTGCAGAAAGAATGCCACAAATGTGTTTGGCGGGTTTTTTCTGCAAAAGGTGGCTACTTTGAGGAGTCAAAAATTTAGATTACTTTTTGTTAAAGAAAATGATTCCACAAAGTATTCAGACCCCCTTAAATTTTTCACTCTCACTTTACACACAGCACACCATATTGACAGAAGATCCCTGATCCCTGAGAACGCTAACAGTTTTTTTTTTGTAGCATTTAAATCAGTCGCTGACAGTCAGGAGCTTTTTTTCCTGTGAGTCTCATTAGTGTACCAGTAAATTTACAGCCCAAAATGGCAAATTGAAGGTACACTAGTGAAGAGGCCTACACGTTTCTGGAGTATGACAGATAGTGAAGAGGAAGTCACTCATCTGTCAGATTCAGGCTCAGAATACGATCCTGTAGACAGCAGCGGCACCCTGACAGATGGCAGGGACCACTCCGTCGTCAGAGCTAAGTTGAGGCGTACCAGACCCCGCTCCTCTGCTGTCGTTGAGGTGCAAGAACCGCAGGGCTCTCGTATGGAGCAGAGAGCCAGTACTAGTGCCGCTCATCCTTCTGGTGAACTGGCAAGCACCAGTGGCCTAGTAGACCCTGATCGTAGTCAAACCAGCACTGCAGTATCACGTGGTGACGTGGCAAGTCCCATAAGTGCAGTTCAAGCTGGTGAGGTGGCAAGTACTAGTAGTGTCCCGCTGCCACCAAGAAGAAAACAAACACGCCCATCAAGCCCATAGTGCCCTTCCTGCTGCATTCGCCAATCCTAATTGGGAGCTCACCACTTCTGCAGCACCCGTACTTCCCCCATTCACTGGCCAACCCAGAATTCAGGTGGAAACAGTCGATTTTACGTCACCTGATTTTTTTATTTGCTGTTTTTCACAGAAGATCTCTATAGATCTACTGTGGACCAAAGCAATTTGTATGCTGGTCAATTCATCGCTGCTAATCCCCATTTGACCCTTGCCAGAGATTGGAGACCTATTACGGTCACCGAATTTAAGACCTTCCTGGGCCTATCCCTCCTCATGGGCATAACTAAAAAGAGTGAGTTGCGGTCATATTGAGCCACTGACCCAATTCGCCATATGCCCGTGTTCTCTGCCTGCATGGCCAGGGCACGATACGAGCAGATCTTGCGGTTAATGCACTTCAATGACAATGAACTCTGTCATCCTCGGGGGGACCCTGGATACGACCGGCCTTAAAAAATTCAGCCCCTTATAAACCACTTCATCCAACAGTTTGCAGCCTTGTTTAGTCCCCATCAAGTTGTCTGCATTGATGAGTCAAACAGTATCTTCCCAGCAAGCGTGCCAGATATAGGGTCAAGATGTATAAGCTCTGTGACAGGGCCACAGGCTATACATATAGTTTTATGGTTTACGAGGGAAGAGATAGTCAAGTAGAGCCGGAGAACTGCACAGATTACATAGGGAACCCTGGTAAGATTGTGTGGGACTTGGTGTCACCCTTATTCGGAAAGGGGTACCACTTTTATGTGGACAATTATTACACGAGCGTGCCACTTTTTAGTCACTTGTTTGATCATGGAATTGGAGCATGTGGCACCGTGCGATCTAATCGCCGGGGCTTACCCCAGCGGCTTGTATATTCCCGTCTTAGGCTGGGGGAGAGAGCCTGCTTGAAGTGTAATAATTTGCTCGCTGTGAAGTGGAGGGATAAATCGGAATGTTTTCGTTCTGACCTCCTTTCACGCAGACACAATGGTCCAACATCCTACGGCGACTGGTGTTGTGGAGAAACCCCTCTGTGTCCACGAATATACCCTTAATATGGGAGGGAGTGGACCTCAACGACCAGTTGTTGGGGCCGTACCTAATTGCCCGTAAGGCCGGATGCTGGTACAAAAAAGTGTCTGTATACTTATTTCAATTGGCTCTGCTGAATGCTTATGTGCTATACAAAGCTTCAGGATGAACTGGATCCTTCCTTAAAGTCTAGGAAGAGATCATCACAGCCCTTCTGGTTCCAGACGGTGCTGTGGCCCAACTTCCCAATCCAAATATAGTAAGTCGGCTGCATGAGAGGCATTTTCCTTATGTCCTTCCTGGTATCCCTACCCAACGAGCCCCCCAAAGAAAATGTCATGTCTGTAGAAAGCGCGGATATAGGCATGACACCCGCTATTATTGTCCCTCCTGTTCTGACCATCCTGGTCTTTGCATTGGTGAATGTTTTGAACGCTACCACACACTAGTGGAGTATTAGCGTAGGGTACAGAACTGCACAGACACACAGGTGTCAACAAGGTCTCCAAAGGTACCATCGCATTTTGGGAGACCCGAACCTGGAACCGAACCGTAAAAAAAGAACATTACAATGTATGCCCAACAAGGACCAGCAACGTACTGGTATGTTGCTGGACATTGAGTGGTTATACCAGAATAATAAGCAGTGGGAGGGAATGTTCCTCCCCCGTCTTCCATGGTTTTCTCGGGCTCTCCTGTCCCGACAGGGAACCGGAAGGAAGGAAGAGAAGAAGAAAAAAGAAAATAGAAGAAAGAAGAACCTGTCACTATCTATTGTTATCATAGGGGATATTTACATTCCCTGGAGATAACAATAAAAATGATTAGAAAATAAATATGAAAGGAACAGTTTAAAAATAAAATAAAAAAGCAAAAATAAAGCACCCGTCCCCCCCGTGCTCACACGCAAAGGCAAACGCAAGCGTCGGTCTGGTGTCATATGTAAACAGCAATTGCAGCATGCATGTGAGGTATCACCACGAAGGTCAGATCGAGGGCAGTAATTTTAGCAGTAGATCTCCTCTGTAAATCTAAAATGGTAACCTGTAAAAGCTTTTAAAAATGTATGTAGTTTGTCGCCACTGCACGTTTGTGCACAATTTTAAAGCATGTCGTGTTTGGTATCCATGTACTCAGCATAAGATCATCTTTTTTATTTCATCAAACATTTGGGCAATATAGTGTGTTTTAGTGCATTAAAATAAAAAAAAATTTTTAAAAAGTGTGTTTTTTCCAAAAACATTGCGTTTGAAAAAAATCGCTGCGCAAATACTGTGTGAAAAAACAAATTGCAACACCCACCATTTTAATCTGTAGGGCCTTTGCTTTAAAAAATATACCGTATTTATCGGCGTATAACACGCACTTTTTTCCCCTTAAAATCAGGGGAAAATCGCGGGTGCGTGTTATACGCCAATCCCCTGCGATCCCCTGCTAACCGTGAGCGGAGCAATCGCCGGCCGAGTTTGAAAATGGCAACGCCGGCGCCGAAATACATAGCCGTGACTTGCAACGACTCTCGGCCACTTTCGGCTCCACTCGTAGTCCCGCCCGGGATGGGCGTGACTATGAGCGGAGCTAGCCGAACCTAGCCGAGTAAACTCGGCTATCTGTATATGGGCGGCGCTCACTCCGCTCACAGTCACGCCCATCCCGGGCGGGACTACGAGTGGAGCCGACAGTGGCCGAGAGCCGTCGCAAGTCACGGTTACGTATTTCGGTGCCGGCGGCGCAATGTTCAAACTGCAGTGACACTGACAAGTCGCTGCAGTTTAACTGCAGCCTGGGCAAGGCTGCAAATGGACACAGACAAAGCTGCAGATGGGCAGTGACAAAGCTGCAAGGCTGCAAATGGACACTGATAAGGCTGCAAATGACACCAAGGCTGCAAGGCTGCAAATGACACCAAGGCTGCAAATGACTGCAAGGCTGCAAATGACACTGGACAAGCATGCAGATGGACGCTGTGCAAGGCTGCATTGATGGGCATTTAAATGTAAGTTTTTTTCCTTAAAATTCCCTCCTAAACTTGGGATGCGTGTTATAAAGTATAACAATTTTCTTGCAAAAAAAATAATATTTTTTCATGTAAACAAAAAAAGTGTCAGAAAGTGGTGGTTAGAAGAGTGGGTGATGTGTGACATAAGCATCTAAATGTTGTGCATAAAATGCCAGGACAATTCACACACCCCCAAAATGACTCCTTTTTGGAAAATGGATACCCCAAGCTATTTGATGAGAGGCATGTTGAGTCCATGGAATATTTTATATTTTGCCACAAAATGAAAAAAGATTTTTTTTTTTTTGCACAAAGTTGTCACTAAATGATCTATTGCTCAAACATGCCATGGGCATATGTGAAAATACACCCCAAAATACATTATGCAGCTTCTCCTGTGTATGGGGATACCACATGTGAGACTTTTTGGGAGCCAGCCACGTACAGGACCCCAAAAAACAAGCACTACCTTCAGGCTTTCTAAAAGGCGTTAAAAAAAAAGCGAGATCTGCAAAATAAAATGCTCAACATGCCTCTCAGCAAATAGCTTGGGGTGTCTACTTTCCAAAATTGGGTCACTTGGGGGGGGGTTGTGCTATCTTGGCATTTCATGGCCTCCGAAACTGTGATAGGCAGTAAGGAGTGAAGTAAAAAATGTACGCCCTTACAAAGCCTGAAGGCGGTGATTGGTTTTCAGGGTCCTGTACGCAGTTAGACTGCCAAAAAGTTCCACACGAGGTATCCCCAGCAGAATGTATTTGAGTGTAATTCCACATATAACCATGGTATGTGTGAGCAATATATCATTTAGTGTCAACTTTGTGTAATTTAAAATTTTTTTTTTTTTTTTTTTGGTCATTTTTCAATCACTTGTGACAAAAAATAAAATATTCAATGGGCTCAACATGCCTCTCAGCAATTTCCTTGGGGTGTCTACTTTCCAAAATGTGATCATTTGGGGGTGGGGGGGGGGGTTTGTACTGCCCTGCCATTTTAGCACATGATGAAATAGTCAATAGTCAAACTAAAAGCTGTGTAAATTCCAGAAAATGTACCCTAGTTTGTAGACGCAAACAATATACGCTTATTGACATTTTTTTTTACCAAAAACATGTGGCTCAATACATTTTGGCCTAAAAGGTATGACTAAAATTGAGTTTATTAATTTTTTTTTTTTTTTATAACAAAAAAGTTGAATATTTTTTTTTTTTAAATTTTCGGTCTTTTTCCGTATATAGCGCAAAAAAAAAAAAAATTCACAGAGGCAATCAAATACCATCAAAAGAAAGCTCTATTTGTGGGGAAAAAAAGGACGCAAATTTTGTTTGGGTACAGCATTGCATGACCGCGCAATTACCAGTTAAAACAGCGCAGTGCCAAATTGTAAAAAGTGCTCTGGTCATTGAGCAGCCAAATCCTCCAGGGCTGAAGTGGTTAAATACCACCAAAAGAAAGCTCTATCTGTCCTGTAAAAAAAAAAAAAAAAGATAACAATTGTGTTTGGGTACAGTGTGGCATGACCATGAAATCATCAAAGTGCGACAGCACTGAAAGCTGAAAATTATCCTGGGCAGGAAGGGGGTGAAAGTGCCCAGTAGGCAAGTGGTTAAGGGGAATAAAAAAAAAAAAAAATCCACCTGCAAGGCAATATCATAATATGCACAGCATACTAGCACATTATGAAAGACTTGCCTTAAAAACAAACCCCTCCAGTGGCGTGCTGTCACCGCTGCAGAGGCTTCCATCTTCAACCAGTCTTCTTTCTGGTTTTGTGGACTCCGGCTGTCAGATTGGCCGAGCCGCGATGACGCCACTCCTGCGCATGGGAGTCTCGGCCATAGCACACCGCTCTGAAGGAACCACACGGGTATGCCGTTCCCTCAGAGCGGATGCGCTGGTGACATCACTGGTTGCTGCTCGCTAGATTATCTCCTAAACGGTGCATGTAGATTAAGGTTTTTTGTTAAGTCTCTCGACCAGCCCAGTCATCTGCGGGTGATAGATAGAAGTAAGCAACAGTTTAATCTGTAACAGGTCTGCCATCACCTTCGACATGAACGGAGTGCCTTAGACCATCAAGATTTCTTTAGGGAACATGTTAAGTAATTACTGTGTAATCGCTTTTGAAGAGGTCTTCCTCAGAGGGAGCTCCCCTGGATACCTCATTGCACGATCAAAGTACCACCTGGATATATTGACGTCCCTGGGCCGATTTCACCAGGGGCCCACTAGATCCTTTGTAATACGCCCAATGATACTCTGTGCCCAGTAAACACCCCCAGGTGACTTTGTGCCCATTAAAATCACCCAGGTTACTCTGTGCCCAGTACAACCCCCCCCCCCCCCCAGGTTAATCTGTGCCCAGTACAACCCCTCCCCCAGGTTAATCTGTGCCCAGTACAACCCCTCCCCCAGGTTAATCTGTGCCCAGTACAACCCCTCCCCCAACCCTCCGAGGTTACTCTGTGCCTAGTACAATTATCACCCTAGATAACTCTGTGCCCATTACAATCCCCTTCCCCAATTAACTCTGGGTTCAATACAGACCCCTCCCCCCAGTTGACTCTGGGCCCAGTACACCCGCCTCCCCTTGTTAAAACTGTGTCCAATACAATACCCCCCCCAACCAGTTCTCCCTGTGTCCAGTACAATAACCCCCAACCAGTTCTCCCTATGTCCAGTACAATACCCCCCCAACCAGTTCTCCCTGTGTCCAGTACAATACCCCCCCAACCAGTTCTCCCTGTGTCCAGTACAATAACCCCCAACCAGTTCTCCCTATGTCCAGTACAATACCCCCCCAACCAGTTCTCCCTGTGTCCAGTACAATACCCCCCCAACCAGTTCTCCCTGTGTCCAGTACAATAACCCCCCAACCAGTTCTCCCTGTGTCCAGTACAATAACCCCCCCAACCAGTTCTCCCTGTGTCCAGTACAATAACCCCCCCAACCAGTTCTCCCTGTGTCCAGTACAATAACCCCCCCAACCAGTTCTCCCTGTTTCCAGTACAATAACCCCCAACCAGTTCTCCCTGTGTCCAGTACAATACCCCCCCAACCAGTTCTCCCTGTGTCCAGTACAATACCCCCCAACCAGTTCTCCCTGTGTCCAGTACAATAACCCCCCCAACCAGTTCTCCCTGTTTCCAGTACAATAACCCCCCCAACCAGTTCTCCCTGTGTCCAGTACAATACCCCCCCCCCCCAACCAGTTCTCCCTGTGTCCAGTACAATACCCCCCCCCCCCCCAACCAGTTCTCCCTGTGTCCAGTACAATACCCCCCCAACCAGTTCTCCCTGTGTCCAGTACAATAACCCCCAACCAGTTCTCCCTGTGTCCAGTACAATAACCCCCAACCAGTTCTCCCTGTGTCCAGTACAATAACCCCCAACCAGTTTTCCCTGTGTCCAGTACAATAACCCCCCCCCCAACCAGTTCTCCCTGTGTCCAGTACAATAACCCCCAACCAGTTCTCCCTGTGTCCAGTACAATAACCCCCAACCAGTTCTCCCTGTGTCCAGTACAATAACCCCCAACCAGTTTTCCCTGTGTCCAGTACAATAACCCCCCCCCCAACCAGTTCTCCCTGTGTCCAGTACAATAACCCCCAACCAGTTCTCCCTGTGTCCAGTACAATAACCCCCAACCAGTTTTCCCTGTGTCCAGTACAATAACCCCCCCCCCAACCAGTTCTCCCTGTGTCCAGTACAATAACCCCCAACCAGTTCTCCCTGTGTCCAGTACAATAACCCCCAACCAGTTCTCCCTGTGTCCAGTACAATACCCCCCTTCCCCCCACTTTCAGTTAACACTGCAGTACAATGACCACAGGTCAGTCTGATAATACTGCACCATTCTTTAACATCTATACAAACCACAGTTCTGTAAAGTTCTGAAAACAGGAAAGGCATGTTTGTGTCACATGCATTGTTGTCTCACAGTTTTTAGAACCCATAACAGTATCGTGTTCCAAGGGCATCCACCTTCTATAAAACTAGGTGTGACAAAAAAAAAAAAAAAAAGATTTACAGCAGACAACCCTAAAATGGGATGTCACTACTATAAAACATTCATTATATCCAAACAGAAGTTAAGAACCTTGTGTCATATACCTCAAATACATACTATATAGTTGCCAGAGAAAGCAGGAACATATTTGTGAAAAAGGTCACATAGGGGCTTGATACTACAAATGAAGGAATTAAGGCCTGTCATACAAGGTGTGAATCTAAGTCCGTTCAACAGGAAGCAGCCAAGAATCAAACCGTTAATAGGCAGGCTGAATGTACCATGTTGATCGATTGATCAACCTGGGTACAACCAGCCTGCCGGATTCCCTTCAGATTATCGCTATAGCCGCAAGAAACAATCACTGTCTTCTACTAGGAGGGACGGCTCCCCCCCCCCCCCCCTGCTGGGAGAAGACAATCGATCGGCAGGAGGGATTCCCTTTAACACTGTCTGTGTTGATGGGGGAATCATGAGAATTTTTTCCTGCAACCCGTGGTTGCAGGAAAGAAATTCACACCGTGTTATGGGCAGCCTAAACGGTGTAGCCACAGAGTCCACAAAAAGAGGCCCAAAGGCTGAGCCAGTACAGCAGACACAGCCAAGCAGAAACCCCACAAATGAATAAGGAAATATTTATATCGCTGCATGATTTTCTAAGGTTTGTGTTGGAGCTAAAATACCCACTGGAAAATGTTGTGTGGATCGCTGCTGACTGATGAGCACTGTGCTATCCAGTGATACAGATCATCTGTTAAGTATTCTTTTTAACAAAAATGAGAGAAATCTGAGGACTGACATTCCTGACGTTCTTCTGGAAATACCGATTTCCTTACCAATACTGCTTTCAGTACACAGCAAGTAAAGTTAAAATGAAGTTAAATGCTGAATTTGCATGTTTATTTTGGGTGCGTGACTCAGAAAAAATTATTTATTCTTTGCACAGTTAAACAGAATACAAGGTATTTTGTGAATGAACAAGAGGGGAGGAGAGGCAGATATTCTGTGTATACACATGTAGGAATTTTATTATACATAGAATCAATCTGCACAGTTAAGGGCCCTTTCACATGGGCAGATCCATTGGACAGACTTCGCTAGCTCAGCAGGGGACCGCTCCGTCGATCCCCGCTGAGCAGGTGGATGACAGGTCTGTCTGCGCTCACTGTGCTGAGACAAACGTTTCAGAGCCCAGCTGTTCTCTATGGGGTGATCGGATAAAAAAAGGACAGCATCTCCGTTTTCATCCAATCCGCTGGAGAGATGGCGAACGTATCGCCATTCGTGTGTTTTTAGAGGATCTTGTCGGATCGGATAGCAGGCGGGTGTCAGCGGACACATCTCCACTGATATCCGCCTGCCCATAGAAGTCAATGGGTAGCCCGCTCGGATCCGCCTAAAGAAACAGACAGGTGGATCTGAACGGGCTGGCCCAGAAGTGATTTGTTTAAAAGTTTAAACTGTTGCTCCTAGAAACAACCATTCCTAAAGTCCAACTTCTGCCAAACCTGGATTTTCATTAGGAATAGATCAGGAAAGGGTTAGTGCCACTATAAGGCTTCTAAGGCTATAAGGCTTGTATAACAGTGTAAATTTGCTGTCCCGTCTAAATAACTCAACACACAGCCGTTATTGTCTAAACCGCTGGCAACAAAAGTGAGTACATTCCTAAGTGAAAATGTCCAAATTGGGCCCAAACTGGCAACATTTTGTGTGGTCACCATTATTTTCCAGCACTGCCTTAACCCTCCTGGGCATGACATTCACAAGGGCTTCACAGGCTGCCACTAGAGTCCTCTCCCACTCCTCCATGGACGACATCACGGAGCTGGTGGATGTTGGAGAACTTTCCATTTGAAGATGCCCCATGGATGCTCAATAGGGTTTAGGTCTGGAGACATGCTTGGCCAGTCCATCACCTTTACCCTCAGCTTCTTTAGCAAGGCAGTGGTCGTCCTGGAAGTGTGTTTGGGGTCGTTATGTTGGAATACTGCCCTGCGGCCCAGTCTTAGAAGGGAGGGAATCATGCTCTGCTTCAGTATGTCACAGTACATGTTGGCATTCATGGTTCCGTCAATGAACTGTAGCTCCCCAGTATTGGCAGCACTCATGCAGCCCCAGACCGTGACACTCCCACCACCATGCTCGACTGTAGGCAAGACACACTTGTCTTTGCTCTCCTCACCTGATTGCCGTAACACACGCTTGACACCATCTGAAGCAAATAAGTGAATCTTGGTCTCAGCAGACCACAGGATATGGTTCCAGTAATCCATGTCCTTAGTCTGCTTGTCTTGAGCAAACTGTTTGTGGGCTTTTTTGTGCATCATTTTTAAAAGAGGCTTCCTTCTGGGACGACAGCCATGCAGACCAATTTGATGCAGTGTGCGGCGTATGGTCTGAGCACTGACAGGCTGACCCCCCCACCCCTTTAACCTCTGCAGCAATGCTTACAGCACTCATATGTCTACTTCCCAAAGACAACCTCAGGATATGACGCTGAGCACAGGTACTCGGCTTCTTTGGTCGACCATGGCGAGGCCTGTTCTGAGTGGAACCTACCCTGTTAAACCGCGGTATGGTCTTGGCCACTGTGCTGCAGCTCAGTTTCAGGGTCTTGGCAATCTTTATATAGCCTAGGCCATCTTTATGTAGAGCAACAATTCTTTGTTTTTTCAGAACCTCAGAGAGTTCTTTGCCATGAGGTGCCATGTTGAACTTCCAGTGACCAGTATCAGAGAGTGAGAGTGATAACACTAAATTTAACACACCTGAGACTTTGTAACACTAATGAGTCACATGACACCGGGAAGGGAAAACGGCTAATTGGGCCCAATTTGGATATGTTCACTTAGGGGTGCACTCACTTTTGTTGACAGCGGTTTAGACATTAATGGCTGTGTGTTGAGTGATTTTGAGGGGACAGCAAATTGACACTGTTATATAAGCTGTACACTCACTACTTTACATTGTAGCAAAGTGTCATTTCTTCAATGTTGTCACATATTTACAAAAATGTGAGGAGTGTATTCACTCTTGTGAGATACTGTGATATAGATAGATAGATAGATAGATAGATAGATAGATAGATAGATAGATAGATAGATAGATAGATAGATAGATAGATAGATAGATAGATAGATAGATAGATAGATAGATAGATTAGATAGATAGACAGACACACATTCAAGTAAGGAAAAATTTTTTCATTTTTATTGTTGTCCACGACTTCCTGTCCCAGTCACAACAACAACACCTGATTGCTGTACATGGGGTCATAGAAATAAAAAAATATATAATATATATATGGCGTTTCTCCATGTGCACTACCCATTGACATTTTTTACGTGACTTGACCTTGGGTGAGCGACTAATGATGGGCATGATAGTCGACAGCTTATTTTATTGTACTATCATTATTTCTATTTCAATCTTCTTATTGTATTCCTAGTTAATGTAATGGTTTTAATCTTGTTTTGGTTTTATCCGGTGTTACATCTAACTGTCCTTAAAATATCCCCTGATGAGCCCAAAGTGGCGAAACATGTCGGGATAACCGCTCCAATGCGATCTTCGAGTGATTATATCTTGTCATCTACTTTGAATTCTAGATGTATCCTTGTACATGTGCACATAATTTATACCAAATCTTTTAACCATGTTCTGTATGCAACAATAAAAATCTTGTAATTAATTTTCTATGGATTGAAATTACTTATTTCTCTTTGTTGGCACCCTAAAAGTCCAGTTAAAAAGCCCCCTCTTTTACCTCTTATCTACAGGAATGGAGAGAGGGGGGGCGTGGCTAGCCGGCGCTGAAGATGGCCGCCTGAATACACAGCTCCTCAGCAAGGGAGAACACCGGAGCGCATAGGACCCGACAGACTCCAAGAAATCACCCCAAACACGCCACACAGCTCCCCCGGGTGCCGCCCGACGATGTCCCGCAAGCGGATGGGCGATCACGGCATCAGAAAGCTCACCACCTTCATGTTCCCTCAGGACAAGGTCAGTGTGATCCAAGATGGCGCCGGCGGCCTGACGGAGCAAAGGGAGGCATACACTGACCTCCCAGACGCCATCCTCACAGAAATGGGCACTGCTCCTCTGCCCTTATCCCCCACACAAGACCCAGGCTCTGACCCTCTTACCTCCAGCCCAGCCAAAGCTCGGATGCGGATGGATGCACCGCACCAGCAGCCTCCTCCTGCTGTGATGACAACACAGGCCCAGGCCTTCACTCCATTCATATCCAATCAGGCCCTGCATAATTCAATGGCATCCTTCCCCACATCTGGCCTCCCAGTTATTGACACCACTCTCAAAGAGATGCTCATGTCCCTACAAACCTCTCCGATGACAGATCTGACATCCATGTTCACAAAAATCTCCACAGACATGCATTCTATGGGTAATAGAATATCTACCATAGAGCAGGGCATGACAGACTGCTTCACCACAGTTAATGACATAATTGACGCAGTGGATGAAATTAAAGGGGAACAAGACTGGGTCCGGGCCAAACTGGCCGATTTGGAAGACCGTTCGCGACGTAATAACGTCAAGTTGAAGGGGGTCCCTGAAACAGTTCCCCGGGAGATCTTCCGAAATACGCCAAAGATCTCATACATATTATCATACCAGATGCAGCTCCCAGAGATATCATCATTGACAGAATCCATAGGATTGCAAAACCTTCCCACCTAGCAGCATCAGTTCCAAGAGATGTTCTCATGAGAATCCATTTTTTTCATATCAAGGAAAAGATGATGTCAGAAGCCAGATCCAAAAGGTCCACTACCCAGACCGTATGACGGAATCCAGATCTTCCCTGACCTGTCCAAATACACGCTACAACAGAGAAGAAAGTTGAACCCCATCACCAAAGGCCTGTTTAACCACAAAATTCAGTACAAATGGCGATATCCCGCGACTTTGCTTATCGCAAAAATTGGCACCACTCACGTCGTCAGCGACCTCATGAAAGGACTGCGTCTACTCCATGATTGGGGTATCATTCTTGAACCCCCAGTAGAAGGAATATCACCTCTGCCACAACGCACACTCCCTCACAGGCGCACCAACCAGGCTTCAAGAGCGCACCAACCCCAAATTAACGCCTGAACCTGTCGGGTCACAACCACCACCACACTTCTCCCTTGCTACCTTGTATGAATCTTTTTCTTCGGTTCCATTACCTACAAACTGGTTTCCCCCACCTGCGGCATAGCTATACGTAGCTTCTTGTTACCCACGCCGCCACAATTTTTGTACCACTCATTTATAGCATAACAGAAGATCTGCTACAGTTTTTTTTTCTTTTCTTCTCTCAGTTTCTTTTTTGATTGTTGTCTTGAGGTATCAACCTCACATTTTTATCGTTTGACCTGCTGACTTGTTGTTTTCCCCCCAGCCATCTTCCACGGCCTCAACTCCAGGACATCTACCCCACGACGACGCACAACAGGATCTCTCCCTCTCCCGTAGCGGAAACACCTACGCTCACATCCTTGAATCAACTAACTAAGTGCTATTCATTTCTCTGCATCTCCACCACTCTCCACAAAATACCATGCCATGCAACATCTTGTCCCTCAATGCCAAGGGCCCCAACCATCCGGCAAAGCGCCACTCGCTATGGCACACAGCAGTCAAACTGAACAGCGACATCATATGTGTCCAAGAAACACATTTGCTTCCCTCAGCTACGGATCTCTGCTCCAATAGTAAATATCCCCAAATCTTTCACGCCACATACAACTCCAAGAAACGGGGAGTCCTCATTGCCATAAAAAATGGTCTAGACTTCCATCTGCTACAGGAAATCGCTGACCCCAATGGCCGTTATCTAATTTTAATATTCACCCTCAACAAGATCACCTACACCTTGATGAATATATATGCCCCCAACACCCGCCAGATGTGTTTCCTTAGAAGAGCTTTCCTCAAAGCACGAGAAGCACGACAAGGGCACTTGATCATTTGTGGAGACTTCAGCTTAGTCGCAGACATACACATGGACTCTACTTCAGCTGCAAAAAGAAGAGAGTCGCCCCTGGGGCAATTTCTCACGTCACAGGATGTCTTTGACGTGTGGAGGTGCCACCATGGGTCTGAAAAGGACTATACTTATTTTTCTCCACATCACAAATCGTATTCCAGGATTGATATGTTCCTCACGGACAAGTGGCTACTACAAAACATTGGTGCATCTGTAATCCACACCGTGACGTGGTCAGACCATGCTCCAATCACCATCTCCATCAACGACACTGCACCCCAGCGGAATACGTTCCTATGGCGTGCAAACAATTACATTCTGCAACACCCAACCTACTCCCAAGATATCAAAAAACAACTGCAGGAATATTTTGATTTAAACAAGGGTTCGGTGTGGAACGCACATAAAGCGGTTCTAAGAGGTACGATTATGAAATTAAGTGCAATATGCAAGAGAAAGAGGACGCAGCAAATAGACACCCTTACATCCCAAATTGCAACTCTTGAATCCCAACACAAGACCAAACCAAACCCGACACTTCTAGCCCAGCTACTGACCCTCAGACGCGACCTACGCTCCCTACTTCTATATTCCTACGAACAACTCCAACGCAAACTCAAAGCCAACAATTACTCCACGTCCAACAAAGCGGGCAAGAGATTGGCCCAGCGCCTCAAGGGACTTAAAATCAAGTCCAGAATAACCCACTTATTTCACCCCCGCTCTAATGTTAAACTGACTAACCCCCAAGACATAGCGAATGCATTTAGCGAATATTATAGTAATTTATACAACATCAAACATGACCCCGACACCTACCAACCGTCCTCTGCTGACATTATTGACTTTCTCCACCAAATTAAGCTCCCGACCCTGACAGACTCCCAATTGGCTTCTCTAAGCAAACCGTTCACAGACCAGGAAATCCTAAACACAATTTCTTCTCTGCCTTTGAACAAAGCTCCCGGACCTGATGGGTTCACGGGAGAATATTACAAGCAATTTTCCAGCCACCTAATTCCTCATATGACAGAATACTTCAATATTGCTGCCTCCTCTTCCAAGCTCGCAAATGAATCTCTCAATGCTATTATTATTACCATCCCGAAACCGGGAAAAGATCCAACCTCCCCTCCAAACTTTCGTCCAATATCTCTGTTGAATCTTGACGTTAAAATATATGCCAAAACAATTGCCAGACGCCTGATGACGGTAATGCCGGATCTCATCCACAAAGACCAATCAGGGTTCATCAGAGATAGACAGGCTCCTGACGCCACAAGACGGATGATAAATCTGATACACCATATTGAGTCTAGTGGAACGCCTTCTCTGCTCCTATCTTTGGACGCAGAGAAGGCGTTCGATAGGGTCCACTGGTCCTACCTACGAGAAGTATTGACCAAGTTTGGGTTTAGGGACTTCATATATGACGCTATAATGGCACTATATACTACCCCATCAGCACAGGTCTACTCTGCAGACATGCTATCACGACCTTTTCACATAACGAATGGCACTCGTCAAGGCTGCCCATTATCCCCACTGATTTTCAATATGTTAATAGAACCCTTAGCAGAACACGTCCGCTCAAACCCCCTAATTACGGGTCTAACGATAGGCAAAATCCAACACAAGATTAGTCTTTTCGCGGACGACGTCATACTGATACTCACCAACCCTAACTCTGCCCTCCCTGCAGCCCAAAAACTGCTAGAGTGGTTTGGACGAGTCTCGTACTACAAACTGAACGTAACTAAATCACACATTCTGGATCTTAGCCACTTCAAGACTAGCCTCGTTTTGGATTTTAGGTGTTTACAAGTTTAAAAACAGGTTTTTTTTGCTAGAAAATTACTTAGAACCCCCAAACATTATATATTGTTTTTTTTCTAACATCCTAGAGAATACAATAGCGGTCATTGCAATACTTTTTTTTGCACCGTATTTGCGCAGCAGTCTTCTAAGCGCACTTTTTTTGGAAAA
Source organism: Lithobates clamitans (assembly GCA_037952925.1). Taxonomy (NCBI): domain Eukaryota; kingdom Metazoa; phylum Chordata; class Amphibia; order Anura; family Ranidae; genus Lithobates; species Lithobates clamitans. The sequence continues at coordinate 2,721 of JBBGZY010002370.1, read as the reverse complement.
AATTCACTTTTTTGAAAAAAAAAATAAGACAACAGTAAAGTTAGCCCAATTTTTTTTTATATTGTGAAATATAATGTTACGCCAAGTAAATTGATACCCAACATGTCACGCTTCAAAATTGCGCCCGCTCGTGGAATAGCGTCAAACTTTTACCCTTAAAAATCTCCATAGGCGACGTTTAAAAAATTCTACAGATTGCATGTTTTGCGTTACAGAGGAGGTCTAGGGCTAGAATTATTGCTCTCACTCTACCGGTCGCGGCGATACCTCACATGTGTGGTTTGACCACCGTTTTCATATGCGGGCGCTACTCACGTATGCGTTCGCTTCTGCGTGCGAGCTCGTCGGGACAGGGCGCTTTAAAAAAAATTTTTTTTTTTTTTTTATTATTTATTTTATTTTATTTATTTTTTCACTGTTTTTAAAAAAAAAAAAAAATTGGATCACTTTTATTCCTATTACAAGGAATGTAAACATCCCTTGTAATAGAAAAAAGCATGACAGGTCCTCTTAAATATGAGATCTGGGGTCAAAAAGTCCTCAGATCTCATATTTAGACTAAAATGCAAAAAAAAAAAAAATAAAAAAAAGTCGTTTAAAAAAATGACACTAAAAAAATTTGTGCCTTTAAGAGAGTGGGCGGAGCCGTCGTAATGACGTCGCTCCGGCCGTCACATGGTATGGAGACGGGTAGGCGCCATCTTGGCCTCACTTGTCTCCATACCTCAGCAGGGAAAGGACCCGATCGCCTCCGCCGCTACCGACGGCTCCGGTAAGCGGCGGAGGGTGCGGCGGGAGGGGGGGTGGCACCTCTCCCGCCGCCGATAACGGTGATCTCGCGGCGAACCCGCCGCAGAGACCACCATTATCGTGTACAGAATCGCTCACTGTAAAGATGGATATCTCGGTTGTGGAAGCAGCTGCTGCCGTTACCGAGATATCCATCTTCAAAAAAATGACGTATATATACAGTGAGCGGGGCTGAAGTGGAAATAGACGCCACCTCCAGACACCTTTTACAGGCGCAATTCCCCTTTGCCTGGGCAGACAACAGTATATCCTACTTGGGAATTAATTTAACTAAATCAACCATACAACTCTTCACAGCAAATTTCAAACCTCTCCTAGCCAAATTAAAAAGTGACACACTAAACCTAACTAAACACAACCTCTCCTGGTCCGGGAGACTGGCAGCGTTCAAAATGATCCACTTACCACAAATACTATATCTGTTCAGAACTATCCCCATCCCCATTCCTAAACAATATTTCAAATCCCTACAAACTATGTTTAACAAAGCTATTTGGAACGGAACTAAGCCCAGATGTGCACACGCTATACTCAGACACCATAGATCGGCCGGGGGCTCGGGCACAATCGAATTTGAGGACTATCACACAGCGGCAATCTTGGCCCAAATGGACGAGTGGTTCCAGTCCAGCCCTAGCAAGCTCTGGAGTTCCATCGAGAACTCGACCTTGATCCATCCAAATTTAAAATTTTGGGCGATGAGCACACCCTGGTGCCCAAAATTATCGTCGGCTTTACCGCCTACAATGTTAGCAACAATCACAGCTTGGAAAAAAATACTACACAACGGTCGCGCTGTCTCTGACACCCTTTCCATACCTATCCCGATAGAAGCTCTCCAACATATATCACCCGATCTACACCTAGGTCAGTGGTCCAAAAAAGGCATCAATACCATACAGGATATCCTTCAAAATGACAGTCCGAAACACTTCTCCCGTCTTCAAAGCGAATTCAACCTGCCTCCTTCAGAGCTATTCACCTACATGCGCGTCACCCACTGCCTTAAAGCCATCCAATTTCCTCTCTACACATTACACTCCAGTGCCTGGGATTATCTCACGAAACCCTCCACAAAACTAAAAGGCATTTCTCTCTTTTACAATATCCTAAACCACAAACTACAATTTACTAAAAAAGCCCCCCACGTACACTGGGAAAGTGACCTAGGACATACATACACTGATCACCAATGGCAAAGAGCACTTAGGTCCACCTACGCGGTCACAAAATGCTCCTCACTTTGGGAGATAACCCAAAAACTGTCCCTCAGATGGTATCTCACACCCTCAAAGCTAGCTAAGTTCAGCTCTCCTACGAGCGACCAATGTTGGCGATGCAACTCAGCCAAGGGAGATTTGTTCCACATTTTTTGGTCCTGTCCTCAGCTAAAGAAATACTGGCAAAAAATATTTCTCATACTGACAGACATTACAAACCAAACCCTACTCCCCTCCCCTGACCTGGCACTACTAAACCTCAATATTGATTCTGTTCTTCCACAATACAGACACGTCCTGACACATATCTTACTCGCAGCGAGACTGTGCATAGCGAGGTCGTGGAAGTCTGACAAACCCCCAACAATAGAACATGCTCTTGACACGGTGAACCTTCACTACAATTTCGAAATAGTGATGGCCTCCAGTGTAGGCCGCTTGAATAAAGAATGGACAAAGTGGAGGCCGTGGGAGTCCTGGACTGGGGCCGAGGTATTCCTCTAAAGTAACGGAAACCTGATATTCTATCTTGACATACAACAATCACCTAGAGTTATGTTAGTCATCAACATTCATACTTACTGCTGATTTATGCTATTAAATTTGCTTTTATTGGATCCTGTCCACAGGAGCAGCTCCCCCTCGGGCGACAAACAGTTCCCAATGGGGTCCCCGAGGGCGACGCTCTAAG